>JARQOD010000001.1:169195039-169342658 GCA_033576555.1 Oophaga sylvatica | reverse complement strand
CTCCTCTTCAATTTCATCTGCACCTTCCTCTGTGTCACCGTGTAAGGTGGTATAGTATGCGGGAAGGGGCACCTGAGTTTCATCAGGGTCAGATTCTGGCTCAGTAGAATGCAAGGGAAATGTAGTTCTCTGGGTGAATGTATCAGCAGAATCATGTAGCAGTGGCTGTGCATCAGTGCACTCCATGTCAGATTCATGTTGGACTGGGGAATTCAGGATTTGACTTGATAACCCAGGCATGGTGTTACACTCGGTCCCCGCGCTGGCTCTGCACTCCGTTCTGCTCACTCACCTGTCCCATCTGCTCCTCGGCGTCCTGTGTCCTCCTCCACTTCCTGGCATGCTGCTGGCAGGCCTCCAGATAGTCTGCTTATGACGCGAGGCCGCGCCCACCGTCTCTCTTAAAGGGGCAGCGTGCATTTTTTGAAATAGCTAATTAACCAATGGCTGCGCACTCAGTACTATATCTGGTCACTCCACCATTAGGGGAGTGCCGGAGCAACGTGTTCTATCATTGCTACATCCGGTTCTGTTCCTGATCTGTCTGCGCTGCGTCTGCAGTCACTGTGCTTCGCTGATACTGTTTGTCTCCTCAGATCATTGCTAACCCGTATCTGGCTAACCTGGACAATCTCGGCTATTACTGGCGCAAGTGTCATCCCGTTCCGCCATCAGCCATCCGTACCAGTGGACCGTGACAAGGTCACTGGAGCCAGCCTACTACCATCCGTTCTGGACCAGGACCTTACCCTTCTCCGTCAAGAACCCTCCACGGACTCTGTAAATACCTGTTACCCTGTTGGTCCCTCTGGGACAGCTGCCACGTGTCCGGGGTCTAACTGGAGGTAGCACCTGTGTCCTCCGGGTATTCCATTCTGGTCCTGTTTGAGGGGCCTTACTACGGGTACCCGGGGCTCACTAGTTACGCCCCTTCGGAGCCCCCCGGACCGCGGTCTCGAGGTTCCACATTAAAAAATAAAAACGAATGTGAACTTCACCACCTCTGCCTCCGCTTCCATTCGTTACAGATTGCTCCGGCCATGGAACCCGCTGGATCCCAGAGATCTCCGACCACGGATCTGTGCCAGGAGGTGACCCGTTTTGGAGTTCAACAGGACAAGATCACGACTTATCTATGCAGCTTGTCTACCCGCATGGATTCCTTAGGGTCCTCGTCTGCACCTGACTCTTCTATCAATAATCAGGTACCAGTTCCCATGGCAAGTCAAGGTCCCCGTCTGGCAGCTCCTACCCGTTTTCAGGGTGACCCTACTCTGTGTCGGGGTTTCCTCAATCAGTGCACTCTACACTTCGAAATCTTGGGGCATATGTTTGCTTCTGACCGAGCCAAGGTGGGCTTCATCATGTCACACCTGGGAGGAGAGGCCCTCGCCTGGCTAAACCCGCTATGGGAGAGAGGGGATCCGCTGGTTAACAATCTTCAATCTTTCCTAGAGGCTTTTCGCAGGACTTTCAATGAACCTGGTCGCACCACTTCGACTGCCTCAGCTCTGCTCCGCCTGCGCCAAGGTACTCTCACGGTAGCTCAGTATGCTGTTAAATTCCGCACCCTCTCGTCTGAATTATCGTGGAACAATGAGGCCCTGGTTGCTAACTTCTGGGAGGGCCTATCCGGAAGAATCAAGGATGAGCTGGCGGGACGGGACAGACCTACCCTCTTGGAAGAGCTAATATCCTTGGCAACCAGAATTGACCTGCGTTTTCAGGAGCGCTCCATGGAGATCAAGCGGGACAAAAGGTCCTATCACCTGGACTCTAGTTTGTACAAAACAGGTACTTCGCCCTCCGCCTCCGAGGCCATGGAGGTGGACCATGTAAGTTTGGCCACCCGCCGCCGGGAGGCACGTCGCAAGGAGGGAAGTTGTTACTACTGTGGTAGTTCTGAACATTTGATCCATTTCTGTCCTAAAAAGTCGGGAAACTCCAGTGCCTAGGTCCGGTAGGAGGGGCCAACCTAGGTAGAGAACAGTCCTCTCCCTCTTTACACATCTCAGTCTCCGTGTCCTATGGAGCAATAAAATTCTCCGAACATTGTCTACTGGATTCTGGAGCTGCAGGGAACTTCATCCAGCAGGCGGTTGTGGATCATTACCGCTTACCAGTCCAGCGTCTTCCTGATCCGTTACAGGTGTCCGCCGTGGATGGCAAACCCTGACCGAGCCCGTCCAGTTTCAAACCGAGTTGGTGGAACTCCGGGTAGGTCTAATGCATACTGAACAAATGCGATTTTATGTATATCCCGGTTTATCCCATCCCATGCTTTTAGGTTTACCTTGGCTCCAGATGCATGAACCAGTCCTTAATTGGAAAACTGGAGAAGTTCTGCGTTGGGGAGATACCTGCATGAATCGTTGCTTAACCCGGATTCAACCTGTTTCGCCTCCAGTCCAGCCTGATACCCTGCCAGGGTTGCCTTCTGTCTATTGGTCCTTCTCTGACGTCTTTGGAAAAAAGGAGGCTGAGAGACTACCTCCACACAGGTCGTATGACTGTCAGATAGAGCTTCTTCCTGGAGCATCTCCTCCTCGCGGGAGAGTTTATCCCCTTTCACAGGCAGAGACTCAGGCCATGTCGGACTACATCCAAGAGAATCTGGCTAGAGGATTTATCCGAAAGTCATCGTCACCGGCAGGAGCTGGATTCTTCTTTGTGAAGAAAAAGGATGGATCCTTCGGCCCTGCATTGACTATCGGGGTCTAAATCAAATCACGGTAGAAAACAGGTATCCATTACCTCTTATTTCAGAGCTGTTTGATCGTCTCCGAGGGGCCAAGATCTTCACCAAATTGGACCTCAGAGGGGCCTACAACCTGATCCGAGTCAGAGAGGGGGACGAATGGAAAACAGCCTTCAACACCCGTGACGGCCACTATGAATACCTGGTAATGCCATTCGGCCTAAGCAATGCACCTGCGGTTTTTCAGGAATTTGTTAATGACATTTTCAGGGACTTGCTGTATACTTGTGTCGTGGTTTACCTGGACGATATTTTGATTTTTTCTGCTGACTTGACGTCACACCGGAGGCAAGTACGCCTGGTCTTACAAAGACTGAGAGAGAACAGGCTATATGCCAAATATGAGAAATGCTCTTTGAGCAGTCTTCTTTGCCTTTCCTTGGGTACATTGTATCTTCCACAGGATTAAAGATGGATCCGGAGAAGTTGTCTGCAGTTTCAACTGGCCTCGTCCGTCTGGGCTAAAAGCCATACAAAGGTTCCTCGGGTTCGCCAATTACTACCGGCAATTTATTCCACACTTTTCCACCCGAGTGGCTCCAATCACAGCCTTAACCCGGAAAGGTGTAAACTCTAAGGAATGGTCCTCCGAGGCAGAAGAGGCCTTTGTTTCTCTCAAAAAAGCCTTCGCTTCCGCACCCGTTCTCCATCGTCCTAATTCAAGTGAGCAATTTTTTCTTGAAGTTGACGCTTCTTCCATAGGTGCAGGAGCAGTTCTGACCCAGAAGTCGTCTACCGGGCGGATGATCTTGTGTGGTTTTTTTTCCAAGGTTTTTTCTCCTGCAGAAAGGAACTACTCTGTCGGGATCGCGAACTGTTGGCCATCAAATTGGCTCTGCAAGAATGGAGACATCTTCTTGAAGGAGCTCTTCACCAGGTAATCATATTCACCGACCATAAAAACCTTGCCTATCTCCAATCTGCTTTAAGACTGAATCCCCGTCAGGCCCGTTGGGCATTATTTTTTGCCCGTTTCAATTTTGTACTTCATTTCCGTCCAGCTGACAAGAACATCAAGGCAGACGCACTCTCTAGAGCCTTCTTGCCTCCTGAACTGGAGGAGGAACCTCAGCACATTATTGAACCTTCTAAGTTAGTCTCTGTTGCCTCCACTGATCTGGCCCGGCTTCCTCCTGGGAAGACTTTCGTGTCCGCCTCTGATCGTAGTCGTGTTCTGCGCTGGGGTCATTCTTCTAAGTTGGCTGGCCATACTGGTCAGAGAAAGACGCAGCAACTCATCTCCCGTTATTACTGGTGGCCTACCATGGGCAAGGATATGCAGGAGTTCGTCGCAGCCTGTCCTTCATGTGCCCGTAACAAAACTGTTAAACATCTACCAGCCGGCAGGCTTCTGCCTCTTCCGATTCCGTACGCTCCCTGGCAGCACATCGCGATGGATTTCATCACGGATCTTCCCATTTCTTCTGGCTGCTCAGTGATATGGGTTGTGGTGGACCGCTTCTCTAAAATTGCCCACTTCGTTCCGCTATCTGGCCTCCCGTCTGCTCCAGAATTGGCCACTCACTTCATTCAGCACATCTTCCGTCTACATGGATTTCCTCTCCACATCGTGTCCGACAGGGGCGTCCAGTTCACCTCTAAGTTCTGGAGAGGACTCTGTAAAATGGTAAAAATTGAACTAGATTTTTCTTCTGCATATCATCCCCAGTCTAATGGGCAAGTGGAGAGGATCAATCAAATCCTGGCTGGATACCTGCGTCACTTCGTCAACGCTCATCATAATGACTGGGTAGAATTACTGCCCTGGGCGGAATTCTCCTACAACAACCAAGTAAGTGAATCTTCTGGAAAGTCTCCCTTTCAGATTGTGTTTGGACTGCAACCCGGAATTCCTCTTCCTGTCTCGGGATTGTCTGATGTTCCGGCAGTCGATACTTTGTCTAAGAATTTCTCGGACATTTGGAAAGAGACCAGGTCGGCTTTGGAGAAAGCTTCTCAACGTATGAAAACGCATGCGGACAAAAGACGTTTGGAGGCTCCCATCTTTCGTCCAGGAGACAAGGTATGGCTCTCCTCCAAGTACATCCGTCTGAAGTTACCATCGTACAAATTGGGTCCCCGTTTCATTGGTCCCTTTGAAGTCTTGAGACAAATCAACCCGGTCTCTTATAAACTGAAATTGCCTAATTCTCTACGAGTACCTAACTCCTTTCATGTTTCCCTCCTCAAACCAGTAGTGTTGAGCTCCTTCTTTAAGGACCCGGGTACCACTCCTGATCCGGTCTCTGAGGATGATGTTTTTGAGGTAAAACATATCTTGGCCTCTAAGAGAGAAAGAGGTAGGATCTATTACCTGGTGGACTGGAAAGGTTTTGGTCCTGAGGAGAGATCTTGGGAGCCTAAAGAGAACATCCAGGCTCCTCTTCTTCTTAAAAGATTTCACGCAGGCTTGAAAAAGAGGGGGAGTAAAGAGGGGGATACTGTTACACTCGGTCCCGCGCTGGCTCTGCACTCCGTTCTGCTCACTCACCTGTCCCATCTGCTCCTCGGCGTCCTGTGTCCTCCTCCACTTCCTGGCACGCTGCTGGCAGGCCTCCAGATAGTCTGCTTATGACGCGAGGCCGCACCCACCGTCTCTCTTAAAGGGGCAGCGTGCATTTTTTGAAATAGCTAATTAACCAATGGCTGCGCACTCAGTACTATATCTGGTCACTCCACCATTAGGGGAGTGCCGGAGCAACGTGTTCTATCATTGCTACATCCGGTTCTGTTCCTGATCTGTCTGCGCTGCGTCTGCAGTCTCTGTGCTTCGCTGATACTGTTTGTCTCCTCAGATCATTGCTAACCCGTATCTGGCTAACCTGGACAATCTCGGCTATTACTGGCACAAGTGTCATCCCGTTCCGCCATCAGCCATCTGTACCCGTGGACCGTGACAAGGTCACTGGAGCCAGCCTACTACCATCCGTTCTGGACCAGGACCTTACCCTTCTCCGTCAAGAACCCTCCACGGACTCTGTAAATACCTGTTACCCTTTTGGTCCCTCTGGGACAGCTGCCACGTGTCCGGGGTCTAACTGGAGGTAGCACCTGTGTCCTCCGGGTATTCCATTCTGGTCCTGTTCGAGGGGCCTTACTACGGGTACCCGGGGCTCACTAGTTACGCCCCCTTCGGAGCCCCCCGGACGCGGTCTCGAGGTCCACATAAAAATAAACGAATGTGAACTTCACCACCTCTGCCTCCGCTTCCATTCGTTACACATGGTATGTGAAAGAGCTCTATGGAGTAATCTGAAGTGTGGCCTGCCGCATCCTTCACTTTTGGTGGGGGTGAAGGACACAAGGAAAGGTGTTGTTACTGACCAGGAGCCTGCTGTCATGTATAGTGTACAGTTCCTATAGCGTCTTGTGCTTGGGTGCGAGGAAAACACAGGAGACATAGGTTGAAATGAAATGACTTGTATTACTTCATACAAGCATGCTGAAAAGTTCACACAGTTTGCAGGAACAGCGACAGGAGACACAGCAGGCCAGAGTAACTTCAAGCACTACAATAAATCTCCAAAGCAGGTTCAGGATCTCTTCTCTGTACCGTAATTCCTCTGCAAACATGGATTCACCAAACAGCAGGTTTCCAGAGTCCAAAAGTGTTCCAAGGTTCCTCAGTAGGGAATAGCTGGAGTACAAGTCCAAGGCTTCCAGGAGTCAGGTCACAGACTGACTGAGGCTTGATTCAGGAGCACTGATTGTTTAGCTGAGGCTGCTTAAGAAGCAAGAGGGAAGAATCAGGGGGGGAACATGAAAACTGGAAACTCCATATTAACTGAGGGCAAGAGCTGCAGAAAGACAGAAAGCAAAATGGCCGACGGAAAACTGAGTTTCAAGGAACATGTCAACAGGACAAAGAACCTTACATTACTCCCCCCTTAAGACAACCTCCGGATGACCTCAGGCCAGGCTTGTGGGTACCTCTGATGAAACTGACGGAGCAGCGAGGAGCATTAACGTTATTGACTGGTTCCCATGAGTTGTCCTCCACTGGGTAGCCCTGCCATTTAATCAAATATTGTCAACTGATTTCTTACAACCTGGAATCTAAAATGCTTTCCACCACAAATTCTTCCTGACCATCGACAGCACTGGGTCAGGGCAAGGAGAAGAACGTCCAGGAAACGTATTGGGTGTCGCAGCCTTTAGTAGGGATACATGAAAGACAGGGTGAATTCTCATAGTTCTGGCAGTTGAAGACGACAAGCAACGGCACTTATAATTTTACTGATTTTATAGGGTCCAATGTACTTATGTCCCAATTTAGACGATGGAATCTTAATTTAAGATTTCTGGTTGACAGCCAGACCAAATCTCCTACCTTGAAAGCTGGTGCAGGTTTACAATTTATCTGTGCTTTCTTGTACTTTCCCGAGCAATTCTAGATTTCCTTAGAAGATCTATTCTTTTGTAAAGAAGTGATTCTTTCAGCCACTGCCGGCAAGGGCGTTCTATGGGAAATCGAGGAAGAATGTTAGGATGATAACCTAGATTGGAGTAAAAAGGAGACTGCTTAGTGGAGGCGCTCTGAGAGTTGTTATAAGAGAACTCAGCCAGTGGAAGTAGATCCACCCAATCATCCTGTAGGTGGCAGATAAACAGCGGAGATACTGCTCCAGGGTCTGATTGGTTGTTCTGTCTGTCCATTAGTCTGGGGATGAAAAGCAGAAGAAAGGTTTACTTTAATGTCCAATGCTGCACAGAAATTTTGCCAAAACCTTGAAGTGAATTGCACCCCTCGATCCGAAATGACCTCATCCGGTACTCCATGTAAGCGAAACACATTCTTAATCATCAAGTCTGATGTCTGTTTTGCAGTGGGTAAGCCGACACAAGGGATAAAATGAGCTGCCTTTGTTAGACGGTCAACCACCACTAGAATGGTGTTCTTCCCTTGAGAGGTTGGTAACTCCACAATGAAGTCCATAGAAATGGATCCCCACGGGCGGGACGGGGTGGGAAGAGGTTGCAACAGACCAGTTGGTGAGGAGCGAGGTGTTTTGCATCTTGCACAGACTTCACATGAAGTGACATAGTTTAAGACATCTTTCCTGTAAGTGGGCCACCAAAAGAAACGAGAAAGAAATTCTTGTGTCTTTAGAATTCCCCTATGCCCGGCTATCTTGGAATCGTGGATGAGTTGCAATACTCTCAATCTGACTGTTTCAGGTATATACAGACGTTGTCCCTGAATCCACACACCATTCTTAAAGACAAGACTTACGTCCCTTGGGGGTTGAGCCAACAAAGAATCCGCATGGTATGCTTCCTTGATGTCCTTAAGTAGGTCTTGATTATGAATCACTCCCAGGAATCTAGAGTCAGGAAGAATAGTCTTAGGAGGAGTAAGTGGACGTGTCTCTGCTGAATGAATCCTAGAGAGTGCATCAGCCTTTCCATTGCGCGATCCTGGTCTATAAGAAATGACAAAATTAAATTGGTTTAGGAAAAGATTCCAGCGAGCCTGGCGAGGAGTCAGGCACTTAGCCGACCTGATAAATTCAAGGTTACGATGGTCTGTCAGAACAACTATTTGCTGTGCAGCTCCCTGAAGAAGGTGTCTCCATTCCTTGAAGGCGGCAATAATGGCCAACAATTCTCTATTGCCCACATCGTAGTTCCTCTCAGCCGAAGACAACTGCTGGGAAAAGAAGGCACAGGGATGCAAGACATTCTTCTCACCTGTTCTCTGAGAGAGTATAGCTCCAACGGCACAGTCTGAAGCATCCACCTCTATTATGAAGGCAAGCTCGGGGTTGGGATGTACTAAGATAGGTGCAGTGGTAAATTTATCCTTTAAACAGGAAAATGCTTCCTGAGCTTGCGGGGTCCAGGAGAACCTAGACTGTTTCCGGGTAAGTTGGGTGATAGGTGACACTACCTCAGAAAAATTCTTAATGAAACGTCTATAGAAGTTGGCAAACCCATATATAGAATATAAGACATATTTTCAGTTGTTTCACACTTTTTTGTTAAGTATATAATTCCACATGTGTTAATTCATAGTTTTGATGCCTTCAGTGTGAATGTACAATTTTCATAGTCATGAAAATACAGAAAAATCTTTGAATGAGAAGGTGTGTCCAAACTTTTGGTCTGCATTGTATATTTCCAGAGTCAGACACAGACTCTCACAGGCTCAGTATGGATTAGACCAAAATATAAAAAGCAAAAAAGGGTAATGTAACAGAAGCGTACAGCTGTATACAGTCTAGGGGTAATTGTAAATCTCCGTATATATTTCAGGAGTAACACACAGATGCTCACAGGCTCAGTATGGATTAGACCAGAATATAAATAGCAGAAAAAGGGTAATGTATCTAAAGCGTACAGCTGTATACAGTCTAGGGATAATTGTAAATCTCCGTATATATTTCCAGAGTCAGACACAGACTCTCACAGGCTCTGTATAGATTGCACCAGAATATAAAAAGCAGAAAAAGGGTAATGTATCAGAAGCGTACAGCTGTATACAGTGTTGGGGTAATTTTAAATCTCCGTATATATTTCCGGAGTAACACACAGATGCTCACAGACTCAGTATGAATTAGACTAGAATGTAAAAAGCAAAAAAGGGTAAAGTATCAGAAGCGTACAGCTGTATACAGTCTAGGGATAATTGTAAATCTCCATATATATTTCCGGAGTCAGACACTGACGCTCACAGGCTCACTATGGATTAGACCAGAATATAAAAAGCAGAAAAAGGGTACTGTATCACAAGCGTACAGCTGTATACAGTCTAGGGGTAATTGTAAATCTCCGTATATATTTCCGGAGTCACACACAGATAGTCATCATGTATTTGTCCGTGATACCAGCCGGTACATGGTAGTGTGTGAGGAGCGTACAACTCTATACGGTGTGGGAAAAAATGAACGCTCGGTAACTGTGCAGAAAAAAGAAAAGTATTAGTGCTGTGTAAAAAGCACTCTGCACAGCAGTGTACACACAGCAATACAGCTAGCAGGCAGCCTACTAACCAGCTCTGCTGCTGCACACAAGAAAATCCTCACCTGTCACTGGCAGGCAGCCTAATTACCAGCGCTGCTGCACACAACAAAATCCTCCCCTGTCACTGCACACTAACTGTACAGCACAATTGCTATCAGCACAAGCACAAAATAACTTTTCTTTCCTGCCTACCCCTCTCCCTGCTGATAAACAGCGTCAGCAACCTCTCCCTACACTAAGATCGGCAGAAGTAAAATGGCGGTCGGCGGTCAGGGCTTTTATAGCCACTGTGACTCCACACAAAGCAAGCCAATCACTGCAATGCCCTTCTCTAAGATGGTGGTGGCCGCTGCCCATGTCATCTCGTTGCCCACAGTGTACGTACTTGCTCATTGGCTGAGAAAAGGTGCCTGCAAGCATTATGGGAAAACCGACTTTGGCGCTCGGGTTGACGACCGCATGGCCGACCCCACGCTATGGTCGGGTTTCGCTCAGCGAAGCCCGACTTTGGCGAAAGCCAGCGATTTTTGAATTTGACCGACCTGTTTCGCTCCACTCTAGTATTAATGCATTGCTCAGCAGATCTTATAATCAGGCAGCATGCATTAGGATAGAGGTTGGATTACGTCTTTATCCTTAGTGGTTGATCACAACACCTAAAATGGTCCTCTTCAAGTAAAAGGTGAAAAACTTGAAAGTATGAAACCCTTGTTCTCGCAAGATACTAACTGTATGGTTTTGTTTTAGAAATTATATAATACTAATGTATACCCTCGAGAGAGAAAGAGGAAATGCTCACAAGCCATGGTCCTGAATGACAGCATTTTCAAATTCCTGACCTTTGAAATGCTGCCATTCGGGCTGGTGGAGATGGACAGTTTAAAAAAAAACACATATTATGGACCAAATCAGGTGTGCACTGCACAAAGTCCTTAGTGGCAAGGTCCACATAACTACTGATATGTGGACCAGTAAGCAAGGCCAGGGAAATTACATCTTCCTAACTGCCCACTGGGTAAATGTGGTGGTGGCTGGGACAGAGTCGGAAGGCGTTCTAGCACATGACCTACTACCACCGAGGATTGCTGGATGTTTCTCTGTCCAGGTTGCTTCCTTCTCCTACTCCGCTTTCTCCACCGCCTCCTCATCCGGTCACAGTAAGACCTGCACAACCAACTTCAGTACAGCCAGGGGGAAACAACAGCAGGCTGTTCTAAAGCTCATGTGTTTTGGGGACAAATCCCACACCGCCCTGCAGCTGTGGACGGGGATCAAACAGCAAAATGCGGAGTGATGCGGAGATGAGTAGTTGGTGATGGTGAACCTCAAGCCTGGCCTGGTGGTGTGCTATAATTGTTGAAATCTCTTAGCTGTTCTGGGCGTAGCCAATTTGACGCACATTCCTTGCCTGGCGCTTGTACTGAATTTGGTGGTGCAGAGCGTCCTGAAAAATTGCCCACATATGTCAGAGCTACTGCTGAAAGTGTGGGCAGTGTGTGCTGCTTTCAGCGTTCTACCCTATTGCTGCTCACCTGTTTGCGCTTCAGCGTCACTTATGCTTTCCCGCTCACTGCTTCATATACGACCTGGCAACAAGGTGGAACTTCACTTAAATATGAGGAGGACTTGAGTAATAATGCATCTCAAAATATAAATATTTTATTTAAGGTAGATATTTACTACATAAACTAAATACAATAAAATAGTGTTATCCCAAAAATAGAGTAACAGTCACAGGGTGGGTCAAAACGACATGTTATGCTAAAGAATTACATATACATGTGAAAAGCAATGCATATAAGCAATATAACATAAGTAGGTAGGACAATCAGTTAGTCACTTGTTAGTACCAAGACTAATCAGTTCCACCTATAACTTTCACCATGTTTAGCGCTAAAATGCATTGCTAAAAACCATTACAATGTATCAAGCATAAGTAGTGTAAAATATGCATCAATAAATCAAGGGTTAATTACCCATATTGTGTCTCTTCTTGTCCACGATGTGACCGCAAACCCGACGAGCGTTTCGCGAGTATAAACACTCGCTTCCCCTTTGAGGAAGCGGGTGTTTATGACCAGTGCTGATGATGCCAACATGAGTGCTACTATACCACTTCTATGCCTGCTGTAAAAAATATTTCCGGCAATGATGGATGATGTGGTAGCACAGGAGGAACAGAGACCATTCATACCGTTATCATGGCTTGGAGGGTGGGTTGCTTGCACCAACAGTGGCCAGGTACACAGTTGTCCAGCCAGGGGACAGTTTTGGGGGATGAGGAGGAGGCAGTGTTCACAGTAGGCTGGCACTCAAAGCAGCTGGAGCATGGCTGGGATAATACAGAGGACCTAGACCAGTGATGGCGAACCTATGGTACGCGTGCCAGAGAGGGCACGCAGAGCCCTTTCAGCTAGCACGTGGCCTTGCCTCATCCTTGTTCCGGACTGCAGCTTCCTCTCACACATTGAGCGGCGCAGCCGCAGAGCTGAAGGATGATGTCATCCAGCTGAGGCTGGTAGCGCCGCTCAATTGTGTGAGAGGAAGTGAGAGGAAAGAAGCTGCTGACGCACGGAGAGGTGAGTGTGGCCGCTGTGCCAGTGAATCTGCTGTGGTGTGTGTGTGTTTGGAGAGTGTGGCCGCAGTGGTGTGTGTGTGTTTGGAGAGTGTGGCCGCTGTGGTGTGTGTGTGTTTGGCTGCTGTGGTGTGTGTGTGTGTGGTGAGTGTGGCCGCTATGGAGAGATGATGGCGGTGATGGGGAGAGGGCCAGTGATGGAGAGAGGGCCAATGATGGGAGTGATGGGGAGAGGGCCAATTATGAGGAGGGCCAGTGACGGGGACAGGGCCAATGATGGGGAGAGGGGCCAATGATGGATGTGATGGTGAGAGGGCCAATGAAGGGAGTGATGGAGAGAGGGCCAATTATGGCGGTGATGGGAAGAGGGCCAGTGATGGGGAGAGGGCCAGTGATGGGGAGAGGACCAATGATGGCAGTGATGGGGAGAGGGTCAATGATGGGGAGAGGGCAAATGACGGGAGTGATGGTGAGAGGGCCAATGATGGGGAGAGGTCCAATGATGGATGTGATGGCGAGAGGACCAATGAAGGGAGTGATGCGGAGAGGGCCAATGATGGCAGTGATGTGGAGAGGGTCAATGATGGGGAGAGGGCTAATGATGGGAGTGATGGGGACAGGGCCAATGATGGGAGAGGTCCAATGATGGGTGTGATGGTGAGAGGGCCAGTGAAGGGAGTGATGCGGAGAGGGCCAATGATGGCGGTGATGGGGAGAGGGCCAATGATGGGAGAGGTCCAATGATAGGTGTGATGGTGAGAGGGCTAATGAAGGGAGTGATGCGGAGAGGGCCAATGATGGCGGTGATGGGAGAGGGCCAATGATGGGGGATGGGGAGGAGGAAATGATGGAGGTGGGGAATTCTATTGAAGGGATATGACGGGGCATTTTACATGAGGGGATCATGATGGGGCATATTTCTACATGAAGGGGTCATGATGGGGATATTTCTACTGAAGGGGATCATGATGGGCATAGTTTCGCATGAAGGGTCATGATGGGATAGTCTACATGAAGGGGATCAGATGGGCATATTATGCATGAAGGGGATCATGATGGGGCATATTGCTAATGAATGGGATCATGCGGGGCAATTTGCATGGGGGGGATCATGATGGGCATTTTAAATGAGGAGATCATGTGGGGCATATTTCTCATGAAGGGGATCATGATGGGGCATTTCTACATGAAGGGGATCATGATGGGGCATATTTCTGCATGAAGGGGATCATGATGGGGCATATTTCTGCATGAAGGGGATCATGATGGGGCATATTTTACATGAAGGGGATCATGATGGGGCATATTTCTACATGAAGGGGATCATGATGGGGCATTTCTACATGAAGGGGACATGATGGGGCATATTTCTGCATAAAGGGGATCATGATGGGGCATATTTCTACATGAATGGGGATCATGATGGGGCATTTTCTACATGAAGGGGATCATGATGGGGCATATTTCTACATGAAGGGGATCATGATGGGGCTATTTCTGCATGAAGGGGATCATGATGGGCATATTTCTGCATGAAGGGATCATGATGGGGCATATTTCTACATGAAGGGGATCATGATGGGGCATATTTCTACATGAAGGGGATCATGATGGGGCATATTTCTACATGAAGGGGATCATGATGGGGCATATTTCTACATGAAGGGGATCATGATGGGGCATATTTCTACATGAAGGGATCATGATGGGGCATATTTCTACATGAAGGGGATCATGATGGGGCATATTTCTACATGAAGGGGATCATGATGGGGCATATTTCTGCATGAAGGGGATCATGATGGGGCATATTTCTGCATGAAGGGGATCATGATGGGGCATATTTCTACATGAAGGGGATCATGATGGGGCATATTTCTACATGAAGGGGATCATGATGGGGCATATTTCTGCATGAAGGGGATCATGATGGGGCATATTTCTACATGAAGGGGATCATGATGGGGCATATTTCTACATGAAGGGGATCATGATGGGGCATATTTCTACATGATAGGGGCATTCTCATAAATAGATGGGGCATATTTCTATATTGAAGGGGATCATGATTGGGCATATTTCTGCATGAAGGGGCTCATGATGGGCATATTTCTGCATGAAACGGATCATGATGGGGCATTTCTACATGAAGGGGATCATGATTGGGCATTTCTACAAGAAGGGGATCATGATGGGGCATATTTCTGCATGAAGCGGATCATGATGGGACATTTCTACATGAAGAGGATCATGATGGGGCATATTACTACAAGAAGGGGATCATGATGGGGCATTTGACACATGTTGGCACTTCGTCATAAATAGTTGGGTTTTAGGTTGCAGTTTGGGCACTCGGTCTCAGAAAGGTTCGCCATCACTGACCTAGATCATTACACCTCCCACCGAGGACACCTAGTCATTCCCTCTGGGCAGCCTGGCACACATGATACCAATGCCAATACATGCTGCTGTTCCTGCGCAATGAGCGCCGGGTTGCCTAGATTGTTACCAGTGCTGATTACTGGGTGGCCAGCCTGCTGGATCCCAGCTACAAGGACAACCAAGGATGGTGAGTGGACTGCAAAGTATGTTCTACTGTTAAAGGATCTGAGTACTTTTAGCTTGCAAAAAAGAAGGCTAAGAGGAGACTTAATGGCTGTCTACACATATCTGAAGGGATGTCACAGTGTAGAGGGATCATCCCTATTCTCATTTGCACATGGAAACACAAGAAGCAATGGAATGAAACTGAAAGGTAGAGGATACAGATTAGATATTAAAAAACTTTTTTGACAGTGATGGTGATCAATGAGTGAAACAGGCTGCCACGAGATGTGGTGAGTTCTCGTTCAAAGACTTCAAACAGAGGCTGGACAGTCATCTGTCTGAGATGGATTAGTGAATCCTGCATTGAGCAGGGGGTTAGACACGATGACACTGGAGGTTACTCCCAACTTTAACATTCTATAACTTCTGTCACTGAAGCAGGATTGCAAAATGCGTGAATACAAGCGCTCGCCGGTAGAGGCACTGCTGACAGCGTTCTCACCTGACGGTGGGCACAACGGAAGAACAAGGCAGAGGAGCAGGAAGTCACCACTGCAGCTGGGGCACCACCACCACCTTGGAAGGCAGGGTTAGCATGGCTGAAATGTGACACGCCACAACACCCAGCACCACCATCTGCTATGGTCCATATTATCAGGAGGCAGCGTTACAACATGGTGGAAGAGTATGTGTCCACATGTCTTCACGTACTAACTTCTGGGTCTCTAAATTGGACACAGGGCTTGAACATGTCCTTTATGCATTGGAGGTGCTGGCCTGCCCTGCGGCAAGTATACTGTCGGAACGTGTGTTTAGCACAGCCAGAGGTGTGATCACAGACAGGCGCATTCGCCTGTCCACAACCAACGTGAGGAAGCTAACTTTCATTAAAATTAAACAGGTGTGGATCCCACAGGATTTGTCCATACCTTTGGCTGACTAGTCAAGTGTACCAGCTGCAACCAGCCATTGTTCAACTCCGTTGGTCATTCGTTTAATTTTGGGGCCTTCCCAAATAAAAAATCGCCACGTCCACCTCCTGATTCTAGATTGTTTTTTACTATAAAAAAAAATCACAAAAAAACAGTGTTGGACACCTCCTCTCCTGACTATTCCATCTACACCGCCACGTCCTCCACCTCCTGGTTCTGGATTGTTTTTTTTTTTAATTCTATGAGTTTTTTTTTAAGTCAGCTCCCTAAAAAAAAACAAAAAAAAAACAAAAATGGTGTTAAATACATCCTCCCCTGCCTTTTCCACTTACTCCGCAGCATCACTCACATCCTCCACTTGGACCTTCTCCTCCTGGTTGTGATTGTTTTTTATTTTTTATTCTATGTTCTTTTAAGACTGTTCCCTAAAAAAAACAGAAATAAACAAAAACAAACAAAAAGATGCAAAAACTGTTGGATGCCTTCTCCCCTACCTCTCCCACCTACACTGCTGCATCCACATACTCCACTTGGATCTCCGACTCCTGGTTCTAGATTGTTTTTTTTTTTAATTCTATGTTCCTTTAAGTCAGTTCCTTAAAAAAAAAAAAAGCAGTTCTGGCTACATCTTCCTCTTCCACCTACACCACCACCTCCTCCTCGTTGTTCAAGATTATTTTTTGTATTCGACGTTATTTTAAGTAATTTTCCAGTCCCCATTTGTTTGCAGGGCATTTGTACTGCTCTTTTTCGCCATTTTTCTTCCTTTTGCAGCCTATAAACCCTTATATGACCTATGTATAGGCATTTTAAAGCACAGACGTTTGGGTCCCCATTGTCTTTTATTGGGTTCAGGTTCGAGGTCAACTTTGGATGCCAAAATGAACTTTGGACTAAAGTTCGTCCGAACCCGAACTTCTAAGGGTCTGCTCATCCTTATTCGCCACAAATTCTGTAAATACAAGGCGAAAACCGCCGTTGTTGTTTTTTTTCTCACTTTCTCCTTGCTTTTTATGGTTGAAAAACTCCTGCAAAAATGCTGAAAGAATTTACATGCTGCAGAAAAACGCTGCAATGTTCAAATTACGCCTGGAAAAAACCAAGTGTGTGCATGAGATTTTGAAAAACTCAGCTTTTATTGCTACTATAAAAAGCAACTTTAAATTTGCACTAAAAAACACAGTAAGAAACACTGCAAAAACATAGCCAAAGGCTCCAAGGGGCTTTCATTTTGAGCTTCTTTTGGGGTCTAACTTTGGACTTTCATCAGTCAGTCTAGTCAATATACTATAAGTTTGTATGGTAGCTTGCTTAGGGTTACTGTGGACAATTTTAATAATGATAATAAGCTTATTGATACAGTGCCATAAACCACATTTTAAACACACACTGTATTTTACCACAAATGTTATTCTTTCATTAGTTATGAAGTAATACTCCATTTCCCTAAAGAACATTATATATGAAGTTATCTTAATGTGTACCAAGTGGTCATTTAGAGATCTTCCTGTCTTGTATGTAATCCTGGGGTTACGCGTGATCAGATCTCCTATGTCATTGCCTAGTTTCAACACTCTCCAATGATTTTGTATAATAGATCTCACTTGTTGGGCACCATTGCCACAAGTTGTTATAAATCTCATCTCTTTTGAATCATTTTTCTTATCAGAAGTGGAGGTAAATAGTTTGCTTGACCCAAAAACTTTTTGGGGCATCCCCTTTCCAGGAACCACCCACTGAAGTCATGAGCTTGTTGTTTGAATGTGTTCAGTCCAGAGCAATTTTTCTGGATCCTCAAAAATGTACCTTTTGGCATGCCTTTTTTTTTTTAGCAATTGGATGTCTGCGTTCCCATCTGAGAAGGAATTTTGATGTAGGTTTTCTATACGCACTTGTGTTAATGAGACCATCTGGTGTCTTATTGATAAGTATGTCCAAAAAAGGGTAATGTTGTATAGTTTGGTTTTGAATGTGAATGACAATCTCACCTCATTTACATTAAGACTTGGGAGTCACCTCTCCAAACCACAAAAACATCATCCATGTATCTGAACCAAAAGTTTCTATATGTTTAGGGGTCATGCTGACTGGGTAGATGTACGCTTTATTTTCTTTAAAATCTTGTAGGTCCCAAATAACCTGCTTGTTTATTATCTTTTAAATGAAATTATATCTTTCTAGAGTGTTTTGTAGAATTAGTTCTCTGGATGCAAAATCTACTTCTGATGAGAATTTTTTTAGTTATATCTGACGGTTCTTTTAATGTTTTGTTAAGTTTGGACAGAGTTATGCATTCCTCATCTGAGTATTTGCAATAATTTCAATTAACTTTTAGTTACTTCCCTCTCCCACCTACTAAGGAGATCAGGATTCTTGCATCTCAGACCAGGTGTCAAAGATATTCTCAAATGGAGGGCAACTATACCTGCCTTGATATAGTTTTCCAACCCTTGTACTTCCCACCATGAGGTTATTTGATTCTTACAAATTGTCGGAAGTTCTTTAAGTGTTGAAAGATGTTGTAAACTCACGGTCTGAAAAAGTTTCCTTTACTTCTGTAAGCCAGTGATTGGTGTCTATCCCATTGGTCAGAAAACCTGCCATGCCCGGGATAAATAACCTCGGCACGAAAACCCTATGTTGGGATAAGATTACATTATCCCAATCTTGATATAGAAGGAAGGCTAGCAACTTATATTCATTAAAAGTTATTTAAAAGGTCTTAACAAAGACCAATATTATAAAATGCATAAAAACCACAAAAACAAACCACAAAAACACCCTCTGCGGGTGCTGCCATGTATTAGTTGTAGTGCACAAAACTTGGTTCAAGTCTATAGAAAATATTTCTCCCTTTGCTGTTCATACTCACCCACACACATCCAATATAGCTTTCACTCATGAACAAGTATTATCTTTCATTAAATCAGTTAATTATGGTCCTCACAGTAATCATATTTACCGTATATGTCTCCTTCTGCTAATGAGATTTGTGTTTGTCACTTTGTATGGATAAACCTGACTAAAACCCGATTTGGTATTTAATCATATCGTAATTGTAATCGCACATATCTGTTAGACTGTGTAAATAAAATTATTGCTACAAATAGATGCTTCCAATGGCTTTCTCACCAGCCTATATGAATTTGGTCTCTATGAATAAGTTGTTGTTCCATGGTAACACAGGGGTTGGACATAATAATGGAAACATCAACAAAAGTTAGTTTAATATGGTGTAGATCCACCTTTTGCGGTGATTACAGCCTCAATTCTCCGAGGTATGGATTCATACAAGGTGTGAATTGTTTCCAAAGGAATTTTAGCCCATTCTTCAGTGAAAACACCCTTCAGTTCTTTGAACGATGATGGCGGCAGAAATCGACGTCTAACTTGAATCTCTAAAATCGACCATAAATGCTCAATAATGTTGAGGTCTGGGGATTGTGGGGGCCAGATGAGATGCTCAACTTCATTAGAATGTTCCTCGTGCCATGCTTTAACGATTCTAGCTGTATGAATTGGTGCATTATCATCCTGAAAGATGGCGTTCCCCTCCGGGAACAGTGCTTGAACCATAGGATGCACTTGGTCGCCCAAAATGCCTAAATAATCACGGCTGTTAATTCTTCCATGAAGGGATATCATTGGCCCGGTGGATCTCCACGAAATAGCACCCCAGATCATCACAGAACTTCCGCCATGTTTTACGGTTGGGAGAAGGCAGTCTAGATGGAATGCTTCTTTCGGCTGTCTCCAAACGTACACGCGGCCGGAGGTCGGAAATAGGGTAAACGATGATTCGTCTGAGAATATCACATGATTCCACGGCTCGAGGGACCAATTCTGGAGGTTTCTTCACCACTCTAAACGCTGGGAAACATTTGTCATTGAGAGCAGCGGTTTTCGAATTGCAGCTCTTCCGTGGAATCCAGATTTGTTCAGCTCCTGACGACCAGTTTTCGTGGAAACTGGGTTCTGTAGGTGTTCATTGAGCTCAGCAGTGATTTTCAGAGCCGTGGTCTTGCGATCCTCTCTCACAATTCGCTTTAGAGTCCGACGGTCTCTCTCAGTCAACTTCGACTTTCGGCCGGACCTGTGCTTTGCTGCGGACGTTTTTCCTACAATTTGGCCTCTTTAAAAATCCGAGAGGTCTGCCATTGGTATCAGGTTCTCATCAATGTTCTTACAATTATGCAAAACAAACAGTTAATTTACATACACATATCACATAACACAAATAATCAACTACAAAACATTACCATATGTCACGGTTTGCATGTTTACAACATGTTTGAAAATTATGATGCCAAAACGTTAGGTGTTTCCATTATTTTGTCCAACCCCTGTATATCGGAGGTGGCATACGGCACACAAGAAATTACACCATCGACCTGGCACTTGATAGTGAGGCATGCGTTCTATGCACGTGGTGACACATGCGCTCCATACCCAATCTATAAGCCAGATGTGATTCGATTTTTATTATGTGTGTGTTCTACTTATGAGCTCCATGGGCCAAATGTGACACACTGGAATATATGGAAGTGATGTGTTACCATAAGCCGGTGCACATGTTTAACGTTCATGGAGTTCTTTGTTCATGAGATGCTATTCAGTACTGATTAACGTGAGCAGCGGTGGGACTCTTTATGATTTGTGTGATGTTCCACTGACGAATGTATTGCAAAAGTCCCTGATAAATACCAATGTAAGAGGAAATGTGTTGGGTTGATCACCCTGTGGACCACATCTCCACAAGTTTCTTAAAAGTTCCACTCAATTGTTTATTGGCAAGAGTAATCACATTATTATCAGGCGAGACCTTTCTTTATTATTTGTCTTACAAAAAGTGATAAATAATAAGTGGATAGGATAATAGGATGGCTATAACAAAGTGTACACCAAGAACCTTCCACAATGCATTCACTTATAGACTTGTACCAAGTTCTGTGTTCTACAAATAGTACACCGCACCACCCGCTTGGGGGTATATGTGGTTAGTTTTTGATGCTTCTTATAATATTGGTCTTCATTAACTTTTAATGAATATATTTAAAAAGTCTTAAGCTTTATGTCCCAATAGTGCTAGCCTTCCATCAATTATATTATTTCAATTATCCAGTCACCACAGACTCACCAATACATGAAGATTGGAGGTAACAAATAATTGCATCGGACTGATAAAAAAAAAATAGAATGGGCATGGAGGGTCACCAAACCATCCTAGTTACCCAGCAGCAGCAATGTGGACTATGAGAGATAATCCTTTCCCTTCCATATTTAGAGATACTGAGTAAATATTATTAATAAATACACAGCTCTATTTGTCCTAGTCTCTTGGCAGAACAGATGGTGTTTTCTCTCCTTGTTTTGTTTTCCTTGTGTGTATCTTTAGTTTTCTCACTGGAGGCTCTGGTGAGTATTGGATTGTCTCCTTTTCTGGGTATTTGAGCAGCATAAAACGTCATACAGGTCATAATTATTAGATTTCACTCATTATTACTATGTGATGTATTCTACATGCATAGTATTGTGATGATACATGTGGATAATCCATAAACTTGTGACAGATTCTGAAGCAGATTTGCAAAGCTGGACAAAGATTATATGGTATCAAATGAATATATGCACATAGTACACGTCCAGTAATTATTAGTTAAAACTGATCCAGCAGAAATCCATTGACATCTTTTTTTGTTCGTTTTTAAAAAACTGATTTCACTTGGATCCGATTTTTAACATTGAAGCCTATGGAAAATGGCTTAGTTAAATAGCCATCCGTTTTTCTTTCATTTGAAAAGGACCTGTTGTTTTTTTTGCATACTGAATCCTTTGCAAATAGAACAAAACGGATAGATATTAAACAGTTCCATTTGCCATAGACTTCAATATTAACCCCTTCACCCCCAAGGGTGGTTTGCACGTTAATGACCGGGCCAATTTTTACAATTCTGACCACTGTCTCTTTATGAGGTTATAACTCTGGAACGCTTCAACGGATGTTCGCGATTCTGAGAATGTTTTCTCGCGACATATTGTACTTCATGTTAGTGGTAAAATTTCTTCGATATACCTTGCGTTTATTTTTGAAAAAAACGCAAATATGGCGAAAATTTTGAAAATTTTGCAATTTTCAAACTTTGAATTTTTTTTCACTTAAAACGAGTAATATGTCACACAAAATAGTTAAGAAATAACATTTCCCACAAGTCTACTTTACATCAGCACAATTTTGGAACCAAAATTTTCCTTTGTTAGGAAATATAAGGTAAAAGTTACAGTGATTTTCTCATTTTACAACAAAATTTCAAAGCATTTTATTAGGGCCACCTCACATTTGAAGTCACTTTGAGGGTTATTTAGCAGAAAATACCAAAGTGACCCCATTCTAAAACTGCACCCCTCTAGCTACTCAAACTACATTCAAGAAGTTAATAACCCTTTTCAGGTGCTCACAGGAGCTGAAGCAACGTGGATGGAAAAATAATATTTAACTTTTTAGCCACAAAAATGATCTTTTACAAACTTTTTTTTATTTTCACAAGGGTAATGAGAAAATGGCAGATAAAGTTGTTGTGCAATTTCTCCTGAGTTACGCCAATGCCCCAATGGGGGAAAACCACTGTTTGGGCACACGGCAGAGCTCGTAAGGGAAGGAGCGTTTACTTTTTCAAACTAAAATTGGCTGGATTTTTGAATAGGACGCCATGTCGTTTTGGAGAGCCCCTGATACGCGTAAACAAGTTGTAACCCCACAAGTGTACACCATTTGGAAACTAGACCCCTAAGGAACTTATCTAGATCTGTTGTGAGCACTTTGAATCCTAAGTGTTTCACAAAAGTTTAATGCCTGGTGTGAAAAAAAACCCAATTTTCCACAAAAATCTTTTTAGTCCCAAATTTTTGATTTTTCCAAGGAAATTGGACCCCAAAACTTGTTGTCCAATTTGTCTGAGTACGCTGATACCCCATAGTGGGTGGGGGGAAGTATGTTTGGGCGCACGGCAGGGCTTGGAAAGGAAGCAGTAACGTTTTTGGAATGCAAACATGATGGGGTTCATGTTCCGTTTGTATGCCCAATGGACCTAAAGTGGAAATCCCCCTAAGTGACCCATTTTGGAAGCTAGACCCCTAAGGACTCATCTAGATCTTTGGTGAGCACTTTGAACCCAAGTGCTTCACAAGTTTATAATGCCCGGGGATGAAATAATAAATCCTATTTTTTTCCCAACAAAATTATCTCTTAGTCATAAATTTATTCCCACATAGGTACAGGAGAAATTGGAACACAAAATTTAGAGTTTGTCCAATTTGTCCTGAGTACCTGATAACCCCTATATGTTAGGGAACCACTGTTTGGGGTAATGGCAGAAGTCGGAATGGAAAGGAGCACCATTTGACTTTTTCACCAAAATTGGCTGGAATTGGATTGGACGCTAGGTTGCATTTGGAGGAGCCCCTGATGTGCTAAACATGGGAAACCGCCCACAAGTGACCCCATTTGGAAACTAGACCCCCAAGGAACTTATCTAGAATCTTTGGTGAGCAATTTGAAACCCCACAAGTGCTTCACAAGTTTGTAACGTATGAGCCGTAAAATTTAAAAATCATATTTTTCACAAAATTGATCATTTTACCCCAAATTATTTTTCCAAGGCAAACAAGACTCCAAAAGTTATATGTGCAATTGTTCCTGAGTTGCTGATCCCCCATATGTGGGGTCCAAACACTGTTTGGGCATGGCAGAGTTTGGAAGGGAAGGAACGCCGTTTGACTTTTTCAACGCAGAATTGGCTGGATGCCATGTCGTGTTTGGAGAGCTCCTGATCTGCCTAAACAGTGGAAACCCCCCACAAATGACACAATTTTGGAAACTAGACCCCTCAAGGAACTTATCTAGATGTGTGGTGAGCACTTTGAACCCCAAAGTGCTTCACAGAAGTTTATAACGTACAGCCGTAAAATAAAAAATCTCTTTTTTTTTTACAAAAATGATTTTTTCGCCCCAATATTTTATTTTCACAAGGGTAACAGGAGAAATTGGACCCCAAAAGTTGTTGTCCAATTTGTCCTGAGTATGCTGATACCCAATATGTGGGAGTAAACTACTGTATGGGCGCACGTCGGGGCTCGGAAGGGAAGTAGTGACGTTTTGGATTGCAGACTTTCATGGAATGGTCTGGGGGAGTCATGTCGCATTTGGAGAGCCCCTGATGCGCCTAAACAGTGGAAACCCCCCACAAGTGACCCCATTTTGGAAAATAGACCCCACAAGGAACTTATCTAGATGTGTGGTGAGCACTTTGAACCCCGAAGTGCTTCACAGAAGTTTATAACGTACAGCCGTAAAAATAAAAAATCCTTTTTTTTTTTTACAAAAATGATTTTTTTCGCCCCCAATATTTTATTTTCACAAGGGTAACAAGAGAAATTGGACCCCAAAAGTTGTTGTCCAATTTGTCCTGAGTATGTTGATACCCAATATGTGGGAGTAAACTACTGTATGGGCGCACGTCGGGGCTCGGAAGGGAAGTAGTGACGTTTTGGATTGCAGACTTTGATGGAATGGTCTGGGGAGTCATGTCGCATTTGGAGAGCCCCTGATGCGCCTAAACAGTGGAAACCCCCCACAAGTGACCCCATTTTGGAAAATAGACCCACAAGGAACTTATCTAGATGTGTGGTGAGCACTTTGAACCCCGAAGTGCTTCACAGAAGTTTATAACGTACAGCCGTAAAAATAAAAAATCCTTTTTTTTTTTTCCAAAAATGATTTTTTCGCCCCCAATATTTTATTTTCACAAGGGTAACAGGAGAAATTGGACCCCAAAAGTTGTTGTCAATTTGTCCTGAGTACGCAGATACCCAATATGTTGGAGTAAACTACTGTATGGGCGCACGTCGGGGCTCGGAAGGGAAGTAGTGACGTTTTGGATTGCAGACTTTGATGGAATGGTCTGGGAGCTTCATGTCGCATTTGGAGAGCCCCTGATGCGCCTAAACAGTGGAAAACCCCCACAAGTGACCCCATTTTGGAAAATAGACCCCACAAGGAACTTATCTAGATGTGTGGTGAGCACTTTGAACCCCAAAGTGCTTCACAGAAGTTTATAACGTACAGCCGTAAAAAAAAAATCTCTTTTTTTTTTACAAAAATGATTTTTTCGCCCCCAATATTTTATTTTCACAAGGGTAACAGGAGAAATTGGACCCCAAAAGTTGTTGTCCAATTTTTTCCTGAGTATGCTGATACCCAATATGTGGGAGTAAACTACTGTATGGGCGCACGTCGGGGCTCGGAAGGGAAGTAGTGACGTTTTGGATTGCAGACTTTCATGGAATGGTCTGGGGGAGTCATGTCGCATTTGGAGAGCCCCTGATGCGCCTAAACAGTGGAAACCCCCCACAAGTGACCCCATTTTGGAAAATAGACCCCACAAGGAACTTATCTAGATGTGTGGTGAGCACTTTGAACCCCGAAGTGCTTCACAGAAGTTTATAACGTACAGCCGTAAAAATAAAAAATCCTTTTTTTTTTTTACAAAAATGATTTTTTTCGCCCCCAATATTTTATTTTCACAAGGGTAACAAGAGAAATTGGACCCCAAAAGTTGTTGTCCAATTTGTCCTGAGTATGTTGATACCCAATATGTGGGAGTAAACTACTGTATGGGCGCACGTCGGGGCTCGGAAGGGAAGTAGTGACGTTTTGGATTGCAGACTTTGATGGAATGGTCTGGGGAGTCATGTCGCATTTGGAGAGCCCCTGATGCGCCTAAACAGTGGAAACCCCCCACAAGTGACCCCATTTTGGAAAATAGACCCCACAAGGAACTTATCTAGATGTGTGGTGAGCACTTTGAACCCCGAAGTGCTTCACAGAAGTTTATAACGTACAGCCGTAAAAATAAAAAATCCTTTTTTTTTTTTCCAAAAATGATTTTTTCGCCCCCAATATTTTATTTTCACAAGGGTAACAGGAGAAATTGGACCCCAAAAGTTGTTGTCAATTTGTCCTGAGTACGCAGATACCCAATATGTTGGAGTAAACTACTGTATGGGCGCACGTCGGGGCTCGGAAGGGAAGTAGTGACGTTTTGGATTGCAGACTTTGATGGAATGGTCTGGGAGCTCATGTCGCATTTGGAGAGCCCCTGATGCGCCTAAACAGTGGAAAACCCCCACAAGTGACCCCATTTTGGAAAATAGACCCCACAAGGAACTTATCTAGATGTGTGGTGAGCACTTTGAACCCCAAAGTGCTTCACAGAAGTTTATAACGTACAGCCGTAAAATAAAAAATCTCTTTTTTTTTTACAAAAATGATTTTTTTCGCCCCCAATATTTTATTTTCACAAGGGTAACAGGAGAAATTGGACCCCAAAAGTTGTTGTCCAATTTGTCCTGAGTATGCTGATACCCAATATGTGGGAGTAAACTACTGTATGGGCGCACGTCGGGGCTCGGAAGGGAAGTAGTGACGTTTTGGATTGCAGACTTTGATGGAATGGTCTGGGGGAGTCATGTCGCATTTGGAGAGCCCCTGATGCGCCTAAACAGTGGAAACCCCCCACAAGTGACCCCATTTTGGAAAATAGACCCCACAAGGAACTTATCTAGATGTGTGGTGAGCACTTTGAACCCCGAAGTGCTTCACAGAAGTTTATAACGTACAGCCGTAAAAATAAAAAATCCTTTTTTTTTTTTTACAAAAATGATTTTTTCGCCCCCAATATTTTATTTTCACAAGGGTAACAAGAGAAATTGGACCCCAAAAGTTGTTGTCCAATTTGTCCTGAGTATGCTGATACCCAATATGTGGGAGTAAACTACTGTATGGGCGCACGTCGGGGCTCGGAAGGGAAGTAGTGACGTTTTGGATTGCAGACTTTGATGGAATGGTCTGGGGAGTCATGTCGCATTTGGAGAGCCCCTGATGCGCCTAAACAGTGGAAACCCCCACAAGTGACCCCATTTTGGAAAATAGACCCCACAAGGAACTTATCTAGATGTGTGGTGAGCACTTTGAACCCCGAAGTGCTTCACAGAAGTTTATAACGTACAGCCGTAAAAATAAAAAATCCTTTTTTTTTTTTACAAAAATGATTTTTTCGCCCCCAATATTTTATTTTCACAAGGGTAACAGGAGAAATTGGACCCCAAAAGTTGTTGTCAATTTGTCCTGAGTACGCAGATACCCAATATGTTGGAGTAAACTACTGTATGGGCGCACGTCGGGGCTCGGAAGGGAAGTAGTGACGTTTTGGATTGCAGACTTTGATGGAATGGTCTGGGAGCTTCATGTCGCATTTGGAGAGCCCCTGATGCGCCTAAACAGTGGAAAACCCCCACAAGTGACCCCATTTTGGAAAATAGACCCCACAAGGAACTTATCTAGATGTGTGGTGAGCACTTTGAACCCCAAAGTGCTTCACAAAGTTTATAACGTAAGCCGTAAAATTAAAAAATCATTTTTTTCCACAAAATGATTTTTCGACCCCAATTTTTATTTTCCCAAGGGAACAGGAATCCAAAAGTATTGTCAATTTGTCCTGAGTCCGAGTTGCTGATACCCCATATGTGGGGGTAAACACTGTTTGGGTGCATGGCAGAGTTCGGAAGGAAGGACGCCGATTTGACTTTTTCAACGCAGAATTGGCTGGATTGAATGTCGCATGTTTTGGAGAGCCCTGATTGCCTAAACAGTGGAAACCCCCCACAATGACACAATTCTCAAACTATGAACCCTCCAAGGAACTTATCTAAGATCGTAGAGTCACCATCTTTACCCAAGTGCTTAACCGAAGTTTAAACACAGCGAAATAAATAATCTTTTTTTATTTTACAAAATATTTTTTCGCCCAATATTTTATTTTCCAGGTTAACAGGGAAATTGGACCACCAAAAGTTTTGTAATTGTCCTGATAAAAAGTCTGATCACCAATTTGGGAGTATAATTCTGTATGGGGTCAGTTCGGGCCGGAAGGAAGTTTTTGATCGCTTTTGGATTGCAGACTTTTCTGGAATGGTTGGGATGACATGTCGCATTTTTGGAGAGGCCTGATGCGTCCTAACAGTGGAAACCCACAATACCATTTGAAATAACCACAGGAACTTTATTAGATTGGGTAGCACTTGAACCCCAATTTACGAAGTTTTTAACGTACAGCCGTTAAAAATAAAAAACTTTTTTTTTACAAAAATGATTTTTTTGCCCACATTTTATTTCCAAGGTAAAGAGAAATTGGACCCATTAGTTGTTTTCCAATTTGTCCTGAGTTGTTTTACCCAATATGAGGGAGTAAAATATGTATGGGCCACTGTCGGCTCGATGATGAAAGTTAGTGACGTTTTTGATTGCAGACTTTGATGGAATGGTTCTGGGGAGTCATTCAGCATTTGAGCCGACGCGCCTAAAATGTGGAAACCCTTTAATGTACCCCATTTAGGAAAATGACCACAAGGAACTTTTTCTTATGATTTTTTGTTTGTGATCACTTTGAACCCGAGTGCTTCACAGAATTTTAGAATCGTTACAGCCTAAAACTAAAAATCCTTTTTTTTTTTTCCACATAAAGTGACTTTTCGCCCCCCAATTTTGATTTCCAGGGTACCTAGGAGAAATGGACCCCAAATGGGTGTTGTCAGTTGGTCCTGAGTACGCAGATACCCAATATGTTGGATACACTACTGTTGGGTCGCACAGTCGGGTCGGGATCGGGAAAGGGCAAGTAGTTGACGTTGGTTGCAGCTTATGATGGAATGGCTGGGAGCGATCATGTCGCATTTGGAGCCCCTGAGCGCTAACAGTGGAAACGCCCAAAGTACACCCATTGGAAATAGACCCCACAATGGACTTATCTAGAGTGTGTGAGCACTGGGAACCAAAGTGCTCAAGAAGTTTTTAACGTAACAGCCGTAAAAAAAAAATCTCTTTTTTTTAGCAAAATATTTTTTCGCCCCAATATTTTTATTTTCACAATGGTTACAGGAAATGGACCCCCAAAAGTTGTTGGTTCCAATTGCTGGAGATGATACCAATTGGGAGTAACAATGTTAGGGGCAGTCGGGGCTCGGAGGATGTAGTGACACTGTTTTGGAGTGCCAAGACTTTGATGGAATAGTCGTCTGGTGGTGGTCATGTCGCATTTGTCGTACATATTACGACCTAAATCAGTGGAAAGCCACACAAGTAGGTGACCCATTTTGTAAATAGACCCTCACAGGTGACTTATAAGGATTTGTGCACTAGCAAAACCCAAGTTGCATTCACAAATGTTATAAAACCCGTACAGCCGTAAAAATAAAAAAAATTTTTTTTGTATTTTTCATCAACAATGCATTTATTTCTGCTCCACAATGATTTTATTTACACAAGGTTAAAAGAGAAAATTTGACAAAGTGTTTGTCCAATTTGTTTTACTGGTTATTTGATACCAATATAAGTGGGAGTAAACTACTGTATTGGCGCACAGTCGGGGCTCGGAAGGGAAGTAGTGACGTTTTGGATTGCAGACTTTGATGGAATGGTCTGGGGGAGTCATGTCGCATTTGGAGAGCCCCTGATGCGCCTAAACAGTGGAAACCCCCCACAAGTGACCCCATTTTGGAAAATAGACCCCACAAGGAACTTATCTAGATGTGTGGTGAGCACTTTGAACCCCGAAGTGCTTCACAGAAGTTTATAACGTACAGCCGTAAAAATAAAAAATCCTTTTTTTTTTTTACAAAAATGATTTTTTCGCCCCCAATATTTTATTTCACAAGGGTAACAGGAGAAATTGGACCCCAAAAGTTGTTGTCAATTTGTCCTGAGTACGCAGATACCCAATATGTTGGAGTAAACTACTGTATGGGCGCACGTCGGGGCTCGGAAGGGAAGTAGTGACGTTTTGGATTGCAGACTTTGATGGAATGGTCTGGGAGCTTCATGTCGCATTTGGAGAGCCCCTGATGCGCCCTAAACAGTGGAAAACCCCCACAAGTGACCCCATTTTGGAAAATAGACCCCACAAGGAACTTATCTAGATGTGTGGTGAGCACTTTGAACCCCAAAGTGCTTCACAGAAGTTTATAACGTACAGCCGTAAAAATAAAAAATCCTTTTTTTTTTTACAAAAATGATTTTTTCGCCCCCAATATTTTATTTTCCCAAGGGTAACAGGAGAAATTGGACCCCAAAATTTGTCCAATTTGTCCTGAGTACGCTGATACCCAATATGTGGGAGAAAACGACTGTATGGGTGCACGTCTGGGCTCGGAAGGGAAGTAGTGATATTTTGGATTGCAGACTTTGATGGAATGGTCTGGGGGCGTCATGTCGCATTTGGAGAGCCCTGATGCGCCTAAACAGTGGAAACCCCCCACAAGTGACCCCATTTTGGAAAATAGACCCCACAAGGAACTTATCTAGAAGTGTGGTGAGCGCTATGAAGCCCCAAGTACTTCACAGAAGTTTTATAACATACAGCCGTAAAAACAAAAAAATCATTTTTTTTTACAAAAATGATTTTGTCGCCCCCAGTTTTAATTTTCCCAAGGGTAACAGGAGAAATAGGCCAAATTGCACAATAACTCTTGTGGTCCAGAGTACGCTGATACCCCATATGCGGGGGTAAACTACTGTTTGGGCGCATGGCAGAGCTCAGAAGTGAAGGAGCACCATTTGACTTTTTCAACGCAGAATTGGCTGGAATTGAGATCAGACGCCATGTCACATTTGGAGAGCCCCTGATGTGCCTAAACAGCAGAAACCTCCCAATTCTAACTCCAACCCTAACCCCAACACACCCCTAACCCTAGTCCCAACCCTAACCACAAACCTAACCCTAACACACCCCTAACCGTAATCCCAACCCTAATCCTAACTTTAGCGCCAATCCTAACCCTAACGGAAAAATGGAAATAAATACATTTTTTTAATTTTATTATTTTTCCCTAACTAAGGGGGTGATAAAGGGGGCTTTGATTTACTATTTATAGCGGGTTTTTATGATTGGCAGCTGTCACGCTAAAAGACACTTTTTATTGCAAAAAATAGTTTTTTGCATCACCACATTTTGAGAGCTATAATTTTTTTTATTGGTACCATTTTTGAGCACGTGACATTTTTTGATCGCTTTTTATTTCGATTTTTGGGAGGTTAGAATGAACAAAAATTCATGAATTTCTTTTGGGGGAGGCGTTTATTACCGTTCCGCGTGTGGTAAAATTGATAAAGCAGTTTTATTCTTCGGGTCAGTACGATTACGGCGATACCTCATTTATATCATTTTTTTTTGTTTTGGCACTTTTATAGAATAAAAGCAATTTTATATAAAAAATTATTATTTTTGCATCGCTTTATTCTGCAAGCTATAACTTTTTATTTTTTCACTGATGATGCTGTATGATGGCTCGTTTTTTGCGGGACAAAATGACGTTTTCAGCAGTACCATGTTTATTTATATCGGTCTTTTTGATCGCGTGTTATTCCACTTTTTGTTCGGCTGTATGATGATAAAGCATTGATTTTTGCTTTTTTTTTTTTTTTTAAGGGTTTCACTAAAGGGGTTAACTAGTGGGACAGTTTTATAGGGGGGGGTCGTTACGGACGCGGCGATACTAAATATGTGTACTTTTATTGTTTTGTTTTTTTTATTTACAGGAAAAAATGAATTTATTAGGAAATTTTTTTTTTTTTAATGATTTTTTTACCACTTTTTATTTTTATTTTTTTTACTTTGTCCCAGGGTGGGACATCACAGTATTTTAGCAGATCGCTGGTGTGACAGTGTGCACAGCACTCTGTCACACCAGCGATCGCTCTGGCATCGCTGCAGGCTTCCCTAGCGCCTGCTCTCAGCAGGCACTGAGGAAGCCGCCTCCCTGCAGGACCCCGGCGCCATCTTGGATCCGGGACCTGGAGGGAGGACGGACCCTCGGAACAGCGCGACACATCGCGCTGCTCTGAGGTCTCAGGGGAGCGCGCAGGGAGCCCCCTGACTGCGCGATCCTCCCCTGTGCCCCGGGTACAGCGCGATCATGTTTGATCGCGGTGTGCCAGGGTTAATGTGCCGGGAGCGGTCCGTGACCGCTCCTGACACACAGTCACGGGTGTCAGCTGTGATAATGAGCTGACACCCGGCGGCGATCAGCTGCGCTCCCCCCGGGAGCGCAGCTGATCGCCCATGACGTACTATTCCGTCCATGGGAATTAGGTCCAGGGTCACATGGACGGAATAGTACGTCTGATGGAATAAAGGGGTTAAAAAAAACAGATCAAACTGAAATCAGTTTTTTAAAAAACAAACAAAAAAGTTGAGTCTGCACAAGTATTTTTGCCAACAGATCGCTGCTGGATCCGTTCTAGCTGATGATTACTGGACATATGAACGCAGCCCAAAAGGACTAGTGAATGGTTTCCAATGGCTGTGGGATGTAACCAAGGGCATTAGACAATGGTTAAAGGGGACAAGGGAGGGAGGATTTAGTTTTTCTTTCCACTATCAGTGATTTATTTGGTGTCGCTACACAGGATTTCCTGAGAATTAGTCTGATATTCAATGGTGCTGTGGATCACGGTGTTTGTTCTGTAAATATTTTACTGACCTAGCTGCAGTTGTGACAAAGGCGTGCACACAGATGTAGAGGACAATGACCCTATTTTGTGTTCCATGATCCTCTCTAAACAGCCGTGCACTCATAAAGGTATTTGTCGTCCAGGCAATAAACAAAGTTGACATCGTGCACCATAAATGTTATAGCAACACGCACAGGGTACCACCAGGGCCAGGCTGAGATGAAATCCTCAGGAATGAAAACAGGAATGTTTTGTTTAGCTGAATGAGGGTAGCAATGTCTCCATCATACCTACTGCATTTCACGCTTCTGCTTATGGCTTCCACAGATGACTGTGGTCAGTAAGAAAATGACAATGATCAGCAACACCACATAGTCTGTAATATATAAAAGTTCTTAGAAAAGTTTAAAAAGTGTAACTGTCACTTTATATCTTGTTTTTATATCTTGTTTTTGTATAGCCATATATACAGTGGGATGTAAAAGTTTGGGCACTAGTCATTAGTGTTATTGTGAACAGTTAAGCAAGTTGAAGATGAAATGATCTTTAAAAGGCCTAAAGTTAAAGATAGCATTTCCTTTGTATTTTAGGCAAAAAAAGTAATTTTTTACAGTTTAAAAATTACAAAAAGGAAAATGGGCTGATGTAAAATTTTGGACACCCTTGCAAATGTGTGTACTCTGATAAGTTTTCCAAGGTTTCAGACCTTAATTAGCCTGTTCGGGTTATGGCTTGTTCATCATCATCAATAGGAATGGCCAGGTCATGCAGATTTCCCAGCTTTATAAAAACCCATACTCCTCTAACCTTGTGCCAAAAAAAAGCTAAGTAGCTGCCTATGACTATGAAAATGGTGGCATCCCGCAAAACAGAAGAAGGCTATAAGAAGGTAGCAAAGCAGTTTCAAGTTGCCCTTTCCTCAGTTCAAAATGTAATTACAAAAATGTCAATAAACAGGAACAGTGTAAGTAAAGATAAGGTCTGGAAGACCAAGCGAAATTTCAGTGAGAGCTGCTCGTAGGATTGCTAGAGGGGCAAATAAGAACCCCCGCTTGACTGCAAAAGACTTCCAGAAAGATTTAGCTGACTGTGGAGTTGTGGTATATTGTTCTACTGTTCAGAGACACCTGCACAAATACTTCTCCTGCGTCCCCATCACAAAAATCAGCATCAGAAGTATGCAAAGGAACATCTAAACAAGTCTGATACATTTTGGAAACAAGTCCTGTGGACCGATGAGGTTCAAATAGGACTCTTGCCACATTAATCAAAGGTATGGCTGGAGAAAAAGAATTTCAGGAAAAAAGAACATCTCGCCAACCATGGGGGTGAATCAATCATGCTTTAAGATTGTGTTGCAGCCAATGGCATTATGAAACTTTCACAGGTAGGCGGAAGAATGGATTCAATGACATTTCAACAAATTCTTGATGCAAACATAACACCATCTGTTAAAAAAAGCTGAAGTTGAAAAGAGGATGGCTTCTACAAATGGATAATGATCCTCTACACACGTCAAAAACTACAATAGAAAACCTCAAAAGGCGCAAGCCGAAGGTTTTGCAATGGCTCTCACAGTCCCCTGATCTGAACATCATTGAAAATCTGACCACAAAATAACATTCTATGCAAGACGACCCAAGAATCTTACAGACCTGGAAGAATTTTCGAAGGAAGAATGGGGGAAAATCCCTTAATGTTTACCAGGTGTGATATTTGCAAAAGGGGGAGCTACTAGGCACTAACCATGTAGGGTGCCCAAACATTTGCATCGGCCCATTTTCCTTTTTGCAATTTTTAAAATGTAAAAGATGGAAAAAAATAATGATATACAGTACAGACCAAAAGTTTGGACACACCTTCTCATTCAAAGATTTTTCTGTATTTTCAAGACTATGAAAATTGTACATTCACACTGAAGGCATCAAAACTATGAATTAACACATGTGGAATTATATACTTAACAAAAAAGTGTGAAACAACTGAAAATATGTTGTCATGATCCCAGTGCAGGGTTGACCTGCACACTAGGGGTTAAGGTTTTGATCCCAGTGCAAGCTCTTACCTGCACACCTGGGGCTTATTATTGTGGCCTCTCCTTGGTTCGGGGAGAGCTTCTTATAGCCCTAGGAAGCTCCAATCCCTGTCAGTTATACTTTCGCCCTTGGCAGAGTGTGTTGACCCCTGAGTGTGTTTGTGCTGTGTTCTGGTTTGCCTGATACTTTGGTTTTGACTCGGTCTGATCTCTGGATACTGCTTGTTGGATTCTGTTTCTGTACCTTCGCTGTCTGTTTGGTTTTGACCTCTGCTTGTCGCCGACTATCCGTTCTGTCTCATCCTTGGTACTATACTGTCTTCTCGTGCTTTGACCTTGGCTTGTTCAGATTTACGTCTCTGTCTGTGCCCCTGGGTAACTTTGTCCCGTAGTTACCTTTCTAGGAGTTTTCCCTCAGCTTCTAGCTCCCTGGAACTGAAGCCACGCCCCTCAACTGTCAGGTGATTCAGGCTGTGAAACCATCTCTCTCCTGCCTTGCTCACCCTGCGTTCCTAGGAGCCTGAAGCTTTCTTCTGCACTCGTCTTCCGGGAGATTGCACTGGTGAGTTATCTTGCAATCCTCACCGTGATATATGTCTTATATTCTAGGTTCTTCAAAGTAGCCAACTTTTGCTTTGATTACTGCTTTGCACATTCTTGGCATTCTCTTGATGAGCTTCAAGAGGTAGTCACCGGAAATGGTCTTCCAACAGTCTTAAAGGAGTTCCCAGAGATGCTTAGCACTTGTTGGCCCTTTTGCCTTCACTCTGCGGTCCAGCTCACCTCAAACCATCTCGATTGGGTTCGAGTCTGGTGACTGTGGAGGCCAGGTCATCTGGCGTAGCACCCCATCACTCTCCTTCTTGGTCAAATAGCCCTTACACAGCCTGGAGGTGTGTTTGGGGTCATTGTCCTGTTGAAAAATAAATGATTGTCCAACTAAACGCAAATCGGATGGAATAGCATGCCGCTGCAAGATGCTGTGGCAGCCATGCTGGTTCAGTATGCCTTCAATTTTGAATAAATCCCCAACAGTGTCACCAGCAAAGCACCCCCACACCATCACACCTCCTCCTCCATGCGTCACGGTGGGAACCAGGCATGTAGAGTCCATCCGTTCACCTTTTCTGCGTCGCACAAAGACATGGTGGTTGGAACCAAAAATCTCAAATTTGGACTCATCAGACCAAAGCACAGATTTCCACTGGTTTAATGTCCATTCCTTCTGTTCTTTAGCCCAAACAAGTCTCTTCTGCTTGTTACCTGTCCTTAGCAGTGGTTTCCTAGCAGCTATTTTACCATGAAGGCCTGCTGCACAAAGTCTCCTCTTAACAGTTGTTGTAGAGATGTCTCTGCTGCTAGAACTCCGTGTGGCATTGACCTGGTCTCTAATCTGAGCTGCTGTAAACCTGCAATTTCTGAGGCTGGTGACTCGGATAAACTTATCCTCAGAAGCAGAGGGGACTCTTGGTCTTCCTTTCCTGGGGCGGTCCTCATGTGAGCCAGTTTCTTTGTAGCGCTTGATGGTTTTTGCAACTGCACTTGGGGACACTTTCAAAGTTTCCCCAATTTTTTGGACTGACTGACCTTCATTTCTTAAAGTAATGATGGCCACTCGTTTTTCTTAGCTGCATTTTTCTTGACATAATACAAATTCTAACAGTCTATTCAGCTGTGTATCCACCAGACTTCGGCACAACACAACTGATGGTCCCAACCCCATTTATAAGGCCGGCGTCACACTGGCGACAGAATCGGACGACTGCAATACGATGAAATATCGCATTGCAGTCTGCCCTATGTTAATCTATGGAGCAGCTCCCAGTATCAGATTTTTTGTGGTCCGTTTTAAACGTCCGAGTGCAATCGCAGCATGCTGCGATTGTCACCGATTGTGGGTCGACTATCGCCAATGCAAGTCTATGGGAGCGATGAAAAATCGGATTACAAACGGACCGCACGTGTGACTTGCGATTAAATCGCATCGGTGTCCTTTAGAAAAGCCGGCAATTCATCCCCGGCTATACTGTAAAATCACAGACAGCTTTAATAAAGAATAGAAAGAATAGATATACACACATAGATTACATATAATATGTATATAATATATACATATATATATGTATATATATATACATATATATATGTCATTGTGACATATATATATACATATATTTATAGTTCTTACACTTCTACATACTGTAATAGCCGCTAATTCAATTGCCGGCTTTTGTGAAATCACAGAAGCCGACATGAAATGATACATTGTTTAGACACAGTTAACCATGTCATTTCCTGTATTTTGATATTTGGTTTGAACTTACAATTACATAAGTGTATGTGTGCCAAATTTCAGACATGTAGGGGTTAATTAAAGGTGTAAATTCGTTGAAAAAAAATGCGTGGGCTCCCGCTGTATTTTCTCCACCAGACAGACAAAGCAAGCGAGTGGGGGCAGATAATAATAGCCTAGGGAGGGTACATTTTTTTTGTGCACCCCCTGGCTACTAACATCTGCCCCCAGACACCCCAGAAAGGGCAAATCTATAATTAGATTTGCCCTTTCTGGCACTTTGCCTGTCTATTCCCATTGCCCTGTAGCGGTGGCGAATGGGTTAATAAGGGGTTACAGCCACCTTGCAATTGAAAGGTGACTGTAAGCCAGGTTAATAATTGAGAGCTGTCAATTAGACAACTATCAATTATTAATCCTATTGAAGTAAATAAAAAAACACACACACTTTAAGAATAAATAATTTTAATGAAATAAAAACACATTTTTTTGACCATCTTTTATTTTACTCTTAATCCGTGCGAAGCCCTTGATCTCCTAAAATAAATATAAAATAATAAAACAACATTATTCTTACCTATCTGGCGATCTGTCACGTCCCACGATGTAATCCTTCACAAAGGGTTAACTAGCAATCAGCTAAGCAGCGCAACTAATGCTGCGTGCTCAGCTGATAGCTCCTGAATGAATGAGCTTATCTCCTGCCGACAGGAGAGGATGTGATTAATGAATGAAGCTTAATTGATTGTATCCCACTTTCACCTTAGGTCAGGTCACTGAAGTGAAAGTGGCAATAAATCAATTAAGCTTCATTAATTCATCTCTTCAGGGTTATGCCACACTGAACATTATCGCATAACGGGATCGCTAAAAACGTCACTATTTAGCGATCCCGTTTGCGATATTGTTCAGTGCGGCAGCTTCCAGCGACGAGCTTCCTGCTGTGATCTCGCTCGTCGCTGGAATCGTTCCGGACCCTATTTCATCGCTGGCGCTCCCGCTGGGTAAAGTATCTTATCGCTGTGTGGCACCTTTTCTTAGCGATTTAGCGGTACTTTTGTACCGCTAAAGTCGTTAAGAAGATCGCTAACGGCGATAGCGTCGTTAAACTATATCGCTAAATGCGGCAGCATTTAGCGATAATAGAAACAATCCCGCTAGCGATCTCATTAGTATGCAACGCTAACGAGATCGCTAGCGGGATAGCTTAGTGTGGCAGTACCTTTCCTCTCCTTTCGCTGGGAGAGGAAGTTATTCATTCAGGAGGTTATAGCTCAGAGACAGCATTATAGCTCTCTGCGAGCTGTAACCTGTTAACCCTTTCTGATGGATTACACCGTGGGACCTGACTGTGCATCGGATTGGTAAGAATAATTTTGCTTTTTTATTTTATTTTTATTACAGGAAATGGTTTTAGCAGGAAAATAAAATATGGTCAAAAACTGTGTGATTTATTTCATTAAACTTCTTTTTTATTAAACTGTGTGTGTTTGATTTTTCTTTCATACAATAGGATTAATAATTGATAGTTGTCTAATTGACAGCTCTCAATTATTAACCTGGCTTACAGTCACCTTTCAATTGCAAGGTGGCTGTAACCCCTTATTAACCCATTCGCCACTGCTACAGGGCAATGGGAATAGACGGGCAAAGTGCCAGAAAGGGCAAATCTAATTATAGATTTGCCCTTTCTGGGGTGTCTGGGGGCAGATGTTAGTAGCCAGGGGGGGCACAAAAAAAATGTACCCTCCCTAGGCTATTATTATCTGCCCCCACTCGCTTGCTTTGTCTGTCTGGTGGAGAAAATACAGCGGGAGCCCATGCATTTTTTTTCAACGAATTTACACCTTTAATTAACCCCTACATGTCTGAAATTTGGCACACATACACTTATGTAATTGTAAGTTCAAACCATATATCAAAATACAGGAAATGACATGGTTAACTGTGTCTAAACAATGTATCATTTCATGTCGGCTTCTGTGATTTCACAAAAGCCGGCAATTGAATTAGCGGCTATTACAGTATGTAGAAGTGTAAGAACTATAAATATATGTCACAATGACATGTATATATATATATATATGTGTTCTATGTGTATATATCTATTCTTTCTTTTGTGATTTAAATACTATTCTTTTGGATCAATTATATGTCAGTTTTGCAAGCCTGCGAGAAATTCTCGCAAGTCGGATGAAAATCGGATGTTACAAGGTACACACACATGCGACTAAATCGCATCTTTGAAGGAAAATCGGATGCCAGGCGGATGTGTGATGTTTTCATTTTGGTACGATAATCGACCGACTAAAACGATCCGATTTTTTGTAGTTGTGTCTGACCCCGGCCTAAGGCCAGAAATCCCACTTATTAAACCTGACAGGGCACACCTGTGAAGTGAAAACCATTCCCGGTTACTACCTCTTGAAGCTCATCAAGAGAATGCCAAGAGTGTGCAAAGCAGTCAACAAAGCAAAAGGTGGCTATTTTGAAAAACCTAGAATATAAGACATATGTTCAGTTGTTACACACTTTTTTGTTAAGTATATAATTCCACATGTGTTAATTCATAGTTTTGATGCCTTCAGTGTGAATGTACAATTTTCATAGTCATAAAAATATAGAAAAATCTTTTAAATTAGGTTTGTCCAAACTTTTCGTCTGTACTGTATATTTGCCTAAAATATAAAGGAAATGTGTCATCTTTAACTTTATCCCTTTTAGAGAGAATTTCATTTTCTACTTACTCAAATGTTCACGATAACAGTAATGTTGACTAGGGGTGCACAAACTTTTATATGCCATTGTGTATATATACACAATATATGCTCTGGCAAAAATTAAGAGACCACTGCAAAATTTTCAGTTTGTCAGATTTTTCTCTTTATATGTATATTTTTGAGCAAATGTAAATTGCTCTTTTATTCTATAAACTACTGACAACATGTCTTCGAATTTCCAAGCAATACATTTTGTATTTATTTTCATAAAATGAGAAAAGGTCAAAATAACAAAAAAACAATGTTTAGTAATGTTTGAGGGTTCTCTAATTTTATTGTTCCCTTTACCTATGTAAGTTATACCCTACTTACCCCTTTTCCATTCTGTTACACTTCCCGGTCTTAATACTAAATTAATAAAAATATTTAAAAGAAAATAACAAAAAAATGCAGTGCTTGCAGACCTCAAATAATGCTAAGAAAACAAGTTCATAATCATTTAGAAGCATCAATACTAATGTTTTAACTCAGGAAGAGTTCAGAAATCAATATTTTGTGGAATAACCAAGATTTTTAATCACAGCTTTAATGCGTCTTGGCATGCTTTCCACCAGTCTTTCACACTGCTTTTGGGTGACCTTATGTCTCCCTTGGTACAAAAATGTAAGCATTTCTTCTTTGATGGCTTGTGACTATAGACCTTCCTTTTGGTTACATTCCAGAGGTTTTCAATGGGGTTCAGGTCTGGAGAGGGATTTGATGTGGTGGTCCTTCATCCACATATTGATTGACCTAGCTGTATGGCATTGCGCATTGTCCTGCTGGAAAAAACAGTCCTCAGAGTTGGGAACACTGCCTAAGCAGAAGGAATCAACTGTTTTTTTCCAGGATAACCTTGTATGCTGCTTGAGTCATACGTCCTTCACAAAGAATAACCTGCCCAATTCCAGCCCAGATCATCACTGATCCTCCACCAAATTTCACAGTGGGTGCAAGACACTGTGGCTTGTACGCCTCTTCAGGTCTCCGTCTAACCATTAGACGACCAGGTGTTGGGCAAAGCTGAAAATTAGACTCATCAGAGAAGATTACCTTACTCCAGTCCTCTATGGTCCAATCCTTATGGTCTTTGGCAAACTTCAGCCTGGCTCTCCTTTGCTTCTCGTTGATGCAAGGCTCTTTTCTAGCTTTACATGACTTGAGCCCTGCCTCTAGGAGCCTGTTACAAACTGTTCTTGCCGTGCACTTCACCCTGGCTGCCATTTGCCATTCCTTTTGTAGGTCACTTGATGTCATCCTGCGGTTGCTGAGTGACATTTGAATAAAATAACGTCATCCCGGTCAGTGGAGTAATTTTCGCCCTCTGCCGGTCAGTAGCTTTGTTGTCCCCAATGTCTGCTGCTTGACCTTGTTGTAATGGACTGCAGTCTTAGAACTTTTAAGGATGGAGGCAACATGACGCTCACTGTATCCCTCTGCTAGTAAAGCCAGAATTGAGCCCTTCTTTTCCTCACTCAAGACTTTTCTTTTCAACTCCTTTGGCATGGTTAAAAGTTATTCTTTCATTCCTATTACTTTTGGGATATTACTAGCACTTGTTTTGCCATCCAGCTTGTCGTATTGCAAAAGGATTGTGAACACCACAGCAGTGTTTTTTTTTACTTTCCTTCGTTAACCCCTTCCCGACCCATGACGCCTACGTTGGCGTCATGAAAACCTGTGCTATCCCGACCCATGACGCCAACGTAGGCGTCATGCTATAAATCATGTTCCGGCGGGTCGGGTGACCGGAATCACTGAAAGGTCACCCGACCAGCAGGCACAGGACCCCTTGCGCATCACCACAGTGGGGGTGGCTTAACCCCCACGTGGTTACGATCGCTCTGATTGGCTGTTAAAAGTGAAACAGCCAATCAGAGCGATTAGTAATATTTCACCACTGAAAAGTGGTGAAATATTACAATCCAGCCACGGCCGATGCTGCAATAGCATCGGCTATGGCTGGACACTGTGTTCCCACCCTCCCCACACCGAGTAACGGTGGTGATCGGCTGCCGCCGATTCATGGCGGCGAACGGTCACCGCTGTTACTATCATCTGCTGGCCGGTCCGATCGTCTCCCCTCCGGTGTGCTCCGCACCCCCCCCCTCCGATTACCCCCCCACGCCTGTCCTCACCTCCTCCGGTCTTCTGCGGCCTCTTGATCCGTCCCGGCGTCCGCCCGGGACTCTTCATGGGCGCCGCCATCTTGGAAAATGGCGGGCGCATGCGCAGTGCGCCTTTCAAAGTACAATTATTTTGATCACTGTGATAAACTCTCACAGTGATCAAAATAAAAGTAAATGAACCCCCCCCTGTCATAGGTAGGGCCAAAAAATCAAATAAAGAATTATTTTTTTTTTCCTTTTAGGCCCTGTCCACACGTTGCTGATCCGCAACTGATTTCGCTGCTGATCCGCAGCGGATTTCTCTGCTGATCCGCAGCTGATTTCGCTGCTGATCCGCAGCTGATTTCGCTGCTGATTCGCAGCTGATTTCGCTGCTGATCCGCAGCGGATTTCGCTGCTGATCCGCAGCTGATTTCGCTGCTGATCCGCAGCGATTTCGCTGCGTACCCACAGCGGATTTCGCTGCTGATCCGCAGCGGATTTTCGCTGCTGATCCGCAGCGGATTTCGCTGCCGATCCGCAGCGGATTTCGCTGCCGATCCGCAGCTGAATTCGCTGGATCCGCAGCTGATCGCGCTGATCCAGCGGATTTCGCTGCTGATCCGCAGCGGATTTTCGCTGCTGATCCGCAGCTGATTTCGCTGCTGATTTCGCTGCTGATCCGCAGCGATTTCGCTGCTGATCCGCAGCTGATTTCGCTGCTGATCCGCAGCTGATTTCGCTGCTGATCGCAGGATTCGCTGCTGATCCGCATGATTTCGCTGCTGATCCGCAGCGGATTTCGCTGCTGATCCGCAGCTGATTTTAGAAAAAATCAGCAAGTGAATCCGCAACATGTGCACGGGGCCTCAGGGTTAGGCAAGGTTCATATTGCATTATGGCAGTCCGTTAGATGGACTGCGTTTCACCCGTATAACGCGGTGTAACGCAGTCCGTTAACGCTGCCATTCACCCCATTTGTGTGCGCATCGCTTTACGGCATGCGTTCGCGACGTGCTGTCATTCAGTGACGGAGCCTCGGACACGGGCTGCAGCGTCTGGGCTCCGTCACCGCTAGCGCAGATGAATCATCTGATGATTCATCTGCGCTAGCGGGTATAGCATAACGCGATCGCGTTATGCTATACCGTTACCAGCCCGTCAACGCTATGTGTTGAACGGGCTGATAAAACACAATATGAACCCAGCCTTAGGGTTAGAATTTGGGTTACGGTTAGAATTTGGGTTAGGGTTGGAATTTGGGTTAGAGTTGGAATTAGGGTTAGGTTGGGATTAGGTTTGTAGTTAGGGTTAGAGTTAGGATAAGTGTTAGGGGTGTTTTGGGGTTAGGGTTGGGATTAGGGTTAGGCTTGTGGTTAGGTTTATGGTTAGAGTTGGATTAGGGTTAGGGTGTGTTGGGGTTAGGGTTATGGTTTGTATTAGGGTTAGGGGTGTGTAGGGGTTAGGGTTGGGGTTAGGGGTGTGTTGGGGTTAGGGTTGGAGTTAGAATTGAGGGGTTTCCACTATTTAGGCACCTCAGGGGGTCTCCATACGCGACATGGCGCCACCATTGATTCCTGCAAATTTTGCGTTCAAAAAGTCAAACAGTGCTCCCTTTATTCCAAGCCCCGACGTATGCCCAAATAGTGGTTTACCCCCACATATGGGTATCAGCGTACTCTGGAAAAATTGCACAACAACTTTGGGGGTCTAATTTCTCCTGTTAACATGGGAAAATAAAAAAATTGGGGACTAAAGATCATGTTTGTGGAAAAAATATGATTTTTTTATTTTCATGCCCGGGCGTTATAAACTTCTGTGTAGCCCTTGGAGGTTCAAAGTGCTCACAACACATCTAGATAAGTTATTTGCGGGGGTCTAGTTTCCAAAATGGGGTCACTTTGTGGGGAGTTTCTACAGTTTAGGCACATTAGGGGCTCTGCAAACGTAACATGACACCCGCAGACCATTCCATCAAGTGGGCATTTCAAAACGTCACTACTTCCCTTCCGAGCCCCGACGTGCGCCCATACAGTAGTTTTCTCCCACATATGGGGTATCAGCGTACTCAGGACAAATTGGACAACAACTTTTGGGGTCTAATTTCTCCTGTTACCCTTGTCAAAATAAAAAATTGCGGGTTAAAAAAATCAGTTTTTGAGGATAAAAATGATTTTTTATTTTTACGGCTCTGCATTATAAACTTCTGTGAAGCACTTGGGGGTTCAAGGTGCTCACCACACATCTGGATAAGTTCCTTTGGGGGTCTAGTTTACAAAATGGGGTCACTTGTGGGGGGTTTCTACTGTTTAGGCACATCAGGGGCTCTGCAAACGTAACAAGATGCCCGCAGACCATTCCATCAAGTCGGCATTTCAAAGCGTCACTACATCCCTTCCGAGCCCTGACGTGTGCCCAAACAATGGTCCCCCCCCACATATGGGGTACTAGCGTACTCAGGACAAACTGGACAACAACTTTTGGGGTCCAATTTCTCCTGTAACCATTGTGAAAATAAAAAATAGTGGGATAAAAAATCATTTTTTGAGAAAAAAAAAAATATTTTTTATTTTCACTGCTCTGCGTTATAAACTTCTGTGAAGCACCTGGGGGTTCAAAGTGCTCACTTTGCATCTAGATAAGTTCCTTAGGGGGTCTAGTTTCCAAAATGGGGTCATTTGTGGGGGAGCTCTAAACTTTAGGCACACAGGGGCTCTCCAAACACGACATGGTGTCCGCTAACGATTGGAGCTAATTTTCCATTCAAAAAGTCAAATGGCGCTCCTTCCCTTCTGAGCCCTGCCGTGCGCCCAAACAGTGGTTTATGACCACATATGAGGTATCTATGTACTCAGGAGAAATTGCCCAACAAATTTTAGGATCCAATTTATACTGTTGCCCATGTGAAAATGAAAAAAACTGAGGCTAAAAGAAAATTTTTGTGAAAAAAAAAGTACTTTCTTTTTTTTACAGATCAATTTGTGAAGCACCTGGGGGTTCAAAGTGCTCACTATGCATCTAGATAAGTTCCTTAGGGGGTCTAGTTTCCAAAATGGGGTCATTTGTGGGGGAGCTCCAATGTTTAGGCACACAGGGACTCTCCAAATGCGACATGGCAACCGCTAAATATTCCAGCATATTTTCCATTCAAAAAGTCAAATGGCGCTCCTTCCCTTCTGAGCCCTGCCGTGCGCCCAAACAGTGGTTTATGACCACATATGAGGTATCTATGTACTCAGGAGAAATTGCCCAACTAATTTTACGATCCAATTTATACTGTTGCCCATGTGAAAATGAAAAAACTGAGGCTAAAAGAATTTTTTTGTGAAAAAAAAGTACTTTCTTTTTTTTACGGATCAATTTGTGAAGCACCTGGGGGTTCAAAGTGATCACTATGCATCTAGATAAGTTCCTTAGGGGGTCTAGTTTCCAAAATGGGGTCACTTGTGGGGGAGCTCCAATGTTTAGGCACACAGGAACTCTCCAAATGCGACATGGCAACCGCTAAATATTCCAGCATATTTTCTATTTAAAAAGTCAAATGGCGCTCCTTCCCTTCTGAGCCCTGCCGTGCGCCAAAACAGTGGTTTATGACCACATATGAGGTATCTGTGTACTCAGGAGAAATTGCCCAACAAATTTTAGGATACAATTTATACTGTTGCCCATGTGGAAATGAAAAAAATTGAGGCTAAAAGAAAATTTTTGTGAAAAAAAAGTACTTTCTTTTTTTTAAGGATCAATTTGTGAAGCACCTGGGGGTTCAAAGCGCCCACTATGCATCTAGATAAGTTCTTTAGTGGGTCTAGTTTCCAAAATGGGGTCACTTGTGGGGGAGCTCCAATGTTTAGGCACACAGGGACTCTCCAAATGCGACATGGCAACCGCTAAATATTCCAGCATATTTTCCATTCAAAAAGTCAAATGGCGCTCCTTCCCTTCTGAGCCCTGCCGTGCGCCCAAACAGTGGTTTATGACCACATATGAGGTATCTGTGTACTCAGGAGATATTGCCCAACAAATTTTAGGATCCAATTTATACTGTTGCCCATGTGAAAATGAAAAAACTGAGGCTAAAATAAAAATTTTTGTGAAAAAAAAAGTACTTTCTTTTTTTTACAGATCAATTTGTGAAGCACCTGGGGGTTCAAAGTGATCACTATGCATCTAGATAAGTTCCTTAGGGGGTCTAGTTTCCAAAATGGGGTCACTTGTGGGGGAGCTCCAATGTTTAGGCACACAGGAACTCTCCAAATGCAACATGGCAACCGCTAAATATTCCAGCATATTTTCCATTCAAAAAGTCAAATGGCGTTCCTTCCCTTCTGAGCCCTGCCGTGCGCCCATACAGTGGTTTATGACCACATATGAGGTATCTGTGTACTCAGGAGAAATTGCCCAACAAATTTTAGGATCCATTTTATCCTGTTGCCCATGTAAAAATGAAAAAATTGATGCTAAAAGAAAATTTTTGTTGGAAAAATTAAAATGTACATTTTTTCCTTCCACGTTGCTTTAGTTCATGTGAAGCACCTGAAGGGTTAATAATCTTCTTGAATGTAGTTTTGAGTAGCTTGAGGGGTGCAGTTTTTATAATGGTGTCACTTTTGGGTATTTTCTGCCATATAGACCCCTCAAAGTGACTTCAAATGTGAGGTGGTCCCTAAAAAAAATGGTTTTGTAAATTTTGCTGTAAAAATGAGAAATCGCTGGTCAACGTTTAACCTTATAACTTCCTAACAAAAAAAATGTTCCCAAAATTGTGCTGATGTAAAGTAGACATGTGGGAAATGTTATTTATTAACTATTTTGTCCCACATAACTCTCTGGTTTAACAGAATAAAAATTAAAAATTAGAAAATTACAAAATTTTCAAAATTTTCGCCAAATTTCCATTTTTTTCACAAATAAACGCAAAAATTATCGACCTAAATTTACCACTAACATGAAGCCAATATGTCACGAAAAAACAATCTCAGAATCGCTAGGATCCGTTGAAGCGTTCCTGAGTTATTACCTCATAAAGGGACACTGGTCAGAATTGCAAAAAATGGCAAGGTCTTTAAGGTCAAAATAGGCTGGGTCATGAAGGGGTTAAATAAGATTTGGTTCAGGTGATCACCTTATCAGAAGCACATTAAGTAGAATGAGGTGTACTCTGGAATTCAACTGACACTGGAATGGAATGGCTGTCAGACATGTAAAGAAGCTGATTTTTAAAAAAAACTGTGCAGTGGTCTCTTAATTTTTGCCAGAGCTGTATATGTAATATTTTTTTTAAGAAATATATTTTAAAGTTTTTTAAATTTTATTTGATCCCTTGAATCTGTGATCTCTTAATTGAGTACACCATACACTGCTGTACTGTAGTACTAGCTTGGCCCATGCAAAATTTTCGCACATTGGTCGTTGGGGGCAGGCAATTTCAGAAAAAGCAAGCTGGTCAAATTTAAATGTATTTCATGAGATGATGAACACAGACAGGTATTTATATAAGTAGATTGGTAATACAATAAATTAGTTTGATAAGTAAAGGCCAAAAAATGTCTTCCGGTTGAGGTGCACCTGCAGGTCATTGTTTCTTTCTGCAGGTTTATGAGAATTAAATGTTTAAACTGTATTTAGCAATAAAATCGTGAATGTTTGGTTTGTTTGGCTCTTTTCTTGCTGAAGGGAGAAAGTTTACCTTTCAAATGGTGTATCATTTGTGTGTGTGTGGGGCGAAGTAATCAGTGAAAAAGCAGTGCATGTTTACAAATGTGTTTGTATATGTGACTCACCATTTGTGTGTCTGGGGCGAAGTAATCACTGAAAAAGCAATGCATGTTTACAAATGTGTGAAGTGAAGTGTGCAATCCTCCAATTTGGATGAAATAGGCTGGGCAATCAGTTCGGAAAGCTGGAAAGCCCCCCAAAGCAATTGTTTGGATTTTTTGTGATGTCCGTAAGCAGCTTTGTGGTAGTGTACTTTGGGGTAATGTGGTGCCACCTGCAGGTCATTTTTCCTTACTGCAGGTTTATGAAAATTAATGTTTAAACTGTATTTTGTGATCAAATCATGGATGTGTAGTTTGTGTGTGTGGGTGCAGTATGAACGCAGACACAAAGTAATCAACGAGAAACAGTGTTTAGAAATAATAGATTGCAGTCTATTACACAATTCCTAAGCTTCATATTCATACTAACATGGTTGACTCGGCTGCGATGACAACCCATTAGCACCCTGTGCTAATGCCGCCTAGGGGCCCATTGGGTGTCACAAGCGACCGGTACACAGTGCTTATCTTTATATTGATAGTAAAACACTTACGGTATATTGTCGCAATATTATGATAATCCAGCATTTGTACTTGAACAGAACTGCAGTCTCAACAGCATTTCACAGCCCAGAAAAAGAACTTGAGATGACTTCCTGGAGATTGTCTACCCTCACAGGTATACTCTCTATATTTTTCTATGACAATCCAATAAACAGGAATGATTGATATTACGGCGCCTGTCAGGCCCCAAACAGTATTTTGCTAGAACGTTTTGGAATTTTAAAAAACTCGAATTACTTTGTCTATTTACTTTTCACCTAGCAGACATCATTTTTTACATTCAGCAAACAGCATTGCCAGGAAGGTGATTGACTTCTTACGATAGAAAGACGCCATGCAAAGCATACACTGTGATTGAGTAAACAGACGCAGCTTGTCAGTGTAATGCCCATGAGCAAAGTCATAAGGACGACAGCTGAACATGGTTCTTACAGCGCCAGCTATCAGTTACCCTTCCAAGTCTACAGCTATTGTGATAAAAAATGCTTTGATGTAAACCAATGTGCCAATCATATACACTCATTAAAACATAGAAACGATTCCAAGGTGATAAAAGTCAGGAATAGGCACAACAGGTAGCGTTTGCCCCTTTATGATTAAGTCACAATCTACTTTTAAGAAACATAATATCTGCCAATGTCAAACATTCACCTTTGCAATTTTTTGTCTAAGGCATAATGTACCCAATTTTTAATTTCAACCTGATGCCGCATCCAAGGGGAGACCCAAAATGGCTCAGCAACCACACAAAACTCATGGGACCTTTTCATTCAGCATCTATCTACCCCACAGGTGTCCAACGACTCACTGAGGCATTCACTGAATGCAGTTCACTGACACTAAGCTGCCATTTTTCATATGGGTGAAATTGAAATAACCATTTTCCCAGACAACACTAAAAAGTGGGGGAACCATTGTATTTATTTTAGCAGGCAATATGGTGTAAGTCATCTGGAAAATGATACAAATTTTTATCACTGTACACTGGTCTGTTACACAAAAGTTGGTCTTGGGAGGTGTTTTCGATATCGAAATAAGGCGGCGATATGTGCCTCTATGTTGCTGTTTGTCTTTTGAATGGTAGCCACTGTCGCTATTTGGCCACGTTCACACGTTCAGTATTTGGTCAGTATTTTACATCAGTATGTGTAAGCCAAACTCGGGGTGGAACAATCAGAGGAAAAGTGTAATAGAAACACGTCACTAGAGATGAGCGACTTTGCCTCCTGGAGGGTCGAGTCGGTTTCGGACCACCCGACTTTATCAAAAGTCGAGTCGAACGAAATCGGCGTTCCAACCGAAACCCGACCGACCGACCCCAATGCAAGTCAATGGGGAATAAAAGTCGGCAGGGAGTGGAGGACAGTAAACACACCTACAGTGCCCATTTCAATGTCATTGACATCAATTCTTATTACTTAAGCTTGTCAACCTTAATTTACTTTATAATAATAGTTACGCATTGAAACTGGGGTTATTTGACTAAAGTTGTGGGGGGGCAGGGCTGGCTTCAGGTCTTCGTGGGACCCGGGCGAAAGAGTCTCAGTGCGCCCCTTTAACACATACCACAATTCATGATGTCCGATACGGCAGAGAAATATAGGTATAGTACAATGCCAAATACTTCACTTCTTACATTACATGAGTGATATCTATTGTAAATTGTAAATAGCTCAAAACCAGACAGTATAGTCCTCCATACAGTATTATTGGTAGTGTGCCATACAGAATAATGACCCCATATATTGCTCTAGACAGAATAATGAGCCCCATATATTGCTCCATACATAATTGGTCCCATATAATGTTCCATACAGTATATGATGAGCTCCACATAATGTCTCCAGTATATGATGGTCCCCACATAATGTGCCATACAGAATAGGACGGTCCCCATAGAGTATAATGAGCCCCACATATTGCTCCATACAGTATGAGTCGCATATAAAGCTCCATACAGTATATGATGGCCCCATATATTGCTCCATACAGAATAGGCCTCATATGTGCTCCATATATAAAGGGCCCAATATGATGCCCCATAAATAATGAACCCCATATGATGCTCTAGTTAAGTATATGATGGGCCCCATATATGATGCTCCAGTGTATGATGAGCCCCATATAATGCTCCAAATATAATGGTCCCCATATATAATGCTCTATGTATAATGGGCCCCATATGATGCTCGGTATATGATGGGCCCCATGGATGATGCTCCAGTGTATGATGGGCCTACATAATGCTCCATATATAATGGGCCCCATATGATGCTCCAGTGTATAATGGGCCCCGTATATGATGCTCGAGTGTATGATGGGCCCCATATATAATTCTCCAGTGTATAATGCTCCCCATATATTGCTCCAAACATTAAAAAAAATGAAATACCTCTCCTCGCTGGGCACTGCTCTACTCTGGACTCCTCAGCGTCTCCAACTTCCAGCTCTCTGCACTGTGACTGTTCAGGCAGAGGGTGCACAGACGTGACGTCATAGTGCTCTCTGACCTGAATGTCACTGTCAGGAAACGCTGAAGACATCACAGCGGTGGAACAGGGAGAGGTAAGTATTGCAAGCGCTGAGGCCCTGAGCAAGCAGGGGGGGGCACACTCGTGGGCGCCGGCACTGGCACAGGGCCCCTCATAGTACACCGGTGTCTCTGACGGCGAGTGGGCCCCCCACCTGCTCAGGCACCGCACTTGCCCGAGTGCGTCAGGTGCTGACGCCGGCCCTGGGGGGGTACAGCCCAGTTAGGGAGGTGGAAAAACTGGCATATGTTGAGGTGTAGGCTGGACATTCAGCAGCTGCAAATGGAGGAATTGGAGAAGTCGGAGAAAGAGGAGGACAAAGCGAGCCATTTTGCTGGCAACCTATGTGTCATCAGGGGAAGGTGGTACAAAATCCTTTGAAACCCAGGCAGGTTCATTTTAATGAAGGTGAGATCACCAACATTTTGGGTCAACAGCCGAGTCCTTCTTTCTGTCAGGATTGATCCAGCTGCACTGAAGACTCTTTCTGATAGCACACTACCAGCAGGGCAAGCGAGCTCCTGTAAGGCATATTGTGCCAATTGAGGCCTGGTGTCCAGTTTACAGGCCCAGTAGTCAAAGGGGAATGAACTGTGAGGGAGAAAATCGATAGGGGAGGAGAGGTAATTTTGAACCATAGTTGACAACTGCTGTCTCCAGTCTGTTGCAATCGATTCAGTTTAAGGCTATGTGCACACATTCAGGAATCTTTGCAGAAATTTCCTGAGAAAAACCAGACTTTTTCCCAGGAAATCCGGATGCATTTTTATCGCGTTTTTTTGCGCGTTTTTACCGCAATTTTTTCCTGAACATTCTAGGTCAATAATATAGCGGGAAATACGCAAATTTACTGCGAAATTAATGAACATGCAGCGTTTTTTACCGCGATGTGTTTTGTGGCGGAAAAAAACGCACCATGTGCACAAAAATTGCAGAATGCATTCTAATAATAGGATGCTTACTGCATGCGGTTTTTAAGCGTTTTTGCCATGGAAAATCGCGGAAAAACTGGGAAAAAAAAACGCGAAAAATCCTGAACGTGTGCACATAGCCTTACCAGTCGTGTGAGCGGTACTCGAGAAATCAGTCCACAACATGGTCATGAAACCCGTCTCCAACGCAACTTCGGCTGTGTGCACCACAAACACCTCTTCCATGTTGCCCAGTACGGCTCGTGGTAGAACCTGCACCGCTGCTGTGTGCTGGGAATGCCTCTAACAAACGGTTTACCAGAGTTGCTTGTTTGTTCGCCAATATTAGCTCTAGGTTCTCCTGTGGCATGATGTTCTGTAATTTGCCTTTACAGCATGCATCGAGGATGCTTGCAACCAGTAGGATCCGCAAGACATGATCACACATGTGGGCCAATGTTCCAGGTGTCAATGATGAACTGCCAGTGGTGGGTGGAGGAGCACTTTCTGCCAAATCCACATCCCTCCACTCACACACAAACCCTGACCTTGGCAAGCCAACATTTTCTCTTGCCCCGAGAAGCATCCTCCTCCCCAAAATAATCATCCCCCTCCTCTTCTTCCTCCACCTCGTCCAGGACAGCTCCCTGAGCAGACAATGGCTGACTGTCATCAAGGCTCCCCTCCTCCTCCGCTGCAGACGCCTGATCCTTAATGTGCGTCAAAGTTTGCATGAGCAGACGCATAAGTGGGATGCTCATGCTTATGATGGCGTCGTCTGCACTTACCAGCCGTGTGCATTCCTCAAAACACTGAAGGACTTTACAGAGGTCTTTCAGCTTTGACCACTGCACACCCAAACAACTCAATGTCTGCCCTCAAACTGCCTGCCCGTGTATCCTCCCACAAATGCATTACAGCCTGCCTCTGTTCGCACAGCCTCTCAACCATGTGCATGGTGGAGTTCCACCTTGTTGCAACGTCTATGATTAGGCGGTGCTTGGGGAGGTTGAGCGATCGCTGCAGCCTCTGCATACAACTGGCGAGCGACAGATGTGCGAGCACAGTCTTTGCACCTTATGGAGCAGGGCTGGTAACTCCGGATAATTATTTATGAAGCACTGCACCACCAATTCAAGGTGTGAGCCAGGCAAGGTATGTGTGTGAGTTTTGCCAGGGCTATGGCCGCCACAAAATTACGGCCGTTATCCCTGACTACCTTGCCTGGCTCAAAATGTAGACTGCCCAGCCGTTATCCCTGACTACCTTGCCTGGCTCAAAATGTAGACTGCCCAGCCATGACTCAGTTTCTCGCTGCAAGTAGTCGGCTAGTACCTCCGCGGTGTGTCTGTTGTCGCCCAAAGACATCATCTTTAAAACAGCCTGCTGACGCTTACCACTAGCTGTTCGATACTGTGACACCTCGTGTGCAACATGCAGCTGCAGTGGAGGCTGTGCGACTGCGCTCTGTCGACGAGCTTTCGCTTCTGGAGGGAGGCGACGCCTACAGCAACTGTGCTATACCGGGCAGGCAGCACTGTCCCACCGCCGCTGTCCCTGTGGACCCTGCATCCACATTAACCCAGTGCGCAGTGATGGACACGTAACAGCCCTGGCCATGTCTACTGGCCCATGCATCTGTTGTGAGGTGCACCTTTCCACTCACTGATTGTTTGAGTGCATGGACAATGTAGTTTTTTTACATGCAGGTGGAGGGCAGGATGGCTTTTCTAGCAAAGAAGTGCTGACTGGGTAGGTCATAGCATGAGACAGCGTAGGCCATGAGCTTTCGGAAGCTGCGCTTTCAACCAAACGGAAGGGTATCATCTCTAATGAGATCAGTTTGGCAATGTAGGCGTTCAAAGCCAGTGTACGCAGATGAGTACTTTCTTGTCCTTCTCAGAGTCTCTGCTACGGTGAGCTGGACTTGAGAGCTGCATATGGTGGAACTAGAGGTGGACATGGCGGACTGAGAGGGGGTTGGTGATGGTGGTGGTGATGGCCTAGATGCAGTCTTTCGTTGGAAAACCATTGGTATTCCTGACTGCTTTGGCCTTGCGACAACACCAACATTTCTTGCTGGTGGTGTGCTAACCGGTGGGTTTACAGTTGGGGAAGCGATGTAGTGTTGCTGGCTATCTTCAGTCGGAGCAGGTGCACGTGTGCTACCTGAGGTTTTGTAGTCCGCTTGCAAGTGCACGGTGTTTAAATGTCTAAGCATGCAACTGTCCTGCAACTCTTTTTGTTTTTTTAACACGTCTTTGGACTGCTACGGGCCTACCAGATAACTGCAGCTGCGATGTCGATGCCTGCTGCGGATCCTCCTCCTCTTTTGAGCTATTGCCAGCGGCACCCTCTTCCCCCAATGGATGGCAATCCGGGTCAACAACTGGGTCATCCATCACCTCATCTTCAATTTCATCTGCACCTTCCTCTGTCACTGTGTAAGGTGGTATAGTATGCGGGAAGGGGCACCTGAGTTTCATCAGGGTCAAATTCTGGCTCAGTAGACTGCGAGGGCAATGCAGTGCTCTGGGTGAATGTACCAGCAGAATCATATAGCAGTGGCTGTGCATCAGTGCACTCCATGTCATATTCATCTTGGACTGGGGAATTCAGGATTTCACTTGATAACCCAGTCATGGTATGTGAAAAGAGCTCCAGGGAGTAATCTGAAGTCTGGCCTGCTGCATCCTTCACTTTTGGTGGAGGTGAAGGACACAAGGAAAGGTGTTGTTCCTGACCAGGAGCCTGCACTGACGACTCAGTGCTTGCATTTTTGAAACTTCAGAAGAGGAGGCGAAAGAGCTGGAGGCTATTTCGGCAATGTAAGCCAAAACCTGTTCCTGATGCTCCAGCTTTAAAATCGGTTTACCTACTCCTAGAAAAGAGAGCCTTCCAGGCCTTCTGGAGCCAGACGATGACGCAGGCTCAACACCTCCTGCCTTAGGTGCTATTGTGCTTTTGGCACTACCAGCAGATGCACCACCACCATCAGTACCAGCTGTCCCCCCCCGCCCACGTCCACGGCCTCTACCACCATACTTCCTCATGTTTGGGAAAATGTACCAAAAATACCAGCAGATCTATGGTACTTTGTGAGGAGCGTACAGCTGTATATGGTGTATGAGAAAATTTAAATCTCCGTATATATTTTCGGAGTCACACACAAACGCTCACTCAGTATGGATTTGACCGTAATACAAAGAGCAGATATACGGTACTGTACCAGAAGCCTACAGCTGTATACAGTATAGGGGAAAATTTAAATCTCCGTATATATTTCCGGAGTCACACACAGATAGTCAGCATGTATTTGTCCGTGATACCAGCCGGTACACGGTAGTGTGTGGGGAGCGTACAGCTCTATACGGTGTGGGAAAAAATGAACGCTCGGTAACTGTGCAGAAAAAAAAGAATAAAAGTATTAGTGCTGTGTCAAAAGCAGTCTGCACAGCAGTGTACACACAGCAATACAGCAGCCTAATAACCAGCGCTGCTGCACACAAAAAAAATCCTCCCGTCACTGCACTCTAACTGTACAGCACAATTGCTATCAGCACAAGCACATAAGAACTTCTGTTTCCAGCCCTAACTCCCTACTGATAAACAGAGTCAGCAGCCTCTCCCTACTGTTAAGATCGGCAGACGTAAAATGGAGGTCGGCGGTCAGGGCTTTTATAGACACTATGACGCCCCCCAAAGCAAGCCAATCACTGCAATGCCCTTCTCTAAGATGGTGGTGGACGCTGCCCATGTCTTCTCGTTGCCCACAGTGTGATCTTTGGGCTGAAAAAAGGCGCCTGCAAGCATTCTGGGAAATCCGTCTTTGGCGCTTGTTTTGCCTTCCGCATGGCGACTTCACGCTATGGTCGGGTTGTGATCGGCGAAAGTCGGCGACTTATGAATCTGACCGACCTGTTTCGCTCAACTTTACAAGTCACCATTTCTGTATTTGTCACCCACTCCTGCTTTGGCTTATAAAATACTGACCAAATAGTGAATGTGCCTTTACGGTTGTTCTTGAGAGGCAGTTAGTTATGCGTCCACAATCCGGAACTGGCAGCACTTTGGATGCAGTGTATGTTCGCTGCGTCCAAAGTGCTGCCGTCTATTGAAAGTAGTGATTCGGCATGTGTTCATTGAACCGTGCAGATTCACCAGTCCAGTAAATTGTACTGGTGAAATTTCTCTTGTAGAGACTCGCGTCTCTGCAAGACAGACATGCTGCGTTCTGGAAAGACATGTCAGTATCCACGAGTGATCAGCAAGGGTCTGTGGACTCATAGTGGACATGGGATTTCTTGAAATCCCATCCAATATGCTGTAAGGCTGGGTTCAGACTTGCGTTCGGCCGGTCTATGTATGGCTGCTTACTTCCCTCCCTTAAGCTCTGCCTACTTCCACATGCAGCCTGCGTACCTATCTTTAACATTGGGTACGCAGGGACATGCGGAAGTATGCGGACACGTCCGCATGCGGCGTTTTGACGTTTTGCGTTCCCGTGCACCAACTGAACTTAGCCTAACAGCTAGACGCAGCACAAGTACGCAATGTCCAACCCGCAGCAACTCCGGATCGTGGCACATTGAGGCTATGTGCACACGTTGCGGAATTGCCATGGAAATTTCCGCGGCAATTCGCACCTCCCTGCCGCGGGAAATCCGCATATTATAGGTATGCGTATTCCCGCTAACACTAGCGTTTTGCAAGCGGAATTAGCTTGCAGAATGCTAGCGTTTTTCAAGCGATCTGACAGGTTGGTCACACGAGTTAAACAAGTGTTTGACTTGTGTGACCAACTTTTTACTATTGATGCCGCCTATGTCGCACAATAGTAAAAAGATCTAATGTAAAAATAATAAAAAAATAATAAATAATGATATTCTCACCTTCGGCGGCCCCGCGCTTTCCCGCCTCTCAGCGACGCTCCGGCAAGTTCCGTTCCCAAGAGTCCTTTGTGACAATCATCCCGATGACGTAGCATCTCGTGAGACCGCTACGTCATCTGGGTAATCTCGCAAAGCATCACTGGGAACGCGATTGCCGGGAGCGTCGCTGAAGGCGGGAAAGCTGCGTGGGACGCCGGAAGGTGAGAATATCATTATTTTTTATTTTAATTATTGTTTTTACATGGATCCTCTCCTCCAGACCCTGGGTACCATCCGCACATGAACCGCTTACTTTCCGCATGGTGGGCACAGCCACATGCGGAAAGTAATTGGTTCAATGCATTCCTATGGCGGCGGAATCGCCGCGGTTCCGCAAAAAAAAAAGAGCATGCTGCGGATTCTCCCGCGATGCGATTCCGCCGCGGAAAAACCCGCAGCATGTGCACAGCATTGCGGAATCTCATAGGTCATAATGAGTTGTATTGTGCAAGCGGTTTTGCGGCGTTTCCACCGCGAAAAACCGCTAAGAAACCGCAACGTGTGCACATAGCCTAAAGGTCAATTTCCATCCTTTTGGCTGTCTGCTAAACAATCTGGATAGACTGGATGTTGTCAGTTCCATCTCAGTGGTTTTTCTTAAGTCAATTCACATGGCAATACTTTGTATTTGCAGTGGATTTGTCCATAATCAATGTGACCACAATGTCTGAATGCAGCTTTTGTACATACCTAGCTGAATTTAAAGCAAAGTTGTATAAGAAACTACCAATCAACTTGGGAGCAGCTTACCTAATGTAAATCTCCATACATATAGACATTAGCATATCTAAAGGAATGAAACCAGCTCCTCCAGACAACTGTCCCAATCACAACTAGTTTCACCTGTCAGTCAGTTTACTGTTCACACTGAACTACAATTCTCACCACTATAAAGTACCAGTTACAATTTGCTCTAACGAGCAGCCTATCAATTGGTAATTGCTGAGACAAAATGCTTCTATAATGTAAAATACGTTTGGAGGAAGGAGGGTAGGAATTTTGCAGTAGTTTTGTCTGTCTTTAAATTACAAAATCCATTTGCAAAATGTAAATGTTACTGATTGTTATGGTCAAAAAACAAACAAAAATAACAACCCCTTCCATAGTGTTACTTTCTTCTATGACTTCATGCATTTTACTAAGGTCTAAGGGGTAACATTTCTCATTGTGGAGAGTGACATACAGGCTCTGGTATGCCAAGGTAAAGCTTATTAAGCCAAGCAATGCTCCTCTGGGAAATTTAATATGCAATTTGTCTCTTCAGAAAGGAAGAGGACTTGAATGCTATAGCGCCACCTGTGTCACTGCTGTTTCCAACAGGTGGTGCTATAGAGTTCAAGTCCTCTTCCTCGCTGAAGAGGCAATTTGCATATATGAATTTTACTAGTGCTCCATAATTTGCATGTGATTGATACAACCATTAACAAATGTACTGTAGTTATCAAGCCCATGTAAAACCATTAATTTGAAAATGTATGTCGTCCATAAGGTCTAATTTCACATGTATTGTGTCAGATCAGTAGCGGTGCTTCCATGCTGGCGTTCAGCCCTCTCTGTGCAATACGTCAGCAGCAGGCAGGTTATGCACTGTCATCAGGGCATGTGATGTGTACTAAGCGATTGAGAGAAGATAGGTGTGGCTTTGATAAAGTGCAGGAAAACTCTAGAAATATGGAAAGTCTTATTGGTAGCGACCTTTGGATGGTGATCTCATGGTTTCCTCAAGTGTGTACATTCCTAAAGACAAGAATATGGGACTCCAGGAGATTGAGCTCAATTAGAAAACAAGCAAAAAAAGAGAAAAACGTCAGAGAAATAATGACAGAAACTTTCCCAGATGGGTACAGTGATGACAATGTCTGTTAAGTGCTGCAGAATATGTGGATGCTATATAAGCAAACAATAAAATGTAGCAAAATGGCACCTTTTTAGTTATGTTAAACTCTGCAATTTATAACTTTGCTTAGCCTTATCTCCTTTCGTGGGCAGTTTTGTTTAGAAACTCATTTGAAGATATTGTTTTGTAATGTAATTCATAGATTGTAAGCTTGCGAGCAGGGCCCTCATTCCTCTTGGTATCTGTTTTGATCTTGTGTTTACTGGGATGCTGTAATGTCCACTGTCTGTACAAGTCCCCACTATAATGTAAAGTGCTGCAGAATATGTCAGCGCTATAGAAATAAAATTATTATTTACATTGATATACATTACATATTTCAGCGCTTACACTTAGATATAATTGACTAAGCCCACCTTTACGGTGGGCTTAGTCAATCTTATCTAAATGCAAGTGCTGAAATATTAAATACTAGATGGTGGCCCGATTCTAATGCATCGGGTATTCTAGAATATGTATGTAGTTTATTTATGAAGATTTCAGAATAATGCAATGAATACACAGGATTTTCCGGGTTTAATATATACATTATCATCAAATGTTATTGCTCATAGAACTTGCTACAACTGAACAAAAATTATTAAACAGATCATCAAAATATGAGGCTGCTGGGGTGTATATAGAGGCTGCTGTTGCTGGGGTATATGTGAGGCTGCTGCTGGGGTGTATATGAGGCTGCTGCTGGAGTGCATATAGAGGGCTGCTGCTGGGGTGTATATAGAGGCTGCTGCTGCTGGGGTGTATGTAGAGGCTGCTGCTGATGATGGGGTGTATGTAGAGGTGCTGCTGAGGTATATGTGAAGCTGCTGCTGGGGTATATGTGGAGGCTGCTGGGGTATATGTGGAGGCTGCTGCTGCTGGGGTATATGTGGAGGCTGCTGCTGCTGGGGTATATGTGGAGGCTGCTGCTGCTGGGGTATTTGTGGAGGCTGCTGCTGCTGGGGTATATGTGGAGGCTGCTGCTGCTGGGGTATATGCAGAGGCTGCTGCTGCATATGTGAAGGCTGCTGGGGTATATGTGGAGGCTGCTGCTGCTGGGGTATATATGGAGGCTGCTGGGGTATATATGGAGGCTGCTGGGGTATATGTGGAGGCTGCTGCTGGGGCATATGTGGAGGCTGTGCTGCTGGGGTATATGTGGAGGCTACTGCTGGGAATATGTGGAGGCTGCTGCTGCTGGGGTATATGTGGAAGCTGTGCTGGGGTATATGTGGAGGCTGTTGCTGATGGGGTGTACGTGGAGGCTGCTGCTGGGGTTTATGTGGAGGCCGCCAGTCTGGGTACTTCCGCTGCAAGCAGCCAGATGACCGGCCGGTGCTAGTCATCTCCCAGCTGCGTCGCCGCTGACCTCCATGCGGCAGGAGATGACCCGCGGCTACCGTCGAAAGATTAGCGGCTAGGCTAGCACAGCTGATCTCTCGACGATAGCGGTGGTGTGCTTGGTTCAAATCCTGCGCCAATTAGCGGCCGCACTGCACCTGTTCGCTGATTGGTCGCGTCCGGCCGGGCGCGACCAATCAGCGACGCGGGATTTTCGTTACAGACAGAATTAGACGATTATATAGTAGATGTAATGGATATCAAAGGGTCAATCAAAAACTGCAGGTTATTCTCTAGCTGCAGAGGACAAACAGGTTGCTGGGTGTCAGACTACTGGAACCCAGGGATCCCAGAGAACAGGGCTTTGCAAAGCACATCCTGAATGAAATGCAGGTTTGTATGTTTGGCCTCGGCACCGATCATTGTCTATGGCATGGTACATGGAATTTGATGCAAACAGAAGATCTAAAGGCTCTCATACACCTATTTGTGCCATAAAGGAATATCCAGTTTTAGAAAATTGTGGCATATTGCTAAAACATGCCATCACTTTGAGATTGGCGGAGATCCCTTTGCAAGTCCCAGACACCCAGTTATGCAGGTACTAATGCATCTCCCCAACATGTTAGCTATGTGAAAAACAAAGGAGCAGCACAATTACTATATTGATAAAGTTCACACAGAGGCAAATTAAGGGTTGATAGTAATCTATTATTACAAGAAGAGTATTCAGGAATAGAAAATATATCAGACAAGGAAGAAAACATACATAATGTAAATACACACTAATAACCATTGGAACTAATGCATTGCAGTACTATTTAACATATGATACACAAATCACACAATATATTTAATAGAGTAAATACTGTAAATAAAGTCAATTTGTGTAGGATATACTCAGAATACAACAAAAAAGGGAATGCAGCTTCTCCAAGGGGAAAAAATCCATAGCAAAAAACAAAAAAGAAGAAGAATGGAATTAATCTAATGAGAAGGAGTGAATGGCCATCTTCTCCAAGTATTGCAGCTAGCAATCGGGGCCTGCAACAAGCATTAATAGTGCACTTATAGCTTGCTCCATACTAAAAAGAGGAAAAAGACAATCTTAAAAGTCCAGTTGAGAAACAACCGGGTCTTGTGAAAGGCACAAAACTGTGACTTAAGGCCATTATGGTTTTATAGAAAACATCCCCATAACCCTGACAAATCCTCATCTTTATAAGACAGGCACAAATGTTGGTTCTTCAAAGTCCAAGAAAATGATGGAGCAGAAAAACTGTTCTATGGTTAAGGAAGGGCAATTTGGAGCCCTAAAGGGTCGTTGCCTTTCAGTAAGTGATTGTGCCTGGCTGCAAGGCGTTAAAAAGAAATAAACTGTGCTTTACTCCCCTTCCCAGGCCCTCGAGTCTATACCGATGCTCCAGATTCTGGCATTGGCTGTGGCGCTGCGGTCACATCCACAACATGGTAGCCAATTAGTACACTCAGCACTTTTGAACGGGGAGTTATTGGCAGAGCTGCAGAACTTACTAATTGGCGGCCACACTTTTGACGTGGCATCAGTGCCGTAACAATGCCAGAAATAGCAGGAGCATGGACGTAGACTTACCAGAGGACATGCGGAAGGCGAGTACAGTGTGGTTTGTTTCTGTACAGTAACCTGCAGCCCAGGACATTCACTTACTAATAAGGCTTAACCCAATACTAATTGTAATATAGGGATGATTTATTAGTGTTTTGTCAAGTAAACTGTCTTCTCAGTTAATAGCACTTTCTGTAGAAACATTGTAACAACATTCTATGACACATATTATGCACTGTTCCCTTGTATAACATACCTAGATTGGCTTTCATTTTATAACATTGATATTTAGATTAACTTTTAGAAAACAGAATGAGTTATTAGGTGATGCGCCACCTCAGGAAACATCACAGGTCACCATTTAGAAATACCCATGGCTCTGATCTTTAGGTCATGGCTCAGACAGGAAATTTTCTCTTACATGTGGCAGTACTAAGGGTCCCGTTACACATAGCGACTCACCAGCGATCCCAACAACGATATGCACTTGCCAGGATCGCTGGTGGAGTCGCTACATGATCCCTGCTGAGCTGCCAAACAGGCCAGCAGCGATCAGGACAGCAACTATGCGGGTAACCAGCGATGCACGTCGCTTAGTTACCGGCAGTGTACCTTAGATACCAGCGCCATAGTGCAGGGAGCGGTTACCAAGGTACACATCGGGTTTCCAGGCGCCGCTCGAGCTTAGAAACCTGCTGTGTACCTTGGTTACCAGCTCCCCTGCACCAGCACGCTGGTATCTGACGTACACATCGGGTTTCTAGGCACCACCCGTCGCCTGGAAACCCGATGTTTACCTTGGTTACCAGCTCCAGCTCGCTGGTCTCCCACCTGTCACACGCAGCGATGCGTGCCGCCAGCGGGAGACCAGCGATCAAAAAATGGCCCAGGACATTCAGCGACACCAGCAGGGGGGCTGATTATCACTGAAGTCACACTAAGCGAGATCACTTGCTAGGTGTTGCTACGTCACAAAATCGGTGAGGTTTCAGCGATCTCGCTTAGTGTAACGGGGCCTTAAGGTGGAAGCACTAGTCATCCAAGACTACTGCTGTGGGGCAGAGGACAGAGGGGCTGTGATGTGCATATTGATGCCTTGGAAAACTAAAGTAGCAGGAATTACGGATGTGGATCCCTTGGGAAACAGATTGGTTAAATCTTACCCGAACAAATAACCACAGCACTATTAACATTAAATGAATAGTAAGCGGGAGTTGTGATGACAATGATTTTCCATGATCAGGCGAGAATTAAAAGACAATTATGAAAATTAAAAATTGGAGTGCTCAGTATCACCCAAGGATATACCTCCATGTGTGAACAAGGTAAGGTGCTAAGGGGATTGCCATGATGAAAAATGCCTTTTTTTCCCTAGAAACCGTATCATTCTGATTCACGGGCTGCGTCTTGTTATTGCATGTTATCTCTATTCAAGTTAACGGGGCTAAGCTGCAATGCCAGACAGCCCATGTACACCCCCTTAAAATGCTCTGTGTTGACAGAAAGATTTTTTATTATTTAATATTAAATTAATGATATCTGTCTCAGGCCATAATATTAAGGGGTTGTATGAGATTCAAAAAAAAAAAAACCCACCAGGTAATGGCAGCATAATCCATTCATCTAAAGCTACAGTCCCATACACAGTCCATAACAGTTGCACCGTTTATAGAAGAAAAAAAAAAATCTACAACGCCTTTAAAAGTGCAAAATCAGCCCTGATATTATATAATTTGTCGTAACTGCAAGATACCGCTTCATTTTATTGGCAATAGGAGAAATGGTGGTCTAGACCACGTCTCGTAGACTGCCCCGACACATGTAAGTGTCAGCACAGCCTAGAGGATGGAGTGGGTAGCACATGCAGATGACGACATTTTCCAGCTCACAGATCTGCACAAAAGGAGCATTGGGTTTTATATTTAGATTTTTAACAGGCTGCAATTAAATAATGAATGTCCAGTTTAAAGAGAATGACCAAGTTTTTGCCACCTAATTTGAAAGCAGCATAATGTAGGGGCAGAGTTCCCAAATCCACTTACTGGGCTACTGTAGTTTTGATAAATGATTATCAGCAGTAGATCACACTAGAAAACTAGTAAATCTGTTCCCATGTAGTCCTTCCCTATTCATGAGCTCTGTATAACCCCACCACTGACTGGCAGCTTTCTGCCTATGCACAGTGTACACAGAAAAACTGTCAATCAGTGGTGTGGGCGGGGTTATACAAAGCTTAGCATTCAGAGAACTGCTAGATTTGCATAAGAGAAAAGTGTTCTTTTAGCAAAACTGCAGCAAGCAGCCCAGTAAGTGATACATCTCTGGAATCAGGTTCTCTGTCCCTATATAATGCTGCTCTCAGATTCCCCTAAAGCTGACCACACAGCTCAATATATTTTTTTAATGTATTGGTTATTAATGGAGACTTGTAACAGAAATACAATATGGAAGGAATGCACACAATCCTTTCCTCACAGAAATGAGAAGGAATAACACTCTTCAGCACAGCCGGTAACATAGCAAGGAGGGAAAGAGAGAAGGTCGATATCTCAGCTACAGATGGCGTCAGACACGCGCAGCTGATTATCCTTCTCCGTACAATACATCCCATACAGATTGGGAGATTAATTTAATCTGTTGGGCAAGTGGTTTTCATTGATTTCATTCTATATAAATACTATTAAGAGAATAATCTAAGGACCCTGATCGGTTATGCTCTATACAGACTTTACATAGGATAAAAAGGTTCACTTTGTAATATCGCAGTAATTCTCTTTCAAACAACTTTTATAGTAAAGAGACTTCTCAGAACGATTAATAGATGTAAATATAAAAATCAGTGGAGATACAGATTATGAAGAACACTCCTTAGAAGAGATAGAGTCATCCCCAGTCCAGCACTACCTGTGCTTCCTCTCGTCAATGCTCGGGTTGCATACAGACCTTTTTCTCATGGCTCTTTGTGGCAGATACAAGTCTCACGTTGTTAAAATAACGAGACTTGTGTATAAATTTACATTATTTATCTTCATACACCAATTTTTTCATAAACCAGGATTTTTTTTTAATTGGGATACAAAAGGTTTAACTTCGAATTGCAAAAAATCCCATTAGAAAACGTATGCTGCAGTCCCATGTAAATGTTAATATTTAGCGTTTCCGTGGGAATGCACATGCAGAAAAGAAAAAAAAAATTATATACGTAGTCCCAATCTAACAGTGCAAAAATACATCTCTATTTTACCCTAGTAGAAGAGCCTTCCGTCCCCGTACAGAAAGATACACAAGTTACAGAATAGACATTTACATACAGTCTTGCTTCACCATTAACAATCTGACAAAGTATTAAAAAAGGACATTGGTCTGTGTATAGAAATCATTAAGATAATTGCTTTATCCCATCCCCTTTTCATCAAATTAAATGCATTGGTCCTGATCGGAGATTGCCTTTTTAAATTACTGCTCCTCGAGCCAGGATGGGGCGTCCACTCCCGGGGTTTTCAATTTAACGTGGAATTGCTTCAAAGTTTGTTCAAGCTGCTTCTGGTTTCCGGCAAAGTAGGCAGCAATTGCATTGTGGAACAAGACAAGCTGGTTGTGAAGAACTTTAACCTAGACAAAACGGAGAAAAAGTCATGAATTGGTATAGTGAGAAGAATCACTTATGGCACTTAAAAAATAAATAAAAGATAACCCCGATCTGTCAGAAATGACGCAACAAACCACAGAAATTCATAGAATTTCTACAGTCATGGCCAAAAGTTTTGAGAATGACACAAATATTAATTTTTACAAAGTCTACTGCTTCACTTTTTCTAATGGCAATTTGCATATACTCCAGAATGTTATAAAGAGTGATCAGCTTAACAGCAATTACTTGCAAAGTCAATATTTGGCTAGAAAATGAACTTTATCCCCCAAAACACATTTCAACATCATTGCAGCCCTGCCTTAAAAGGACCAGCTAACCTCTTTTCAGTGATTGCTCCATTAACACAGGTGTGGGTGTTGATGAGGACATGGCTGGAGATCAATCTGTCATGATTAAGTAAGAATGACACCACTGGACACTTTAAAAGGAGGCTGGTGCTTGGCATCATTGTTTCTCTTCTGTTAACCATGGTTATCTCTAAAGAAACATGTGCAGTCATCATTGCAATGCACAAAAATGGCCTAACAGGGAAGAGTATCGCAGCTAGAAAGATTGCACCTCAGTCAACAATCTATCGCATCATCAAGAACTTCAAGGAGAGAGGTTCCATTGTTGCCAAAAAGGCTTCAGGGCACCCAAGAAAGACAAGCAAGCGCCAGGACCGTCTCTTAAAAGTGTTTCAGCTGCGGGATCGGGCTACCAGCAGTGCAGAGCTTGCTCAGGAATGGCAGCAGGCAGGTGTGAGTGCATCTGCACGCACTGTGAGGCGGAGACTCTTGGAGGAAGGCCTGGTCTCAAGGAGGGCAGCAAAGAAGCCACTTCTCTCCAGAAAAAACATCATGGACAGACTGATATTCTGCAAAAGGTACAGGCAGTGGACTGCTGAGGACTGGGGTAAAGATATTTTCTCTGATGAATCCCCTTTTCGATTGTTTGGGACATCAGGAAAACGCCTCATTCGGAGAAGACAAGGTGAGCGCTACCACCAGTCTTGTCTCATGCCAACTGTTAAGCATCCTGAAACTATTCATGTGTGGGGTTGCTTCTCAGCCAAGGGAATCGGCTCTCTCACAGTCTTGCCTAAAAACACAGCCATGAATAAAGAATGGTACCAGAATGTCCTCCAAGAGCAACTTCTCCCAACCCTCCAAGAGCAGTTTGGCGATCAACAATGCCTTTTCCAGCATGATGGAGCACCTTGCCATAAAACAAAAATGATAACTAAATGGCTCAGGGAACAAAACAGATTTTGGGTCCATGGCCTGCAAACTCCCCAGATCTTAATCCCATTGAGAACTTGTGGTCAATCATCAAGAGACGGGTGGACAAACAAAAACCTAAAACTTCTGACAAAATGAAAGCATTGATTGTGCAAGAATGGACTGCTATCAGTCAGGATTTGGTCCAGAAGTTGATTGAGAGCATGCCAGGGAGAATTGCAGAGGTCCTGAAGAAGAAGGGTCAACACTGCAAATATTGACTTGCTGCATTAACTCATTCTAACTGTCAATATAAGCTTTTGTTACTCATATGTTTGCAATTATTATATTTCTGTCTGTGATAAAAACATCTGCCAAACACACATAAAAACCAGAGGGCAGCAGATCATGTGAAAATATAATATTTGTGTCATTCTCAAAACTTTTGGCCATGACTGTACACTGCTAATAGGAAAAACGGTTTAGATTTCTTTCAGACTATTGAGAAACAATTAATATGCTACATTACTGTGGTACCCTGTCCCTCCCCAATACTGTGCTGCACCGAGGATCTGCTGGTCACAAGTCCAGGAGAGCCATGTTATAAGCCATATCACCCATATTGGTTGTCACCTACATTTCCTAGAAACAGATAATTAGGAAATGTCAGTATTGAGATTTTTCCACTTTGTCAAAAGGACTTTGCTACTGTCAAAAAAAAAATCACCTGGAAATGCAATCAGTTGAATGGAATAATCTAAATTGTACTTGAGTTTGTGCAATGTCAAGATAAAAGGTCCTTTTTGAAGAAAGCCTACAAAAAAGGCTGCATTCCTATAACTATGGCTGGAATCACACATACAGTTTCCAATGCAGGTTTTTATTAAAAAAAAAAAAAAAAAAGAGGAAGATCTAAAAGAGGGCAAGTTCTTTTTATTTCCCGTTCTTTTTAAATAAATATCTGGCTTTGACTCAAAAAGCTGCATCAAAACTGAACAAGAACTGCTTGTCTGATTTCAGCCTTAATTCACACTATTATGCACAGCCTGACTTTTTCAATGCAAACTTAGTAACTTCAAAGTGACCTCAACATGTATGGCTATGGGTAAACTGTGGTACCAACATCCTTTTCCTCACACACTAATCTCACTGCTGTGTGGTCACACACTACTTGTATAATTTCTTCAGCATTTTATGGCTTGAACTCCTTATTTAGATGGCCAAGCTTTGACTTCCTCTTACTATCCAGATTCACCACAAAATGGCTGCTACATTTCCTGCTTCTGCCTTTCTACAGACTATGATAGCCCGGCTTTATTGACTGAGCTACACCATATGATGTAAGGTCATTATTTTCTTTTAGCTGATGCAATCTTTAGCAATGTGTAAAACAGAAGTGGCAACTTTAGTTAATTTATGCAAAGCAAAATACAAATTGTTCAAATTTGCCAGGTTCAGCAGATTCCCAAAAATTCAACACATATTTGATCAAGTCAATTCGCTCATCTCTCGTCAGTAGTATTTTCAGATGCATGTTACATCGAGGTCTACAACGCAATTTAAAAGCCTAAAATGTAATGTTGCTGAACTGAAAAGAAAAATTCAGAGCTGCCATGGTACAGTGAATGGCTTACACCAAGCCCACATTAAATCAATACATAGGTCATAAATTACGGTTTTCCAAAAGGTTTCTTAAATAGCATTTCAATTGCTTTACATACAAGACATTTAAACCAAATATCGACCAAGTGTTGTAAACTTGGGATTTAACCTCATGTTATAGTAAATTTACAATGCAATCTAGCAGGAGCAGGTTGGGTCTTTGGCTTTCAACCTGCCCGCTCCATGTCCTTCCACAAGATTTTTATGGGATTAATCCGGGATTTGATTTTGTGATTACAAAACTAACGCTATTCTTCTTTAACCATTCTTTTGTATAACAACTTGCATGCTTTTGGCCATTTTCTCTTCAGATTCAGCTCACTGACACAGATTGCCCTGACATTTTCCATTAGAATTGCTGATAAAAACGAAGAATTCATTGATATATCAATAAAGGGAAAGCGCTCTACAGTAAAACAGGCCCAAACAATGTTACCACTACCTTGTTTTACAAACGGTATGAGTTATTAAGGCTGTAATCCAGTTTTTTCTGCCAAACATTTAAACCAAATGCTCAATTTTAATCTCATCTGTCCACAAAGCAAACTGCAGAAGGGCAGCAACGTTCTGCAAACAGTGACTTAAGGTACTGCCAACACTAAACAATCCCGCTAGCGATCACGATAACGTCGCATACTAATGCAGGATCGCTAGCGGATTGTTTCTATATCGCTAAATGCGGCCACATTTAGCGATATAGTTAACGACGCTATCGCCGTTAGCGATCTTCTTAACGACTTTAGCGGTACAAAAGTACCGCTAAAATCGCTAAGAAAAGGTGCCACACAGCGATTAGATACTCACCACGCGGAGCGCCAGCGATGAAATAGGGTCCGAGCGATTCCAGCGACGAGCGAGATCACAGCAGGAAGCTCGTCGCTGGAAGCTGCCGCACTGAACAATATCGCTAACGGGATCGCTAAATAGTGACGTTTTTTAGCGATCTCGTTAGCGATATTGTTTAGTGTGGCATACCTTTCCTCCTTGCAGTCCTGTCATGGAACCCAGCATTGCTCAGTGTCCTCCTGATGGTGGTGTCAGAGCTAAATCAGCATTTCTTCAGAAGACCTTGGTTGTCAGAAAGGCTGATGCATACTAGAAGTTGAGATAAAATGTTCTTTTTGTACAATACACAACCTCCCCCCCCCAGTTATTAAAAGACACTCTGTGCTGGAGCTAAGGGAAGGATGAAGTTTTCAAGGTAAAACTAGTATTCTATCTATTTAGTAACAAGATAACAGCGACGACAACTGGCGCCCGACCAGGGGACTGAGTTATTTTACTCTGAGGAAGCCCGACCGGTCCGGAGACGTGGGATGAGCGGAGGTCTCTGTTGGTGATATACACAGCGCTGGGGTAAGAATACTTATTATATGCTGCCTAAAATCTATATCACTGTATAGTGGACTCCCACCTCCCCGAGCGGTCGGCTTTCCAGGTAAATCACAGGTATTCCTGGCTCAGGTCCCTTTGAACCAGTAGACCCTCAGATTAATTGTCAGTCCTGCCTTTCCTCCTTTGAATAATGACAGTATGGATCCAATGATTGTGTTGTGGTTTTGTCTTGGTGTCTGTGTGATTGGATTGTTTATTTGGTTGGCGTACAAATATTGGAGAGCGAGCAGTGAAATGGTTCAGAAACCTTTGTGGCCCATTGTCTTGGTGACAGAGTCTTGGTGACGCAATTGTCTTGGTGACAAACTTGTCTTGGTGACAAGAGAATCTCTTCTAGGTGAGGAGATAGAAAAATGGGGGACCAAAATGCCAAGGAAGGCATTTCTGCTAAAGATTTAGTTGTGCGCAGAGATTGTGAAAAGCAGGCATGAATGAAAATGGAGAATTGAACAGTGATAAATGGAAAAAGGTTCTTTAACTCACATCATGGACGGTTGAGAGACAAAGGACTGTTGAAAACAGTGAACCTGTGGATGAGTGCGTGTGATTACTTAGTAGAAAAGACTGAAGAATTAGGAGACGGACGTTACAGACTGACAAAAACAGGGATGACTGATTTACCCTCCTGTCTGCCTCCCCCCGGACAGCAGAAATGTACAGACCATGGAGCCCTACAGAGCAGTTGGCTCTAATAAAACAACTAGACAGGATTTGCAAGCGCTTATAAGAAGGGAAATTGGCAGATGAAGCTAGATACGATAGACTGACAGATGAGACATACAAGTGTTATGTTGGTAGGAAATGACACAGAAGCAGGGGTTCTGTTTACAGAAGTGTTGAAAAAAAAAAGCATGTAAAGATAGACAGGCAGAGAAAGGAAGTTACACTAGAGGACAGAGTTCAGGGAAAGAGCCAAAAGATTATTTCTGGGCTCTAAGAAAAACTTGGGTGGAAATGGGTTTTGTCCCAGAAAACAAGACTAGTGAGAGGGTTCTGGCAAGTGCTTATATGAATGGGTTAAAAAAAAGGAAGTGACAAAGAAAAGCTGAAAGTAAGTAGACCAGATTGGAGATCATTTAAAGCAGAGGATCTAGCCAGAAAAGCACAGGGGGCACAACATGATTTAGCGCAGGCAAAAAGAGGTAGCTTGCACATGAACCCCCTTGTCTCCTTACCCCCCACTCCTAATTGCACAGTGCAGGTGAACACCAGGGGGACATGAGGTTGAGTTCCAAGTGGACACGGGGGGGGGCAGACAATTCAGTAATTACAGAAGAGGACTGGCCATTTGGGAAAAGTGATTTCTCCCACCATGTTATAGCGACTCCTTACAACTCTCCATCTGTCCTGCTCCCCGTCACTAAAAAGATTCCCCTGCAGATTCAAGGAACCACTGTACACACACAGTTAATGGTATCACCACGGAGTCAATGTAATCTTTTAGGAAGTGATGTGTTGTCACAATTGCAAGCACATATTGAGTATCATCCTGATGGAACTGTCACTATGACACCAGGACTGAAGCCGAGCACTCTTTGTAAAATCATGTCGCTAGACGTTGCTAGTATAGAGGACATAAATGAATTTCCTTCAATGTTAGAAGGTGTGATACCGCATGATTTCTGGGCTTCAGATAAAACAGATGTGGGCAGATTAAGGGTGCAGCCAGTTATGGTCAAATTAAAGCCAGGTGCAATCCTGCCCCAACAGAGACAGTATCCTCTTAGTTCAGCTCAAGAGTCGGCTATAGCTCAGCAGGTTACAGAAACTGGTAGCAAGTGATGTTTTAGTTAAAACCTAGCCCCCACCTTCGGCATCTCTGCAGCTAGGTGGCCTTGACAATAAAAACTTCAGCTTCCCCTTCAACTACGAGATTTAACTCTCTATGTATTGGCTGGTACAATATATATATATATATATATATATATATATATATATATATATATATATATATATATATATATATATAACACTTTTGTTCCAGATATCTCAGGAAGCTGCTTGGTTCACAGTTATTGATTTTGCCAATGTTATTTTTTTTATAATATGTTGATGACTTACTGGTTTGTGCCCCCTCCAGGAAACAGTGTCGTATTGCAACAATATCACTCATGTTGTTTTTGTACCAAGCTGGATGTAAAGCGTCAAAGGATAAACTGCAATTCTGTAAATCTTCAGTTATCTTTTTGGGACATTGCATTACACTGGGGGCGCGACATCTGACCAGCGCTCGCAAAGAAGCTGTACAGAACTTTCCTATGCCTGTTAATGTTGCCGCTCTTAGGACATTTCTTGGACTGGTTTTCATACTGCAGGATGCAGCCTCTCTATGACTGTATCACCATTGTGCCTTTTAAACTAACTCCTGAAGGTATAGACTGTTTTTATTCTCTCAAAAACAGGATTGTGGCAACCCCCAACTATGAACTACCATTCACCCTGTATCTCCACGAACAGCAGGGACACGCGGCAGGGGTATTGACTCAGTTACATGGTGACAATCAAAGGCCTGTAGCCTATTTCAGTGGAAGACTAGATGCAGTGGCTAGAGGTGCCCCGTCCTGTGTACGGGCAGTACATGCTGTAGGACTATTGCTCCACAAATCGTCAGACATCGTTCTTGATCATCCATTGACAGTACTTACACCTCATGATGTATATACCATACTGAACCAGGTGCAACCGGCACACCTTTCAGCTGCACGTCACCTTGATTGCAATGTGCACTTTTAATGCCTCCAAATGTTTCTTTGCAGAGATGTACCACACTTAATCCTGCCATGTTGTTACCTCTCTCGGATCTAAAGGAGGGTCAGGTACGGTATTGTACAAAGAAGATCCAAGAGAGGAGATTCCTCATGACTGTGTTCAGCTTATGGCACAAGAAACAGCAGGTCTACCCACAGTGTTTGAAACTGAAAGACTTAATGCTGATTTTGAATTTTTTGTAGATGGATCTCGCCACCAAGATGACTCAGGTACCTTCCACACCAGGTATGCCATCGTCTCCCTGAATGCAGTAATCAAAGCAGAACCAATGCTCCCACATCAGTCGGCCCAGGAGGCTGAACTTAAGGCTCTGACCGAGGCCTGTAAGATAGCTGAAGGTAGAATTGTTAACATCTACACAGATTCTAGATACGCATTCGGTATAGCTTATGATTTTGGTCCAATTTGGAAATCTAGAGGATTCCTGACGGCAGCAGGACATCCCATTAAAAATGCTGACGCAGTCCAGCAGTTAATTGATGCATTACAATTACCAAAAGAGGTAGCTGTCATAAAAGTTAAAGCACATACCAGACGCACTGATCAGGTGAGTAAAGGAAACGCAATGGCCGATGCAGCAGCAAAAACAGCAGCCAGTAGACCACTCCAAGGGGTAACGATGCACCAGGTAAGCGCTCCCAAAAATCCCTTTGTGTCGGAGGATGCCTTATCCCAGATGCAGGCTCAGGTGCACCAGGAGGAAGTAGAAAAGTGGCAAAAAGAAGGTGCATGTCTGAATGAAGCAAATGGGGTATGGGGAAGAGGGATGCGTCGATGCCTTCCAAGGGCATTGTACCCTGCGGTCGCCCAGATGTTACATGGGCCAACCCACCAGTCCAAAACTGCTGTAATGAGCGTGATGCAGAAGCATTGGGTGGCACCAGGTTTTTCCACCTGTATAGAAGGTTTGATCCAGGGATGTATGGTATGTGCTACACATAATCAGGGAAGGGTAGTCAAGACACCACCCAAACACACCCCTCGGCCCCTCTATCCTTTCCAGAGACTGCAGATTGATTATATTCAGCTGCCAAAATCAGGATCATGGGAGTACGTGTTGGTCTGTATTGATTTATTCTCAGGTTGGCCGGAGGCTTTCCCAATTGCCAAGGCTACGGCTGCGGCAACCGCAAAGAAGCTGCTTGCGGAGGTGGTGTGCAGGTATGGAGTACCAGAGGTGATCGAAAGTGACAGAGGTACACATTTCACAGGTGAAATAATGAATGAAGTCTTGACAGCTCTGGGAATTCAACAAGCTTTTCATACCCCATATCATCCACAAAGCAGTGGAAAAGTAGAAAGACTAAATGGGACATTGAAGTTAAAAATCCAAAAGGCCATGGCTGAAACAGGGAAATCTTGGCCTGAATGTTTACCATTAGCCCTATACTCAGTAAGGTACACTCCAAATAGAAAAACTGGACTTTCTCCGTATGAAGTACTATTTGGCAAAGTGCCTAGCTTAGGATGTTTCTTTCCCCAAGCACTGGAGATGAGTAACCATGTATAAAGCTCATATGTAAGGGATTTGCATAAAAGACTTAAGAAAGTACATGATAATGTTTTCAGTTCTCTTCCAGATCCGAACCAGGATCCTGGAAGTCACAGCCTGCAGCCCAGAGACTGGGTAGTCATTAAAAGACACGTGAGAAAGAGTCTGGATCCGAGATTTGATGGACCTTTTCAAGTTCTACTGACGACAAGTACCGCAGTCAAGCTACAAGGCAAGGAAACTTGGATCCACGCATCGCATTGTAAGAAGATCCTTGGAGAGCCTCCAGAAGAGGAATGATGCTACCAGTGACATTTGCTTGCATCCTTGCAGTAACGGATGCTTGGAACAGACTTAGCCGTGTAGATGGTGATGATAACAGGTTCATTAGACACCACTTAGCTTTAGTGGATGGACTGAAAGAACAAAACCAAAAATGTTGCAAACTGTTGGATTTGTACACATGCGCCGGTGACATCCACCAGTCTACCATTTCTTGCAGTCCCAGTCTCGTGGGAAGAAATTAACTCTTGGGGATACTGTGCAGACACATTAAGCAGTAATGCCACTCAAAAACTTTGGAACACTACGGTAGGAATACCGGTAGTGGGTTGGACTGATTTTCCATGGTGGCAGGGAAATCTAACAGGGCAGATAATTCCAAGACGGTATCTATCTTTTAAAGGTGGGGCATGGGTACCCAGAAATAGAACTAGCATAACCTCTTTGGGAGAAATACCGACACAGGGGTTAAAGATAAGTTTTGGGGTCACTACAGGAAGCTTAGATGCTTTCAAACCCTCCCTATTAGAACGATATCTACACACTGATAGATGGAAAAATAATGTTTTCTTTGAGAATGGAAATGATGAAACTTGTGCTAACAAACCAGGTAACCTGAGGTGTAATAAAGATGAAGGGTATCAGAAGAACACTCCCACCTGCGGAGAACCTACCGCAGGATACTGCTCCCCACTAGGACAAAAGCCCGGATGGTGCATGATGAGTAATATTTCAAAGTTTATAGATTTGGCACACCGATTAGTATTACAGCATTCAGCTATATGGAACCTTCCACCATCAATGTATTGGGTATGTGGGGACAAGGCATTTAAGTGGCTTCCAGTAGGAGTCACGGGAAATGCACCCTAGCTAGATTGACACCAGCCACCTATCTCATCACTCCAGATAGATTAAATCCATTGTCTATTCCAAAATACACATTACATAAACGATCTGCAGACAATAGACCTCGCCCAAATGGGAGACCACACATAGTGGAGATGGGGATAGCAAATAAATTTTTCAGTGCATTATTCATCTACCCTATGATAACTCAGACGTGGGATAAGTTGGTAGAATCCACAGACTACCTAGATGATCAAATATGGGATATTTTAGATATCCTCAATGGGTCCCTTGCAGTACAGAACCAGCTAATTATTGTTACTAACCAACATACCCTCGTGTTAGATTACTTGACTGCAGCTCAAGGAGGGATGTGCCAGATTATTGGACCTGCATGTTGTCATTATATTGATAATTCTAGTGTTTTAACCCTTAAACATAAGCTAGAGGATGTCATAAAGTTAAGGAAACTATATGATGAGGCAAATCTGAAGAATCAAGATTCATGGTGGGCAAATACCTTCTCCTTTCTTAACCCCGCAAATTGGTTCAAAGGTATAGGGGGATGGCTGACTGGGATAATACAAGCTAGCCTACAGGTTTTATTAATATGTCTTGCTATCTATTTAGTTTTAAAAATCTGTTTGATGTGTATTAAACGATGTACTAGGACACAGAGGAGGTATGAAGATGTGTATTGATCAAATGAAGGAACAAAAGGAGGGAATGTCAGAGCTAAATCAGCATTTCTTCAGAAGACCTTGGTTTGTCAGAAAGGCTGATGCATACTAGAAGTTGAGATAAAATGTTCCTTTTTTGTACAATACACAACCTTCCCCCCCAGTTATTAAAAGACACTCTGTGCTGGGAGCTAAGGGAAGGATGAAGTTTTCAAGGTAAAACTAGTATTCTATCTATTTAGTAACAAGATAACAGCGACGACAGTGGACTTATGAACATTGGCTAATGTGAGAGTCCTTTAATTTCTTAGGGTTACCTTGGGCTATGTGACCTCACAGACTATAACATGCTTTACTCTTGGAGTGATCTTTGTTGGTCAGCCACTCCTGGGATGGATAGTAATTGTCTAGAATTTTTTCCATTTTTCTGACTGCAGATTGGTAGAGTCCAAAGTCTTTAGAGATGCTTTTGTAACCTTTTTTTCCAGCCTGATGAGCAACAACTCGTCTTCGGATATTCCCAAATCTCCTTTTATCGTGCAATGATACACTTCTACAAAGCATGAATTATGATGAGAAGACTTTGACATACAGCTCTGTTCTTCACATAAAACAGGTCGCCCACTCGCACCCGACTGTCATTTCTTTGGCTGAAAACACCAGATTCTAATTTTATCTGGCAATCGTAAAGGTTCACAAACTTTTGCCACTCACAAACCATTGATATTAGATCAATTTTCTCAATAACCCCACGCCCCCCTGCAGAAAGTAAAATTTTTGCCATTTGGTTTTCCGTCAACTTTCAGGATTTGTGTGAAAATCTGATGTAGTTTTAGGTAAAATTTATGCAGAAATATGGAAAATTCTGAAGGGTTCACAAACTTTCATGCACCACTGTATTAGTTACATACACAACTGTAATGACCTTGACTATGTGTTCAATAGATTATTTGGCACTATATAAACACTAACCAAAACGCATGACTTGCGTTGAAAAAAAAATTATTTAAATTATATAGGAGGTCTTATATACCCCAAAGGAGTGCTAATGCTAAAAAAAATACAATTGGTCTTGCATAAAACTCATGCAGCCACGTCATTGAAAAGTGAAGAGGTAAAAAAAAAATAAAAAAATTGGCTGTTTATTAAGCCCCCTTTAGGTCTGGTCATTAAGGGGTTCAAGAAGTATTACGATATCAAAAACAAGGTCATGAATAGATTGTTCCCAGATACATGACTTGCATCTGGAGGGTATTGGAGGTCAATTAATATTCTTCTGATGGCAAAAAATGGTAGTGGTCCCTTTACATTGTATACTCGGAGGGCCTTTTTTCAACCTAGTCCATTACTGATCGTGCGCAACATGCTACATTTGGCAGACCCCATATCTCCATACCTTTTACTTGCTAAAGACAGAGCCACTTTATTAAACATCATGCACTACCTAAATTTTGCAGAGCCCCTTGAGTGTACCCCCTTCAACCTGCTATACTTTCTATAGCCCACTGACACCACACACTTCGCTCCACCAGCGAGAACCAGGAACCTGCTGAGAGTTCTGCTAATCACCTTCAGGATTTCTAAAGTATCTTCAATGCAGGAAACTTCCAACACAACTGTGAATGAAAGCCATTTCTTCTCTATCATACCAGCATGATGTATATGTTATTTATCATGTGGTAACAACCAGCCTAGTGTTAAGTAGCAATGAAAAAGTAGGACATAAAGACAGCAAACGAAGTAAATTCACATCCGTTCACAAGTGGATGAAAAGAAACCTTTACTTGAGGAACAAGAGGCCCTCTTAGCGTACAGTAGGATTAAAAGCTGCTTCTACGCAGAATAAATTGCAGTTCTTTGTCTCTCCTTACAGATCTTGCTCAGGGGTCTAAATATAATTTGTAATAAGTTTATATAATCAGCTTTTAGCAAATAGTGAAGACAAACAACACTTTCCCAGAATTTAATTAGACTGCTCAAGGCAACCATATTTAACTGCTAAGCTGCTCAGAAAGTTCACTGTGGCCCCAAATGGCAAAGTCCCTCTAAAGTAATAGCCATCAAGCAGCAGAAGAATGCTTTGTTCTGTCCCAATATGTGCCCAGTCCTTTGTGAGACCCCAGCAGCATGATGTCACCTCCTCACCACCAGCTATTTAAAAGGCATCTTCGTTGATAAGCTGGCGATGAGAGGAAAGAATGAAAACATTTCGTCCAGAAGAAAACAAACCCAGATAAAATTCTTTACCATACATTATTTATATAATTGCTACATATCTTACATGAGTATATACCAAATACATTACAAAGAATTAAAGCTGCAGGAAAAGATCTACTGAAAACAATAAGGTGTTATGGATACCGTCACATGGCTCAGAGCTAGAAATCAACAGGAAAGGAACAATACTGTCTGCAGCCCTACAAGACCAATGGCAGAATATAGGCTGACATTCATGAAGGCACTCTCTATATTACCCATGAGGCTACGGTAAAGCAGGGCCTGTCTGCGGGTGGGCCAAGGGCAAGCATTCTCACAGAAAGAACTAAATATGCAAATTGTCACTTCAGTGAGGAAGAGGACTATAACTCTAGTACCACCTATTGGAAGTAGCAATCCTGAAAGTCAGTATCGACCCTTTAATGAGCCTTGACACATGACTTCGGATAAAAGCAAAACCAGAACGTCAATTTGCAGACACTGTTTTGGGGTACTGCCCCTCATCAATGCAAAGTGTGAGATCTGGTTTGGCTGGGTGAGAGGCGTCTGACCGGAATCCAAGAAGTAACATTTCTCCTTGTGGAGAGTAACATGTCAAGCCTGACATGCCAAACCAGATCTCACACTTTGAACTGAAGAGCAACAGTACTCCAAAACACAGATTCTGGCTTTTTTGTAGAAAATTGTTGCAGGTGTTGGCTTTGAGTCTAAAGGAAAAGTCTTCGTTACTTACCGGTAATGGGATTTTTCGTAACCCATGACAGCACCACAAGAGAGGGGATCCACCCACCAAGGAGAGGAAACCTATTGGCTAAAAAGGGCAGCACCTCTCCCTCGCATCAGTTAGATTACAACGCATGAGAGGACAACCAATGGTTATTACAATAAAAACAACATAACACAACTAACACCACCTAAACCACTAAAAGGTGTTAAGGTGTGGAAACATAATAGTAAGAGATTTTACAGAGAAATATAATAATCTAGGGAAGGACCACCGCTTGGAGCATCCTTCACTCAAAAGTGAGGTCGGAGGACGCACCCATATCCAATCTATAGTGCTTATAGAAGGTAGAAGGAAAGGACCAGGTTGCTACCCAACAGATGTCTTCTATTGACCTCTCCACCCAGGAGAATGCCATGGCCCAAGTGGAATGAGCCTTTAGTCTTTCTGGGACCGTCTTGGAACTTGCTGAGTAGGTTAGAGAAATGGCCTCCCTAATCCAGCTAGCAATTGTGGGTTGAGGCTCTACACCCTTTTCTAGCACCCTGGTAGGATACGAACAAAGACCTATCCTTTCTCCAGTCTTTTGTAGCAGATAGGTATCTAATTACACATCTCCAAATATCCAAAGTATGCAGTTTTCCCTCCAGGTTCTTTGGACTGTAACAAAAGGAGGGGAGGACTTTTTGCAGCCTATGGAACCGCGACGCCACTTTGGGAAGGTAGGCTGGGTTGGGCTTAAAGACTACTCTATCGTCTAGGATCTTGTGAATGGTGGGACAATAGAAAGAGCCCGAATATCACTGACTTTTCTGGCTGATGTTAATGCTACTAGCAAAGCTGTTTTAAGTGTAAGAACCTTCATAGATGCTGATTACATAGGTTCAAAGGGAGCGTCCGTTAAGACTGTCAGGACCAGATTTGAGTCCCATGGTACTAAATTTACTATAGAAATTGCCTAGATCTTAATGATGCTCTTATAAATCATGAAACCCAATAATTACCAGCCAGATCACAGCTGCACAGCGCCCTGAGAGCCGCCACCTGCACTTTTAGGGTACTTGTGGACAAACCTAACTCCATGCTTTTCTGCATAAAATTTCAAGTTCTTCTCCACAGATGCCCCCTCTTCGACCCTACAACATGAAGAGGACAAAATTTTTCTCCACGTCCTAGCATATATCCTGGTCGTGACTTTTCCTACTCTGAAGTAGTGTGGATACGAGATTTGGGGAAAAACCTATCTCCCTTAACAGCGCCCTTTCAAATTCCACGCCATCAAGTGGAGGCTGGCTGCTTAAGGATGGAACACTGGCTCCTGAGAAAGTAGATTCGGCACTTCCGAAAGAACCCATGGATCGGATACAGACTTCATTCTTAGCCACGAAAACCATGGTCTTTTGGGCCAGAAGGGGGCAATCAACTCAATTCTTGCCCTGTACTCACTGACTTTCCTTATGACAAGCAGGATCAGGGTTATTGGAGGGAAGGCGTATGCCAAGCTGAAGTCTCAACCAAGGGGCCAGGAATGTGTTTTCTATTAGGGGATCCAGGGAACAAAACACCTTTACTTTTCTATTTAGTCTGCTTGCAAAAAGGTCTATGACAGGGAAACCACACATTAGAACTATCTGATTGAAGATGTCCTGACTCAGTTCCTACTCCCCTTGTCTAAAAGGACTGAGGCTTAGGAACTCAACTCTGATTTGGCGTTTTCCTTCCCTTTAATATTCAGAGCTGTCAGGGAGAGATGACCCTTTGCTAGCTGAAATAACCGCTCTGTCACCTCCAAAGTTTTTTAACGAGTTATCCCCTGGCGATTTATATAAGCCACTGATACTTGATTGTCTGAGAGGATCCCAACATGCCTGCCCTGTACGTACACAAGGAATTTATTTACAGCCCGCAATTCCTTTGCATTTGAGGACAGTCTTTTCTCACTCCCAAAACCATACTCCTTGGACCACCTCCCTTCCTAGATGAGCCCCGGATCCCGTGGGGCTTGCATCGTGGTGACAATTTGTGTGATATCCACAACCCAGGGAACCCCCCTGAACAGGTTTGATTAATTCGACCACCACCGAAGGGATTGTACTGCTTGTGGGGATAGTGTCATCCTGCCTTGCAGATGCCCCCTAAGGGAAGATTCGCAATGTAACACACTCCAATGCAGAATTCAGGAATGGAATTGGGCCCACAGAACTGTCAGAAAGCACGAGGTCAAGGTACCCAAGAGAGACATTTCCCTCCTAAGGGACATGGAGGGGACTTCTATGGCTTTCTCCATCAGTTACTGGATCTTTTTTTTATCTAAAGGGTATGCCACACTGAACAATATCGCTAACGGGATCGCTAAAAAACGTCACTATTTAGCGATCCCGTTAGCGATGTTGTTCAGTGCGGCATCTGCCAGCGACGAGCTTCCTGCTGTGATCTCGCTCGTCGCTGGAATCGTTCCGGACCCTATTTTCTCGTCGGCGCTCCCGCTGGGTAAGTATATATCGCTAGTGTGGCACCTTTTCTTAGCGATTTAGCGGTACTTTTGTACCGCTAAAGTCGTTAAGAAGATCGCTAACGGCGATAGCGTCGTTAACTATATCGCTAAATGTGGCCGCACTTAGCGATATAGAAACAATCCCGCTAGCGATCGCATTAGTATGCGTCGTTATCGTGATCGCTAGCGGGATTGTTTAGTGTGGCAGTACCTTTAGACACTGGGAAGTGACACTCCTGCACTTCCAAGCTCAAAAAACGCCCCTAAAACTCCTGAATCTTTCGGGGGATTAATCTAAATTTTTTTTTAAACTCAGTAACCAGCCCAGGCCCTCTATGGTAGCCATCTCCACTTCTAGTTGATTACTACACTGGTGGACAGATTTCCCTACCAACAGGAAATCATTCATATATGTAATAATCAAGACATCTTTTTCCCGGATATGAGACATTACCTCCGTGACCACCTTTGTGATGACTCTAGGGGCTACAGTCAGACCAAATCGGAGAGCTCTAAACTGAAAGTGCCTAACCACCCCTTCCATGGCTAATGCCACTCTAAGGTATCTCCAATGTTCCATGCATATTGGCACATGACAGCATGCATCCTTCAAATCCAGAACTGCCATGAAACAATCTTCCTATTTGTGCTGCTGCTTGAAAGGCTTCCCCAGACAAACTTCCTTCTTCGGAATTTGGAAGGATCATTTGCAGTTATGGACAGAGAGACTAGGGAACCCCTAGCATATCACGCCTTTTCCAGGATCTCGACCAGGGCAGGACCAAAGAGATACTCCCCTTCACAAGGTATGGAACACAGTCTTGACCTGGCCTGGATGCCCCCCGCCCAGCATTTCAGCCATAAAGACCTACGGGCTGCATTGGAAAGGGTGGCTGATCTTGCAGCCAACCTTACAAAGTCCTTTGAGGCATTAGAAACTACTGTCCCATCCATAAGTGGAATGGTGGCGAAGATGTTGTCCCTTGCCACCCTGTCCTTCAACTAGGATTCCAGTCTGTCCAGCCAGATCATGAAGGACCATCACGGGCTCTTAATACCTTTGGTCTATAATGACCTCTATGTTGACATGCTCCAGGCGTTGCCGGGACGATGGTTGGCGATGACACCCGTCCTTCCGCCCATTGCTTACGGCGCGTGTGGGCCCCTCCTCTCTGTGGGCGGGAGCATCACGCCGGCCGCATGCCTATTCGCTGAGAATTCACAGCCCTCCTCAAATACCCTTGAGCTTTTTTTTTTTTTTTTTTAACTGGCCACGCCTCCTGACGAAGCCATAGGCGGTGAAACGCGCGTCGAGGCTCAGCGCATCTCACGTGTCCTCCGCATCTTTCACAGACGCACCATGTCTGAAGGTATTTATCTATTGTCTGCATAAATCCTTGTGCCCGTGTCAGCTCATTGCTGCTCCCTGCGGTCTTGGAAGGCTGGTTACTTCTACTTAAATCATCTTATCTTATCAGCCATACATATATGGTTACAGCCCCTTTCCTTCCAAGTATAAGTGCAGGGTTATATTTTGGGCCATATTTATACTTATCACCATTACTCCAAGTTGCAGACTGTTATGTTGCGGATGTACTCTGAGACGCTGGTTTCTATTTTTGGTGCATGATTTATTTCCATCCTGTCATATTTTGCACCTGTCCATTTTTACCTGCTGTCACATGTTAGTGTTTTGCATGGATTTTTGATAATAAAATTTGTGTTTATTTGGAGACTTTTCTCTTGTTCCCCAAATCATTCATCTGGGATTTTGTCGTTACTATTTAACCTCTTACTGGGATCTTTGGGCTTACCGCTCAAATTACTAACTTTTTGATAATTTTTTTACATGATTTTCTCTCATCTCGGTATGGTCTTTTTGGTTTTCCAGGTGTGCATGTTGCTGCTACTGCAGGTTTCAGGGCACCAGCAGCTTACTCCCAAGTCCCCTTAAGAAAGGTGTTCACTTTTCTATCCAAGGGACCACTCAATGCCCCTTATAACAGGGCAGAGAAGCTCTTTTGGAAGCCTTGGTTATTGTAACCTGCAGCATAGGGGCTTTGTCCCATAAAGAAGAAAACTGCTCATCAAAGGTGTATTTTCTCTTGAAAGAAGAGGGTAGGGAGCCCTTCCTTTCTGGCGTCTTTTAATTCTTTTTGCATTAAGTCCCTGATTTTTTCATTCAATAGGAAGGACCTTCGTTCCTTTTGGTCTATGCCTCGGAACATTATATCCTGCACTGACCTCTCAGGCCTAATCTCCATAATGCCGCCCATAGTGGATCTGACCGATTTCACTAGCCTATCCATTTCCTCAAGATGAAAATAATGGTGCCCTGACTCACTATCTGATGAGGTCAGTGAGGAGGCACCAGAGTCATCCCCGTAGTACGACTTAGAGGAAGTGTCAGAAGTCGGGAGGCCTCCCTAACCCTTTAATACTACCCTTTCTGTACTTCATTCTCGCAGAGGGTCTAAAAGACTCTAATCTCTGCTCTTACGATGGCCCTTAAGCCAATGGTGAAGCTAGGGGTTTCTTGCATCACGGTCTGCTCTATACAGGATTGACAGAGCCTGTTCTGTCAAAAGTCTGGCAACAAGGTCTTACACAGAGCCATTCTTTGTGCTTGGTTTTACACATACACTTTTCCCTGGCAATAAATGACAAGAAAGAAGGGGAACCTCATTACAAAGTGAACCTTTCAGAAAGATAACTTACCACCTTGTCGTAATCAAATGGTACCGGTTTAAAGGATGGACACATCTCAGCCGGGAGCCATCCCTGGAGGCTGCTGTTTCGGCCACCTTGTTGGAGCTTCGCTGACTGAATCTACTCTCTCTAGCCGACCCCAGTCTCTCCGTGGTCCGGCTGCCCCCTCTACTGACCCCGGTACTACGACGCGCCACTCGCTCCCCATGCTGCTGCTGCTCCAAATCTATCTCCATGTTAATGAGGACAAGTGAGCTAGGAAGCCCTGATCAGAGGTGTCAACTTACCTTTATACTGGCACCTGTGCTCACCGATACTCCCAGCATTTCCGGGTCGCATGGCTCCTGTCTTCACACGCCTCCTGATGTCAATCATCCCATGCCCCCCCTAGCAAGAAGTGATTAGCTGCATCATCCCACACCTTCCGGTGTGACTTTCCAATGTAGTCGTCCCCTGGCGCTCATCCTGTCGCATCCAAAGAACGTAATCAGTCATGTCCCCCCGGCCGTGTCACCGCTCGTCTCCAGGTGAACGGCATTTCTTGTTTCTGAGAAGCTCTGCAGGGAGGTCAGAACAGGGCAAGCCATTGCTACGCTCACCTGAGCCGCCAACCGATACGCTTCCAGGCGTCCTGCACCGGCTGAGGTAGAGAAGTGATTCCCCACCTAAGCCGACTGGCCAGGTCTGGGTAGGAACTTTCATCTTCTATATCTTCACAGGTAAACTAGCACAGGTTCCCCATCAAGAACAGGAAACCAACAGAGGCAGATTCCCTCTCTTGTGGTGTGGTCATTGGTGATATCAAATGCTTCACAAACATTTTTTGTGTCTTTTCTCACTTTTGCTGTGTTTGGGTCACTGACTATTTTTTTCACTTTCACAAAAGCAAAATAGTCTAGCTTTTTTTCATTATCACATATGATTGTCTGTAGCAAAAACAACCCCCTCCCTACTGCAATTGTAGTTGCATTTAAAAAAGTCATGAAAGCACTGTGGTAAAAAAAAAGAATGAGACTGTCTTTTATCCAAGTTAGGAAGACTGAAAAAACGGCGTGTCAACAAGGCTGAACTCCTACAAGGAGTAGAATGAATATATAGAAATAAAAACCAGCACAAAAAATATTTGTGGGGTGCAAAAGTTTCCCAGGTACGTACCAAACCTAGTAAATATATCCAAAAAAATGGAAGCATCACACTGTTATTGGATCAAATCATGTGCGATTTAATTGCCCATACGGTGTGCTGCTTTCATTTTTTGCAAGTATATACAGTCATGGACAAAAGTTTTGAGAATGACACAAATATTAATTTTTACAAAGTCTACTGCTTCACTTTTTCTAATGGCAATTTGCATATACTCCAGAATGTTATAAAGAGTGATCAGCTTAACAGCAATTACTTGCAAAGTCAATATTTGGCTAGAAAATGAACTTTATCCCCCAAAACACATTTCAACATCATTGCAGCCCTGCCTTAAAAGGACCAGCTAACCTCTTTTCAGTGATTGCTCCATTAACACAGGTGTGGGTGTTGATGAGGACATGGCTGGAGTCAATCTGTCATGATTAAGTAAGAATGACACCACTGGACACTTTAAAAGGAGGCTGGTGCTTGGCATTATTGTTTCTCTTCTGTTAACCATGGTTATCTCTAAAGAAACACGTGCAGTCATCATTGCAATGAACAAACATGGCCTAAAAGGGAAGAGTATCGCAGCTAGAAAGACTGCACCTCAGTCAACAATCTATCGCATCATCAAGAACTTCAAGGAGAGAGGTTCCATTGTTGCCAAAAAGGCTCCAGGGCGCCCAAAAAAGACCAGAAAGCGCCAGGACCATCTCTTAAAAGTGTTTCAGCTGCGGGATCGGGCTACCAGCAGTGCAGAGCTTGCTCAGGAATGGCAGCAGGCAGGTGTGAGTGCATCTACACGCACTGTGAGGCGGAGACTCTTGGAGCAAGGCCTGGTCTCAAGGAGGGCAGCAAAGAAGCCACTTCTCTCCAGAAAAAACATCATGGACAGACTGATATTCTGCAAAAGGTACAGGCAGTGGACTGCTGAGGACTGGGGTAAAGTTATTTTCTCTGATGAATCCCCTTTTCGATTGTTTGGGACATCAGGAAAACGCCTCATTCGCAGAAGACAAGGTGAGCACTACCACCAGTCTTGTCTCGTGCCAACTGTTAAGCATCCTGAAACCATTCATGTGTGGGGTTGCTTCTCAGCCAAGGGAATCGGCTCTCTCACAGTCTTGCCTAAAAACACAGCCATGAATAAAGAATGGTACCAGAATGTCCTCCAAGAGCAACTTCTCCCAACCCTCCAAGAGCAGTTTGGCAATCAACAATGCCTTTTCCAGCATGATGGAGCACCTTGCCATAAAGCAAAGGTGATAACTAAATGGCCCAGGGAACAAAACAGAGATTTTGGGTCCATGGCCTGGAAACTCCCCAGATCTTAATCCCATTGAGAACTTGTAGTCAATCATCAAGAGACAGGTGGACAAACAAAAACCTAAAAATTCTGATAAAATGAAAGCATTGATTGTGCAAGAATGGACTGCTATCAGTCAGGATTTGGTCCAGAAGTTGATTGAGAGCATGCCAGGGAGAGGTCCTGAAGAAGAAGGGTCAGCACTGCAAATATTGACTTGCTGCATTAACTCATTCTGTCAATATAAGCTTTTGTTACTCATATGTTTGCAATTATTATATTTATGTCTGTGATAAAAACATCTGTCAAACACACATAAAAACCAGAGGGCAGCAGATCATGTGAAAATATAATATTTGTGTCATTCTCAAAACTTTTGGCCATGACTGTAGTTAGCAAGACTGAAAAAAGACATTTGTCCATCCAGTTCAGCCTATATTCCGTCAGAATAAATCCCCAGATCTATGTCCTCCTAAAGAACTTAATACCTGTAAGATACAATATTATTACGCTCCAGGAAGACATCCAGGCCTCTCTTGAACCCCTAGACTGAGTTCACCACCACCTCCTCAGGCAAGGAATTCCAGATTCTCACTGCCCTAACAGTAAAGAATCCTCTTCTATGTTTGTGGAAAAACATAGAAAAGAACCTCCATTTTAGAAAAGGGAATCAAGAACAGTGAAGAATCACTGTGCAGGCGCCATTGGTTTGATGCCATTGCGCAGCCGCTAAGCTTATGACGCCGACAGTAAGCTCTACTGAGCAAGCACGAATCTTCTAAACATCACTGCGCAAGCAAGAACAGTCAAGCGCTTCTGCGTAGACGCGATGGTATTTTGACCTTACATAGTTCTCATTGGCTATCAGGTTTAAATGGGATTGGAAATGCACACTAGCGCTATACAGATGCTGCTATTGGCATGTAACATGTGAAAAGTATTCTTTATGGCAATGCATATGCGGGCGAGTTTATTTTTCATAGTTCACATGTGCATTAATTATCCCATCAATTCCGTATTTATGCACTCTATGATCATGTTTGTAGATTTACTTGAGGAATTTTGAAACCTTTGAACTTTATACCAGATGACTTGAATGGTTGTACATTTTACACAAATTATAATGTTTTTAATAGTATTTTGTGGACTGTTTGTCAATTGAACATCATTGAAACATTTCTATTTATATCTACTATGTACACCTATATATCTGGCAAAAATAAAGAGACCACTGCAAAATTTTCAGTTTGTCTGATTTTTATCTTTATAGGTATATTTTTCAGTAAAATGTAAATTGCTCTTTTATTCTATAAACTACTGACAACATGTCTCAGAATTTCCAAGCAATAAATTTTGTATTTATTTTCAGAAAATGAGAAATGGTCAAAATAACAAAAAAATGCAGTGCTTGCAGACCTCAAATAGTGCTAAGAAAACAACATAATCATTTAAAAACAGCAATACTAATGTTTTAACTCAGGAAGAGTTCAGAAATCAATATTTTGTGGAATAACCATGATTTTTAATCACAGCTTTTATGCGTCTTTGCATGCTTTCCACCAGTCTTTCACACTGCTTTTGCGTGACCTTACGCCACTCCTGGTACAAAAAGTTAAGCAGTTCTTCTTTGTTTGATGGCTTTTGACTATCCATCTTCCTCTTGATTACATTCCTTAGGCTTTCAATGGGGTTCAAGTCTAGAGATTGGGCTGGCCATGACAGGGATTTGATGTGGTGGTCATTCATCCACACATTTATTGACCTAGCTGTGTGGCATGGCACATTATCCTGCTGGAAAAAACAGTCCTCAGAGTTGGGGAACATTGCCTGAACAGAAGGAATCAACTGTTTTTCCAGGATAACCTTGTATGCTGCTTGATTCATAAGTCCTTCGCAAACATTATCCTGCCCAATTCCAGCCTTGCTGAAGCATCCCCAGATTATCACCGATCCTCCACCAAATTTCACAGTGGGTGCAAGACACTGTGGCTTGTACGCCTCTCCAGGTCTCCGTCTAACCATTAGACCAAGTTGTCATGTGTGCATCGCCACGAAGATCGTCGCGGTTGCACATTCTGACTTCTCACAGCTGAGTTGCTGTTTCTTTGTGTTTGGCAGTTAGGGAGTTAATTCTGTCTGTGCTCAGTTCTGGGACTGGGTGCAGTTTTCTCCCGGCTGCAATTAATTATTTGTTGATTGGTTTCCTTTAAATCTCTGGTTGTCTGTGTTGGGAGTTGCCAGTGAAATTCTTCATGCAGACCACAGATAGGATTGTATCTGTATAGACTTAAGTTAAAGAGCTCCTTAGTTGTTTTAAGCTCACCTTGCTTAGAGTTTAATATCCCAGATCATTTATGTTCCTTCTGTGTTTGAGTGTGTATGCAAGTCTGTGTTTTCTCCAGTCTGTCTTATATGTCTAATCTGTGTATTTAGCAGAGATCAGCCCATATCCCTTTGGTGGTAATCAGAATCCTTCTTAGGACTGATTACAGGGTTCAGGGACTGATAGGAGACAGGGTTAGGCTGGAGACTTGGACCTCTGAACCATTATCAGTACCTCCAAGGTGAGGGATTAGTTAGGACCCCAGTTTAGGGTCAGGTTAGACCCCCGGTCCTCCTCTTTCCTGTGACAGTGTATCAAGTCCTCAAGATTAACCCTGAGTTCAACGGATATCGTGTCAGGTAAATCTATTCTATATTTACATGCTGATGTTGCTAATCTATATGTTGTATAGAGTGTTGTTCTTTTAAGAATAGTTTACTGACATCGTACACATATCATAAGACCGCGTGACATTTTCACTGGCCAATAAAATTATTCCCAGTTGCCATGGATCCAGTAGCCCAGCTGGCTCTGCAGTTGCAGGGATTATCCATGGAGCTGATGGACATTAAGTCCAAAGTTTTGTCTCCCTCGGAGCAAACCAGATTTGAACCTAAAGTAGCTCTCCCGGACAGGTTCACTGGTGGGCGAGACAAATTTTTTACCTTCAGGGAAGCATGTAAATTGTATTTTCGGCTTCGGCCTCGATCATCAGGGAGTGAAGAGCAGAGAGTGGGAATTGTTATCTCGCTCCTACAAGGGGACCCTCAATCCTGGGCCTTCTCCCTTCCTCCGGATCCCCGGCTCTACAGTCTGTAGATCAATTTTTTACTTTGGGATTGGTATATGATGACCCAGATCGGGTCTCTCTTGCTGAGACAAAATTACGTAAGATACAGCAGGGAGATCGTCCGGGGAGGAATTTGCTTCTGAGTTCCGTAGATGGGCCACAGATACTCAGTGGAATGACCCAGCTCTTAGGAGCCAGTTTTGTCATGGGCTTTCTGACAAATTAAAGGACGTTTTGGCTCAGTATGATTCTCCTCCATCACTGGAGGCTGCTATGGCCCTAGCTATCCGTACTGATAGACGGCTCCGGGAGAGGTGCGAGGTAACTCCGCCCCCTGTTGTTACTCCACCTACTACTAAAGTCCCTTATGTTGAGGTTCCCCTTGTCTGTTCGGAGGAGCCTATGCAGTTGGGAGGGACATCATTTCGTAGGAGGGGATTGGCGGTACGCCGCAGGACTAGAAGGTGTTTCTTCTGCGGAGAAGAGGGACATTTTGTTGGGGGATGTCCATCCCGTGCCTTGTTGAGCAAAAAGTCGCCGGAAAACTGTTAATCCCAGGTTGTGTGGTGGACGACAACCTGGGAGTATGTATTTCGTCCGCTAGTTCTTCTCAGTTCCTTGTACCAGTGGAGGTGGTGGTTGGTACGAGAGTGGAGAGATTTTCTGTTCTTCTTGATAGTGGGTCCGGGGCTAATCTGGTTGACGCTCAGTTTGCTCAGGCTCAAGGTATGCATCTGAGTGTATTGGTCAAACCGATCCCTATATTCTCCATTGACGCCAGGCCTCTCGGCCAAGGTAGCTTTGTTCATGAGGTTCATAACATTGACCTTCGGGTAGGGGCAATACATAGGGAACTATTATCTTGTTATGTGTTGGAGGGTCTACCTACTCCTATTGTGTTGGGACTTCCTTGGTTGGTTAAACATAACCCTGTGATTAATTGGCAGTCCAGAGATATAAGCCAATGGGGGGAGTTTTGCAAAAGTAACTGCATGAACACAGTCATCAGTGCGGTCGTGCCTAGTACTTTGCCTCCTTTTTTGGAGGACTTTGGGGATGTGTTCTCTGAGGAGGGGTGTCAGGAGTTGCCTCCTCATCGCGTGTATGACTGCTCTATTAATTTACTTCCTGATGCTAAGTTACCTAAAGCTAGGTTATATAACCTTTCTGGTCCTGAGAGGCAGGCTATGAAAGATTATATTTAGGAAAGTCTGGCCAAAGGGCATATTAGACCTTCATCTTCCCCAGTGGCCGCGGGGTTCTTCTTTGTGAAGAAAAAAGATGGAGGCCTACGCCCTTGCTTGGATTTCCGCGAACTTAATCGGATTACTGTTCGAGATCCGTATCCACTCCCTCTGATTCCTGATCTCTTCAATCAAATTGTTGGCGCCAAATGGTTCTCTAAATTGGATCTCAGGGGGGCGTATAATCTGATTAGGATAAAAGAGGGGGATGAGTGGAAAACGGCGTTTAACACGCCGGAGGGACATTATGAGAACCTTGTCATGCCTTTTGGTCTGACTACTGCACCAGCAGTATTCCAACATTTTGTTAATGACATTTTTCGTCATCTGGTGGGGCTGTTTGTGGTCGTATATTTGGATGACATTTTAATTTACTCACCAGATCTTGTGTCTCACCAGGAGCATGTGAGACAGGTGTTGCAGATCTTGCGAGACAATAAACTATACGCCAAACTGGAAAAGTGTGTATTCGCCGTACAGGAACTTCAGTTTTTGGGTTTCTTGGTGTCAGCCTCCGGTTTCCGTATGGACCCTGAAAAGGTGAGAGCAGTGCTTGAATGGGATCAGCCAGAGGATCTTAAGGCTCTGCAGCGTTTTCTGGGGTTTGCTAACTACTACCGGAAATTTATTTGTAATTTCTCATCTGTTGTCAAACCTCTCACTGACATGACAAGAAAAGGGACGGATTTTTCTAAATGGTCGGACAAAGCTTGCCAAGCCTTTTCCTCTTTGAAAAAATGTTTTGCTTCGGCACCCGTTCTCATCCAACCAGATGCATCACAGCCGTTCGTTGTGGAGGTGGACGCGTCTGACGTAGGGGTGGGTGCAATATTGTCCCAGGGTCCGTCCCCTGGTAAATGGCATCCGTGCGCTTTCTTTTCTAAAAAATTGTCGTCCGCCGAAAGGAATTATGATATCGGCAATAGGGAACTTTTGGCCATTAAGTTGGCTTTTGAAGAATGGCGTCACTTTTTGGAGGGGGCAGTCCACCCGGTCACCGTTATTACTGATCACAAGAACCTGCTGTATTTGGAATCTGCTAAGCGTCTGAATTCCAGACAAGCTCGATGGTCGTTGTTTTTTACCAGGTTTAATTTTGTTGTCACTTATCGCCCTGGATCTAAGAATGTTAAGGCGGATGCCTTGTCTCGCAGTTTCCCAGGGGCCGGGAAAATGGATGACCCGATTCCTATCCTTCAGGAGGGGGTGGTAGTGTCGGCTGTATGTTCTGAGCTTGAGGAGGAGGTGTTAGAGGCTCAGGGGGACGCCCCTGCAGGACCTCCAGGGAGACTGTTTGTCCCAAATCAGTTGAGACAAAAGGTTATTGAGGCACATCATAATTCTGCTTTAGCAGGACATCCAGGGAGTAAGGCTACTTTAGATCTCCTTTCTCGCCGGTTTTGGTGGCCTAACGTTAATAAAGATGTTTTAACTTTTGTCGCGTCCTGTGGGGTTTGTGCTCGCTCTAAGACCCCTCATACCCGTCCGTCTGGGACCCTCTTACCCTTGAAACTTCCGGAGCGTCCATGGACTCATTTGTCTATGGACTTCATCACGGACCTTCCTCAGTCGTCAGGGAAGACTGTCATACTGGTGGTTGTTGACAGGTTCAGTAAGATGGCACATTTCATTGCTCTTCCTGCCCTCCCTAATGCTAAAACTCTGGCGCAGGTGTTCATTGGGGAGATTGTGAGACTTCATGGGTTGCCTTCTGATGTGGTGTCAGATAGGGGGTCTCAGTTTGTGTCCAAGTTTTGGAGGGCATTTTGTTTACGTCGGGGGATGCAATTGTCATTTTCCTCGGCTTTTCATCCGCAGACCAATGGTCAGACAGAGCGTCTGAATCAAAGCCTAGAGACTTATCTTCGGTGTTTTGTCTCAGAGAACCAGGAGGACTGGTCTTCTTTCTTGCCTCTGGCAGAGTTCGCTCTTAACAACAGGCGGAGCGAGTCCACTGGTAAGTCCCCGTTTTTGGGGCATATGGTTTTCATCCCCAGTTTTGTACATTCAATGGGGGGGGCCCTTCTGGGGTTCCTGAGGAGGAGCGTTTCTCGTCGTCACTTGCTTCAGTGTGGAGAGGTGTATTGAATAATCTGAGTGCTATGGGGAACCGTTATAAACGTATGGCTGATAGGAGGAGAGTTTCTGGTCCAGATCTTAATGTGAACGATCTGGTATGGTTGTCTACCAGGAATATAAAACTTAAAGTTCCCTCCTGGAAGCTGGGCCCCAGATTCATCGGGCCGTACAGGATCAGTTCCATAATTAATCCTGTGGCATTTCGTCTGGACCTCCCTCCTACGTTTAAAATTCATAATGTGTTCCACAAGTCATTACTTAAGAGGTACGTGGCACCAGTCATACCATCACCTCTACCTCCTCCTCCAGTGGTGGTCAATGGTAACTTGGAGTTTCAAGTGTCAAAGATCATTGACTCACGTCTGAATCGCCGGTCCCTTCAGTACTTGGTGCATTGGAAGGGGTATGGTCCAGAGGAGAGGACGTGGGTTCCTGCGTCTGACATTAACGCAGATCGTTTGGTGCGGACCTTCCACAGAACTCACCCGGGTAAACCTGGCCCTGAGGGTCCGGAGGCCCCTCGTAGAAGGGGGGGTACTGTCATGTGTGCATCGCCACGAAGATCGTCGCGGTTGCACATTCTGACTTCTCACAGCTGAGTTGCTGTTTCTTTGTGTTTGGCAGTTAGGGAGTTAATTCTGTCTGTGCTCAGTTCTGGGACTGGGTGCAGTTTTCTCCCGGCTGCAATTAATTATTTGTTGATTGGTTTCCTTTAAATCTCTGGTTGTCTGTGTTGGGAGTTGCCAGTGAAATTCTTCATGCAGACCACAGATAGGATTGTATCTGTATAGACTTAAGTTAAAGAGCTCCTTAGTTGTTTTAAGCTCACCTTGCTTAGAGTTTAATATCCCAGATCATTTATGTTCCTTCTGTGTTTGAGTGTGTATGCAATGTAAGAAAAAAGATGAACAGCGCTCCATCCAGGTGAGTTCAGTAGAAAAAACTTTATTCAAGCCATCAAATACAACGTTTCGACCTGTTAAGGTCTTTTTCAAGTATGGCTAATTGTCTAAAAAGGCGGTGTTAAATAGTGTGGGGCACAAACAAGTGCACCAATCACCTAATAGCACACGCCCAAAGTTCCATATATACAAAGAAACACATGGTACAAAAAATCTAAATACATCATAAAATAGCAATCAGACATATACAACATACATAGGTCAATAATTAAAGAATGACAGACAAAAAACTAATAGAAATCTTGTATGAAACCGCACAGTATCCCCAGTATTATCCTGTGCATAAAAGGCATCGCTGATCGTTGTTGTTAGGTTACCATGGTTACAGTGGCCAGTCCGATTCCTCATCCTGAGTGTCATAGATCCATATCCAATCAAATGGAAGGCGCCAAAGCATTGAAAAGCCTATCCTATATCGAAAAACAAATCGCCATGTTAATATGAGTGCCAACATACCAATCCAGTGATCCAGGACAACCAGCGCTGGACGCTAGATGCGTCATCAATAAGCGCTGCACGTGTTGTGGAGGAAACCGGTCGCATAGTGAGTATGCCACATACGAGTGAGAGAGGCGTCATAAGGACCGCCCCCAGCCTGATGACGCTTCCACGTCTAACAGGAAATGTTATCATAGCGGGAGGCACAACATACCGCATCAAAAGGACCGCCCATCAACAGACCCCACATCCACAGTCAGATGGTAAACGTTGCCATGACGAAAGGCACAAAGCACAAAGCCTATATGCTACATATAAAAATCATAATATATGATTATTATAATATAAGTATACCAAATGTGGTCCATACAAAAAGGTATACAATATAACGTAGGTTAGACTAGGTGATACTCAATTGTTGGAAAAAATAAACAAAAAGGAGGAAATCGCACTGATCAAAATAGGAATAATGGCCCCAATGGAACCATCAAATCTCAGCGGAACGATGATCAACCAAATAGAATCGCAGAAATAATAATACAAAAGGGAAAAATACATAAAAATAAATAAATAAAGGAATTATATATACACAAAAATAAATACAAAAAATATATGATTACGTGATAATGAAGCTAAATACGAAAATCAACCCCCTGTACAACATAGTAACCTAAAAGATAAAAAAGAAGAATAAATATACAAAACCATACAATATTAAATGTTATTCAAATTAAATTCAATGTTCAGACCAGACGGTTGTAAAGTGCCTAGTCTATGAATCCAGCGTAGTTCCTTCTTCCTAAGTAATCTGGACCTATCACCCCTCTTCTTAAAGGCGGCACGCTGTCTATAACTCTGAATCTAAGTTGATTCACAGAGTGTCGAAAATCAATAAAATGTCTCGGAACTGGCAAATCTATAAGTTTGGTTCTGATTGTGCTTTTGTGCTTGCCGATGCGCGCCCGCACCTCCATGGTTGTCTCGCCAACATAGACAAGCCCACAAGGACAAACTAACATGTACACAACAAAACTAGATGTACAAGAATATCTTTCTTTCAAAAAATTTTTTACCAGTTAGAGGGTGGTGAAAAAAGTCGCCCTTCAACATGTTGTTACAGCATGCACACCCCAAGCAAGGAAAGTTGCCAAGGCGAGGGGAACTAAGTGTTCGTTGAATAAATGACCCAACCGGACCAAAGTCCGATTTGACTAATTGGTCCTGTAAATTTCGTCCCCTACGGTAGGACAATAAGGGCGGATGATTGAATTCCATAATATTCGGGTGACCCCGTTGTAATAAAGCCCAGTGCTTTCTAAGAATAGAACCAACAACTCCACTAGTAGGATTAAAGGTAGACACAAATGGAACACGTTTATCATTACATCTGGTCCGTGAACCATGTCGTGAGGTTTCACGTGTAATTTCACAGGACCAATTAGTCAAATCGGACTTTGGTCCGGTTGGGTCATTTATTCAACGAACACTTAGTTCCCTCGCCTTGGCAACTTTCCTTGCTTGGGGTGTGCATGCTGTAACAACATGTTGAAGGGCGACTTTTTTCACCACCCTCTAACTGGTAAAAAAATTTTTTTGAAAGAAAGATATTCTTGTACATCTAGTTTTGTTGTGTACATGTTAGTTTGTCCTTGTGGGCTTGTCTATGTTGGCGAGACAACCATGGAGGTGCGGGCGCGCATCGGCAAGCACAAAAGCACAATCAGAACCAAACTTATAGATTTGCCAGTTCCGAGACATTTTATTGATTTTCGACACTCTGTGAATCAACTTAGATTCAGAGTTATAGACAGCGTGCCGCCTTTAAGAAGAGGGGGTGATAGGTCCAGATTACTTAGGAAGAAGGAACTACGCTGGATTCATAGACTAGGCACTTTACAACCGTCTGGTCTGAACATTGAATTTAATTTGAATAACATTTAATATTGTATGGTTTTGTATATTTATTCTTCTTTTTTATCTTTTAGGTTACTATGTTGTACAGGGGGTTGATTTTCGTATTTAGCTTCATTATCACGTAATCATATATTTTTTGTATTTATTTTTGTGTATATATAATTCCTTTATTTATTTATTTTTATGTATTTTTCCCTTTTGTATTATTATTTCTGCGATTCTATTTGGTTGATCATCGTTCCGCTGAGATTTGATGGTTCCATTGGGGCCATTATTCCTATTTTGATCAGTGCGATTTCCTCCTTTTTGTTTATTTTTTCCAACAATTGAGTATCACCTAGTCTAACCTACGTTATATTGTATACCTTTTTGTATGGACCACATTTGGTATACTTATATTATAATAATCATATATTATGATTTTTATATGTAGCATATAGGCTTTGTGCTTTGTGCCTTTCGTCATGGCAACGTTTACCATCTGACTGTGGATGTGGGGTCTGTTGATGGGCGGTCCTTTTGATGCGGTATGTTGTGCCTCCCGCTATGATAACATTTCCTGTTAGACGTGGAAGCGTCATCAGGCTGGGGGCGGTCCTTATGACGCCTCTCTCACTCGTATGTGGCATACTCACTATGCGACCGGTTTCCTCCACAACACGTGCAGCGCTTATTGATGACGCATCTAGCGTCCAGCGCTGGTTGTCCTGGATCACTGGATTGGTATGTTGGCACTCATATTAACATGGCGATTTGTTTTTCGATATAGGATAGGCTTTTCAATGCTTTGGCGCCTTCCATTTGATTGGATATGGATCTATGACACTCAGGATGAGGAATCGGACTGGCTACTGTAACCATGGTAACCTAACAACAACGATCAGCGATGCCTTTTATGCACAGGATAATACTGGGGATACTGTGCGGTTTCATACAAGATTTCTATTAGTTTTTTGTCTGTCATTCTTTAATTATTGACCTATGTATGTTGTATATGTCTGATTGCTATTTTATGATGTATTTAGATTTTTTGTACCATGTGTTTCTTTGTATATATGGAACTTTGGGCGTGTGCTATTAGGTGATTGGTGCACTTGTTTGTGCCCCACACTATTTAACACCGCCTTTTTAGACAATTAGCCATACTTGAAAAAGACCTTAACAGGTCGAAACGTTGTATTTGATGGCTTGAATAAAGTTTTTTCTACTGAACTCACCTGGATGGAGCGCTGTTCATCTTTTTTCTTACATTGTATCTCCGAGTTGGTTCCTTGGATCTGGTACGTGCGCCCCACTGCGAAGAGTGCTGTCGACTACTTCCTTTTTTTCTTATGAGTGTGTATGCAAGTCTGTGTTTTCTCCAGTCTGTCTTATATGTCTAATCTGTGTATTTAGCAGAGATCAGCCCATATCCCTTTGGTGGTAATCAGAATCCTTCTTAGGACTGATTACAGGGTTCAGGGACTGATAGGAGACAGGGTTAGGCTGGAGACTTGGACCTCTGAACCATTATCAGTACCTCCAAGGTGAGGGATTAGTTAGGACCCCAGTTTAGGGTCAGGTTAGACCCCCGGTCCTCCTCTTTCCTGTGACAGTGTATCAAGTCCTCAAGATTAACCCTGAGTTCAACGGATATCGTGTCAGGTAAATCTATTCTATATTTACATGCTGATGTTGCTAATCTATATGTTGTATAGATTGTTGTTCTTTTAAGAATAGTTTACTGACATCGTACACATATCATAAGACCGCGTGACAAGTGTTGGGCAAAGCGGAATATTAGACTCATCAGAGAAGATTACCTTACTCCAGTCATTTATGATCCAATCCTTATGGTCTTAGGCAAACTTCAGCCTAACTCTCCTTTGCTTCTCACTGATGATGAAAGGCTTTTTTCTAGCTTTACATGACTTGAGCCCTGCCTCTAGGAGCCTGTTAAGAACTGTTCTTGCCGTGCACTTCAACCCCAGCTGCCATTCCTTCTGTAGGTCACTTGATGTCATCCTGCGGTTGCTGAGTGACATTCGAATAAGATGACGTTCATCCTGGTCAGTGGAGAGTCATTTTTGCCCTCTGCTGGTCTGTAGCTTTGTTGTCCTCAATGTCTGCTGCTTGACCTTGTTGTAATGGACAGCTATCTTAGAAATTTTAAGGATGGAGGCAACATGACGCTCACTCTACTAGTAAAGCCAGAATTGAGCCCTTCTTTTCCTCACTCAAGACTTTTCTTTTCAACTCCTTTGGCATGGTTAAAAGTTATTTTTCCATTCCTATTACTTTTGGTATATTACTAGCATTTGTTTTGCCATCCAGCTTGTCCTATTGCAAGAGGATTGTGAACACCACAACAGTGGTTTTTATACTTTCCTTCGTTAAATAAGATTTGGTTCAGGTGATCACCTAATCAGAAGCACATTAAGTAGAATGAGGTGTACTCTGGATGAAATTCAACTGACACTGGAATGGAATGGCTGTCAGACATGTAGAGAAGCTGATTTTTATAAAACTGTGCAACGGTCTCTTAATTTTTGCCAGTGCTGTACATATTTATATTATATACATACACACACATATACATACATATACACATTTATATACATTCCATATAGATTTGTTTAGTGTTAGAGACTGATTTAATAGCTTTTATAGCACAGAGAATGTCAAATGTTCTTTAAACAACTTATATGCCGAACCCAAGCATGAAGTACGGCATAAAAGGTGTTTAAATTCAGTTACTTTGTTTTCTATCTGTGTTCCCCAAAATAAATCAGAGGAGAAAAGGCCAAAACAAACACAGGATGCCCAATAGAGAAAGAAAAAACAAAGTGTGCCAAGTTTAACACTACAAAATAATTTATATAAAGATCTGAACAAATAGAATTTAAGAGATGTATAAAGAAATTGTACGTGAAGAGGCAATCATATTGCACAACAGCCAAGAACAGACAACCCTAACCATGCTGGGAAAAAAGTTAATCCCTTTCTATTAGTAACAAGCAGGCTACAGCAGTAATTATTTGGTATTTGTTACTAGCACCATAAGCACCTATGTAAATACAGTAATGAGATAAATCCTCACACATTATTTTACAAATCATTACAAGTGAGGCGTGGGGCCGAATTAAAGCCGTATAATCACTTGTACTTAGCTGGTAAATGTAACAGTTTAAGAGGGTTGCTAGGAACCTCAGTAGTCACCATCTGAAATGCAGCCATAAATTACTGCATGGTCCTAGTCCTCACTGCTATAGCGGGGAAAGGGACCAATAGCTACACAACTCTAGTGATTGCTTCATCAGACAGTGTGTCCAAATCAATTTTCACACAATATAAATGCTTTGTGGTTCCCAACATTTTGGTGGTGCTCAAAGAAAGTAAACTGGTTGTGAATGCTCCATGCCAGATCGATTTTTTTTTTTTACTATACAAAAAATAAATAGCACATAAGTCATGTGCAATGAGGAGCAATTCTAATGAAATTGTCATAGGAGTTATTTTATCTTAAAGGGGAACAAAGTACATTTAAATAATAGATCTTGGAATAAAATTAAAGTTCCACAATTAGAGGTCTTAGATAAAATGTGCTGCGATAATAATATAAATGTGCCCCTGCTGTGTACTGCGTAATGGCTGTGTCTGACCATGAAGGAACATGGTCGGCACATATCACAGACCCTGGGCAGGGGAGTATACAGAAGAGTATACAGACAAGACTGCAGAAAATCACAGCTGATTCTTTCTGTGAGGTAATAGATTATTAAAAGAGGCAGGGAAATGTTTTACCTCACAGAAAGCAGCATCGGTGATCTCATGCTGTCCTGTCTGTATACTCGTTTGCTTCCTCCCCACCAGGAGATGTGGTATCCTCTGACCATGTTCCTGTACGGTCAGACACGGCCAGCACATTTATAAGATTATCTCAGCACAGGAACATTTTTGTTTTATACATTCAATTCTGGAACTTAATTTTATTAGAAGATCAATGGATTAAAATGAACTTTGCCCAAACGACAAAGCCTTTAAAGGGGTTTTCCGGTCCAAATCGCTTAGTTTGTAGCCACTCTGTGTGACTGCAGAATTATGAATCCCTCCAGTGCACGTTGTTTCTAACCTGGGACCGGGTATGCGTGCATTATACATACTCCTGGACAGTGGGTGTGTCCTTGCTCCGAAACACTTGTACGGAGCGAGGCCGTGCCCTCTAGTCGGCCACGTCACAACATAAGGCGTGGCCTCACTCAATACAAATACATGGAGCAAGGCCATGTCCACTAGACCAGATTACCATATATACTCGAGTATAAGCCGAACCCCCTAATTTTGCCACAAAAAACTGGGAAAACTTATCGACTCGAGTATAAGCCTAGGGTGGAAAATGAGGCAGCTACTGGTAAATTTCAAAAATAAAAATAGATACCAATAAAAGTAAAATTAAAGTAGGTTAAATGGTTTTGAATAGCCATATTGAATCAGGAGCCCCATATGCTGCTCCATAGATTATGCCCCATATGCTGCCCATAGATTATGCCCCATATGCTGCCCATAGATTATGCCCCATAAGATGCTCCATAGATTATGCCCCATATGCTGCCCATGTATTATGCCCCACAAGATGCTCCATAGATTGTGCCCCATATGCTGCCCCACAAGATGCTCCATAGATTGTGCCCCATATGCTGCCCCACTGTATTACGCCCCCATATGATGCTCCATAGATTATGCCCCCATATGCTGCCCATGTATTATGCCCCATATACTGCCCCATGTATTATGATCCACAAGATGCTCCATAGATTGTGCCTCATATGCTGCCCATGTATTATGCCCCACAAGATGCTCCACAGATTGTGCCCCATATGCTGCCCATGTATTATGCCCCCATATGATGCTCCATAGATTGTGCCCCATATGCTGCCCATGTATTATGCCCCATACACTGCCCCATGTATTATGCCCCACAAGATGCTCCATAGATTGGGCCCCATATTCTGCCCCATGTATTATGCCCCACAAGATGCTCCATAGATTATGCCCCATATGATAGTAGAGGTCCCTTATGCTGCTGCTGCAAATGAAAAAAAACAAACAAATGACACTCACCTCTCGTCGCTGGGGGCCAGGTGCTGGTGTCCTGAGCAGGCGGGGACACCGGCGCGCTATCGGAGACAGGTGCCGGTGTCACCGCTGGCTCAGGCCCCTGCGATATTCACCTGTCCCCGGGCCACCGCTGCCTTCCGGGTCCTCCAGCAGTGAATGCTCAGGCAGAGCTAGAGGACGCGAGGACACAGCGGTGCGCAGCGGTGGAACGGGGACAGGTGAATATCGCATATACTCACCCCCTCCTGGAGCATCTCTGCAGCCCCTGCTCTTATCCCACGGTCTCCTGCAGCTATGCCTAACTTCAGCGGTCATGTGGTACCGCTCATTAAAGTCATGAATATGTGCATATTCATGACTTTAATGAGCGGTACCACGTGACTGCTGAACACAGGCGCCGGAGACCGTGGAAGAGCAAGGGCTGCAGAGACCGCGCCAGGAGGGGGTGAGTCCGCTGAACACAGGCGCCGGAGATCGTGGGAGAAGAGCAAGGGCTGCAGAGACCGCGCCAGGAGGGGGTGAGTATATAGGACAGCTGTGCTCCCCCGCCGACCCCCTGGTATATGACTCGAGTATAAGCCGAGAGGGGCACTTTCAGCCCTAAAAAATGGTCTGAAAATCTCAGCTTATACTCGAGTATATACGGTATGTACAACTCATATATACCCTTTCTGGTTAAGAGTCAGAAACCAGTGAATCGCCACAGCGCACAGTGCGTGCGCTGGAGGGATTCATAAGTCTGCAGTCACACAGTTACTGCAATGTTTTGATTTGGACCAGACAATTGCTTTAAGGATTTTCCTGATTTTGGGCTTCATTATGTTCATCACTATAATTTGAGAGCCATAATATTTTATTTTTGCACAATGTTTTATTTTTGTATAGACATGGGATGGCATTTTTTTTTTTTTTTGGAAGAGTTATATTTGTTATAACCCCATCACAACATTTGACATAACTTTACATCATGATTAGGAAGGCGTTCCTGCAAATTGGTGTACAGTTACGTCATGATGATTATGCGGGCTCATAAGATGTGCCCACACGATCGCCACCAGGAGCTTGGTTTAAGTGACAGTTGAGCTTCAGCTGTCACAGCCAGAATCAGTGCCCGAACCGCCCCCAGCTCTTTAACCTCCTAAATGCTGCGATCAATAGCAATCAAAGCATCGGCACCCATACAACCTAAATGTGAGCTGCGGATGGTAGTCATGGCAACCGAAGGTCAAATAATGACTACAGATGAGCGAATATGTTCGGAAAACGATCGCCAAACAAATTCGGCACAAATATGGTACATTCGGATTCGTGATCGGTAACACAAGCATTTTTCTTAAAATCAGAAAAAGTCGGTAACATTCAGTAAAAGATAAAATAAAAGCTGGTAATTCATGTGCCGCGTTCAGTAAAATCACAGCATGATACGTTAGAATAGAATAGATATATACACATAGAATACATAGATATATACAGTGGGTACGGAAAGTATTCAGACCCCTTTAAATTTTTCACTTTGTTTAATTTGGTAAATGCAAAAAAGTTCTTTTTTTTTTTCTCATTAATGTACATCACCCATCTTTACTGAAAAAAACAGAAATGTAGAAATTTTTTCAAATTTATTAAAAAATAAAAACTGAACTATCACATGGTTATAAGTATTCAGACCCTTTGCTCAGTATTGAGTAGAACCACCCTTTTGAGCTAGTACAGCCATGAGTCTTCTTGGGAATGATGCAACAAGTTTTTCACACCTGGATTTGGGGATCCTCTGCCATTCTTCCTTGCAGATCCTTCCAAGTTCCATCAGGCTGGATGGTGAACGTTGGTGGACAGCCATTTTTAGGTCTCTCCAGAGATGCTCAATTGGGTTTAAGTCAGGGATCTTGCTGGGCCAGTAAAGAATGGTCACAGAGTTGTACTGAAGCCACTCCTTTGTTATTTTAGCGATAGCTCAAATTGGCTGGAAGGCCAGGTCTAGGAAGACTTCTGGTGGTCCAAAACTTCTTCCATTTAAGGATTGTGGAGGCCACTATGCTCTAAGGAACCTTGAGTAGTGCATAAATTCTTTTGTAACCTTGGCCAGATCTGTGCCTTGCCACAATTCTGTCTCTGAGCTCCTTGGCCAGTTCTTTTGACCTCATGATTCTCATTTTGGTCTGACATGCACTGTGAGCTGTGAGGTCTTATATAGACAGGTGTGTGCATTTACAAATCAAGTCCTATCAGTTTAATTAAACACAGCTGGACTTCAATGAAGGAATAGAATCACCTCAAGGAGGATCACAAGGAAATGGACATGTGACAAATATGAGTGTCTGAGCAAAGGGTCTGAATACTTATGACTATGATATTTCAGTTTTTCTTTTTTAATAAACTTGCAAAAATTTCTACATTTCTGTTTTTTTCAGTCAAGATAGAGAGCAGAGTACATTAATGAGAAAAAAATGACCTTTTTTTGAATTTACCAAATGGCTGCAATGAAAGCAAGTGAAACATTTAAAGGAGTCTGAATACTTTTCGTACCCACTGTAGATGTCAGTGACAAACACATATATATATGTATTTATTATTACATAGATAGAAGACAAGCCAGCAATTCAGCAGCCGCGGTAGTATAACAGCAAGAGCCGACATACAGGTTACATACAATAAACAGAATTGGTAACTATACAGATGTCCGCGACAAATACAATTAGTACAGTGTGTGCACAGCTTACTGTACATCTTAAAAGATTATTTTTCTGAAAAAGAAAAAAAAATTTGCGTGGGCTCCCGAGTAATTTACATAACCAGCAGAGGGAAAGCCGATGGCTGGGGCCGATGTTTATAGCCTGGGAAGGGGGTAATACCCATGGAGCTTCCCAGGCTATTAATATCAGCTCACAACTGTATACTTAGCCTTTACTGGCTATTAAAATGGGAGACCACCCCAAAAAATAACATAGGGTTCCCCTATAATAAAAGGCTATGCAGACATCTGCGGGCTGATATTAATTGCCAAAGAAGGTGCCATGGATACTGTCCCCCAAGCTAAAAACAATCAGCTCTCAGCTGCCCCAGAAAAAGCACATCTCTAAGTCAACTCTGGCACGAAATAACGAAAAAAAAAAAAACACAAAAAAAAAACCTGCATAGGTTCCCCTGTATTTTTGATAACCAGCCAGGCAAAACTCATAGCTGGAGGCTGCAACCCTCAGCTGTCAGCAAGGCTGGTTAACAATGACAGAGGGATCCCCACAACGCATTTTTTAAATAATTAAAAAAAAAAAATGGCATGAGGCCCCCCCCCACTTTTGACAACCAGCCTTGCTAAAGCAGACAGCTGGGGGCTGGTATTCTCTGGCTGGTAAGGGGCCATGGATATTGCCCCCCCCCTACCTCAGCCTAAAAATAGCAGCCCACAGCCACCCAGAAAAAGCACATCAATTAGATGCACAATTTCTGGCGCTTTGCCCGGCTCTTCCCACTTGTCCTGTAGTGGTGGCAAGTGGGGTTCATATTTGTGGGGTTGATGTCACCTTTGTATTGTCAGGTGACATCAAGTCCACAGATTAGTAATGGAGAAGTGTCTATAAAACACCTATCTATTACTAATCCTATAGTTACATGGTAAATAAAGACAGCAAGAATAAAGTCTTATTAGAAATAAGACTATACATAGTTTTCCATTTTATTTAAATATAAAACACAGTTATACTCACCTAATGCCGAATTCCACCAAAGCCCTCGTTCTCCTGTAATAAAACTAAAAAAGAAAAACATCAATATCTATCACCTCTCCGTCGTTATGTCCCACGCCGTAATCCATGCCTGGGGCGTTAATAGTTTTCAACCTGGACGGTGCCAAGAAGCGACCGTCCAGGCTGAGAACCACTGGTGAATGATCTGCTGCAACCACAGCCGCAGTAAATAGCAATGACGTCATCGAGGTTACCTCTGGTCACTGAAGATGCGTTCCCAGCAGGGCTGAATGTTATGATTTGGTAGCTGAGGAGAGCAGGCAAAAACGGAAATACACCAGAGAGGTTGGAATCTACTGGATTGCAGTACCCTGACTAACCACCACAACTAAAGGCAGCCGTGGAGCGTACCTACGTTGCTCCTAGACGCCTCGTCACAGCCTGAGAGGCTAACTACACCTAAAGATAGAAAGAGGAAAGCTATCTGCCCCGGAGCAGATCCCCAAAGAACATAGGAAGCCCCCAAACATGTAATGGCGGTTAGACAAGAGGAAATACAGACACAGACAGAAAATAGTATGAGCAAACGTTGGGCCCAATCTTCCTAGAAAGAAAAGGATAGGAAGGACACTTACTGCAATCCAAAAAACCCTAAAAAAATACCAACTCTACTAATTGCAAAAACACCTGAGATCACACGACCTCTACCACCTAAATTAGTTCTCTGGTGTAACAAAACTAAGCCGCAGCCACTGAAAAAACTGGAAAAGGCAAATGAACAAATAACAGTGGCTCAGATAAACTGAGAGGAGCACAAGCCCCCGGAGGGGACCAGGCTGACCTCCACAGGAGTGCAGGAAAAAATGCAAAAAGCAAGCACAAAAATAAAAGCAGAAAATATCTTATCTGTTAGCAGAAGATGCAGGCAAGACTCAGCAAGCTTCCAAGTGAACCAGGAAACAAAGTTGAGACAAGAACAATTGATCACCAGCAACCCTGATGGGAGGGAACCTCCCTTATATAAGACCAGTCTGTAACTCCTGATTGCCAATCTTCATTGAATGGTTCAGTACTGTTTGTAACCACCAGAGGGAGCTTCCGCTCAGAATTAATTTCTAACACATTCACAACAGTACCCCCCCCCTTGAGGAGGGGTCACCGAACCCTCATTTGGGCAACCAGGTCGGTCAGGATGAGCTCTGTGATACGCACGGATCAGTCTCCTAGCATGGATGTCCGAAGCAAACACCCAAGAATTGTCCTCCTGACCATAACCTCTCCACTTAACCAAATACTGGAGTTTCCGTCTAGAAAAACGAGAATCCAATATTTTCTCAACCACATACTCCAGATTGCCCTCAACCAAAACAGGGTCAGGAGGCGCAGCCATAGGAACCACTGGCTCGACAAACCTCTTCAATAAGGACTTGTGGAACACGATATGGATCTTAAATGTCCCTGGAAGAAGTAAACGAAAGGAAACAGGATTAAGAATCTCCATGATCTTATAAGGTCCAATGAACCTAGGCTTAAACTTAGGAGATGCAACTCTCACAGGGATATTTCTTGAGGACAACCAGGCCAAGTCCCCCACTTCAAACCGAGGACCATCAGTCCTATGCTGGTTGGCAAACCGCTGGGCCCTCTCCTGAGAGAGGGACAACCTCTCCACTACCTGGTCCCAAATCTGCTGCATACGCTCCACAACAGAGTCAACACCTGGACAGACAGAAGCCTCCGTCTGTCCCGAAAAAAAATCGAGGGTGAAACCCAAAATTGCAGAAAAATGGAGACATCAAAGTGGCAGAGCTAGCCCTATTATTAAGAGCAAACTCAGCCAAAGGCAAAAAAGAGACCCAGCCATCTTGATCAGTAGACACAAAGCATCTCAGATAAGTCTCCAATGTCTGGTTTGTTCTCTCAGTTTGTCCATTGGTCTGAGGATGAAAAGCCGAGGAGAAAGACAATTGAACACCAAGTTTAGAACAAAAAGTCCTCCAAAATCTGGAAACAAACTGGACTCCTCTGTCAGACACAATGTTCTCAGGAATGCCGTGTAACCGAACCACGTGCTGAAGGAACAAAGGCACCAATTCGGAGGAGGAAGGCAACTTAGGTAATGGCACAAGATGTATCATTTTGGAAAACCTATCACAAATCACCCAGATAACGGTCATTCTCTGAGAAACAGGGAGGTCGGAAATGAAATCCATAGAGATATGGGTCCATGGTCTCTTGGGCACAGGCAATGGCATCAACAAACCACTAGAGCGAGAGCAAGGCTTGGAGCGAGAGCAAGTACCGCAGGACTGCACAAATTCCCTGACGTCACGAGACAAAGTAGGCCACCAAAAGGACCGACTAACCAAGTCTCTGGTACAAAAAATTCCGGGATGACCGGCCAACGCGGAACAATGAATCTCAGACATCACACTCTTTTTCCACCGGTCTGGGACAAACAATTTCCCAATAGGGCAGCGCTCTGGTTTATCCTCCTGACACCCTTCCAGAGCCAGTCTCAAATTGGGCGAGATGGCGCAAAGAACTACACCCTCTTTCAAAATAACAGCAGGATCAGATAACTCAGGAGAGTCCGCAAGGAAACTCCTCGAGAGGGCATCCGCCTTAACATTCTTAGTGCCAGGAAGAAAGGCAACCACAAAATTAAAACGTGTGAAAAACAAGGCCCACCTGGCCTGTCTAGGATTAAGTCGCTTGGCTGATTCCAGATAAACCAGATTCTTATGGTCCGTGAGGACCACCACCTGATGTTTGGCTCCCTCCAGCCAATGTCTCCACTCTTCAAAAGCCCACTTCATGGCCAATAACTCCCGATTACCCACGTCATAATTACGTTCAGTTGGAGAAAATTTTCGAGAGAAAAAGGCACAAGGGTTACTTTTAGAGGTCTCTGGATCTCTTTGGGACAAAACGGCACCTGCCCCAATTTCAGAGGCATCAACCTCCACCTGAAATGGCAGAGAAACATCAGGCTGCCGTAGAACAGGAGCAGAAGTGAATCTCTGCTTAAGTTCCTGAAACGCAGAGACTGCCTCAGGAGGCCAATTCACCACATCAGAACCCTTCTTGGTCAAATCAGTCAATGGTTTAACAATAACAGAGAAATTACCAATAAATTTACGATAAAAATTGGCAAAACCCAAGAATCTCTGAAGAGCCTTTAATGAAGTAGGTTGGACCCAATCACAGATGGCCTGAACCTTGACCGGGTCCATTTCAATAACAGATGGGGACAAAATGAATCCCAGAAATGAGATCCTCTGTACGCCAAAAAGACACTTTGATCTCTTCACATACAGAGCATTCTCTCTCAAAATCTGGAACACAGTCCGAACATGTTTCACATGAGTCCCAGTCATTGGAAAAAATCAAGATATCATCAAAATAAACAATCAGAAATTTATCCACAAAATCCCTGAAAATGTCATTCATGAAGGACTGGAAGACGGAAGGAGCATTAGTGAGCCCAAAGGGCATCACTAGGTACTCAAAATGCCCCTCTGGGGTTTTAAATGCCGTCTTCCATTCATCCCCGTGCTTAATGCGAATAAGGTTATACGCCCCCTTGAGGTCAAGCTTGGTAAACCAAGTAGCACTTTTCACCCTGGAAAACAGGTCAGAAATCAAGGGTAACGGATATTGATATTTCACAGTGATATTGTTCAAGAGACGATAATCAATACACGGCCTTAATGAACCATCCTTTTTGGCCACAAAGAAAAAACCGGCACCCAAAGGTGAAGAGGATGGTCTGATATGACCCTTCTCCAATGACTCCTTGATATAAGACCGCATAGCGTCATGTTCAGGTACAGACAAGTTAAAAAGGCGACCTTTAGGGAATTTACTACCAGGCACTAATTCAATAGCGCAATCATAGCTCCTATAGGGGGCAAGGATGCAAATTTACTTTCGCTAAACACATCAGAAAAATCAGTCAAAAAGTCAGGAACATCCTGAGCCTGGGGAGAGGCAGAAAAAACAGGAGTGTTGGCATTAACACATTGGCAGCCCCAACTGGTTACAGACACAGATTTCCAATCCAAAACAGGATTATGAGACTGTAACCAAGGGAAACCTAGTACAATAATGTCATGCAGATTATACAGCACCAAAAATTTGCAACTCTCCTGATGATCAGGTTCAACCCTCATTTACCTGAGTAGAGAACTGGGGTTTATTCTCAGCCAAAGGGGTAGAATCAATCCCCAGTAGGGGAATAGACTTCCGTAGGGGTATCAAGGGAAACCCACAACGTTTAGCAAAATCAAAATCCATCAGGTTAATAGCTGCTCCCGAATCAACAAAAGCCTGAGCAGAAAATGTGGACAGGGAGCAAATCAGGGTAACAGTCAACAGAAATTTAGTCTGAACACTACCCAAGACAACTGAGCGTGCAAAACGTGTTCCCCGCTTAGGGCAGACTGAAATAGCATGAGAGGCGTCACCACAGTAGAAACATAACCCATTGCGTTTTCGAAACTCATGACGCTGTGCCCCAGAAGCCACTCTATCACACTGCATGGGTTCACAGAAGCTGGTTCACAAGGCAACACTATTCCACGCATACCTCTACGCTCACGCAAACATCTGTCAATTTGAATTGCTAATGACATAGAATCATTGAGACCAGAGGGAGCAGGGAAACCCACCATAACATCTTTTACATTCTCTGACAGACCCTTCCGAAAAAGGGCTGCCAAAGCATCATCATTCCATTTGGTCAGGACTGCCCACTTTCGGAATTTCTGACAGTATAACTCAGCGTCCTCAAGCCCCTGATTTAATGCCAACAAAGCTTTTTCAGATTGATCAGTGACATTAGGTTCATCGTACAATAACCCCAGAGCCAGAAAAAATGCATCAACATTACTCAAAACAGGGTCCCCAGGTGTCAGGGAAAAAGCCCAATCCTGAGGATCGCCGCGCAGGAGAGAGATGACAATTTGAACCTGCTGTGCTGCGTTCCCTGAGGACTTAGGTTTTAAGGCAAAAAACAACTTACAGTTATTTTTGAAATTCAGAAATTTAGCTCGATCCCCTAAAAACACATCTGGCATGGGGATCCTAGGTTTCACAAGCGGCAACCTAGCAAGATAGGTAGCAATACTCCGAACCTCAGTGGCAAGCTGATCCACAAGGCCAGACAACTGTGCAAACTCCATTGAGAGAAAAAAAATCCTCAGCACCCAGAGAATAAGAGGGAAAAAAAATGCAACAAACAGGAAAAAAAAAAAAAAATCTCTGACAACTCTGACAACTTTTTTTTTTTTTCACACTATTTTTCCCTTCTGTGAGTACCATATAATTTTCAGTTTGGCCGGTGATACTGTTATGATTTGGTAGCTGAGGAGAGCAGGCAAAATCGGAAATACACCAGAGAGGTTGGAATCTACTGTATTGCAGTACCCTGACTAACCACCACAACTAAAGGCAGCCGTGGAGCGTACCTACGTTGGTCCTAGACGCCTCGTCACAGCCTGAGAGGCTAACTACACCTAAAGATAGAGGAAAGCTATCTGCCCCAGAGCAGATCCCCAAAGAACATAGGAAGCCCCCAAACATGTAATGGCGGTTAGACAAGAGGAAATACAGACACAGACAGAAAATAGTATGAGCAAACGTTGGGGCCCAATCTTTCTAGAAAGAAAAGGATAGGAAGGACACTTACTGCAATCCAAAAAACCCTAAAAAAATACCAACTCTACTAATTGCAAAAACCCCTGAGATCACACGACCTCTACCACCTAAATTAGTTCTCTGGTGTAACAAAACTAAGCCGCAGCCACTGAAAAAACTGGAAAAGGCAAATGAACAAATAACAGTGGCTCAGATAAACTGAGAGGAGCACAAGCCCCCGGAGGGGACCAGGCTGACCTCCACAGAAGTGCAGGAAAAAATGCAAAAAGCAAGCACAAAAATAAAAGCAGAAAATATCTTATCTGTTAGCAGAAGATGCAGGCAAGACTCAGCAAGCTTCCAAGTGAACCAGGAAACAAAGTTGAGACAAGAACAATTGATCACCGGCAACCCTGATGGGAGGGAACCTCCCTTATATAAGACCAGTCTGTAACTCCTGATTGCCAATCTTCACAATCTTCATTGAATGGTTCAGTACTGTTTGTAACCACCAGAGGGAGCTTCCGCTCAGAATTCATTTCTAACACATTCACAACAGTATCCCCCCCTTGAACTGAACTTCCGTGACTTCAGCACTGTGGGAAAAAGTCAGTGATGAGGTCACCGCAGTTCAAGCTCAGTGACTTCAATGCAGATCACGGTGGGACATTCTCACGGTGATCTGCTGTGAAGCCACTGTGCTTGAATTGCGGTTAACTCGCCTCTGCACCGTGCGACTTTCTCACGGTGGTAGCGGAGATCTCACAGAGGTCACTGCAGTTCAGCCTGGCTGGGAACGCAGCCTCAGTGATGTCACCGCTAGTCACTGAGGCTGCGCTCGCAGCAGTTCTTCCAGTGGTTCTCAGCTTGGACAATCGCATCTTGGCACTGTCCAGGTTAAAAACTATTTCTCCCCCAGATATGGATTACGGCGAATGACAGAGAGGTGAAGGATATTGTTGTTTTATTACTTTTGGTTTATTACAGGAGAACAAGGGCTTCGGTGGAATTAGGCGAAGTTGTAAGTATGGTTTAATTAAGATTATTAAAGGAGTCTGTCATTTTTTTCAATTAAAGGACTTTATTCTTGGTGTGAGTGTTTTCATACAATGTGACTACGGAGTTAGTAATGGGGGTGTCTTATTGACGTCTCTCCATTACTAAACTAGGGACTTGATGTCACCAGACAATACAAAGGTGACATCAACCCCACAAATATGAACCCCACTTGCCACCGCTACAGGGAAAGTGGGAAGAGGCGGGCAAAGCACCAGTACTGGCGCATCTAATAGATGTGCCTTTTCTGGGCAGCTGCGGGCTATTTTTAAGGCTGGGGGTCCTATATCAATGGCCAGTTACAAGCTCTCAGCTGTGAGCTTTAGCAAGGCTGGTTGTCAAAAATGGGGGAACCCCACACTGTTTTTTTAAATTATTTATTTAAATAATTAAAAATACAGCGCGAGGACCCCTCTATTCTTGATAACCAACCTTGCTGAAGCTGACAGCTGAGGGATGCAGCCCCCAGCTGTGAGTTTTGCCTGGCTGGTTATCAAAACTACAGGGGAACCCAAGCAGGCTTTTTTTTAATTTTTTTTAATTTATATACAGTACAGGAGCGGCTGATAAAATTTATTTATTTTACTCTTTTATATAGATAGCACCATTAATTCCACAGCGCTTTACAGACATCATCACCGTCCCGATGAGGTTCACAATCTAAATTCCCTATCAGTATGTTTTTGGAATGTGGGAGGAAACCCACGCAAAAACAGGGAGAACATACAAACTCCTTGCAGATGTTGTCCTTGATGGGATTTGAACCCAGAACCCAAGCAGTTCAAGGCTGCAATGCTAACCACTGAGCCACCGCTCCTGCTCTCACTGTTAGCGGCAGCAGGTATCAGCTGATGGGAGCAGTAGTTCCATCAGCTGATACCAGTGACCGGAGGTAAACTTTATACGTCTGCTCACTGCTGAGCGCTCATGCTGTCTTCAGACAGCATGGGAACCGCGGCTCTCAGACCGCGGGGATGATTTCACCGCCGATCAGAAGCGCTATGCCGATGTTTCCCACGCTGCCACACTGCTTGGGAAACACTGGCTTTTGTGCTGTGTATGTTCGGCTATATTAGGCAATTAAATTGGCGAATATTGCAAATTTGGCAATCGTGAGCCGAACCTTACATTGAAATATTCGCTCATCTCTAATAATGATCTCTTCGGGTCCAACAGCTGCGGTGGCCTGTTAGATCATTCTAGGAGCACAGTCAAAGAGCAAACAAAAAATATTATACAAATAGATATATTTTCGTAAAAAAAAAAGTACAGATATTTGAAAACAATAAAACCATTGTATTATTTAACCTCTTCATTGAATACCATAAAAAAGAAAGTGCCAAAAAACTATGCTTTTTCATCATACTGATGAAAAAAAGGGGAATAAAACGCAATCTAAGTTAATTGTAAATAAAAATGGTATTGCTGAAACCGTCATCTTGTCAGCAAAAAACAAATCCCAATACAGTTCCATCAGAGGAAAAATAAAGCTATAGCTCTCTGAATATAGAGATGCAAAAACCAATTATTTTTTCTAAACAAAAATAAGTTTTTATTGTGTCAACACGGCTAAACATAAAACAATTATATAAATGTGGTGTCGCTGTGATCATACTCTCCCGAAGAATAAAGCGATGTTATCACTTTTATCACACGGCGATCGCCATAAAAAAAAAAATATATATATAACATGGTTGTTCATTCTGTCTCCCAAAAATCAGAATAGAAAGCGATTAAAAAACGTCATGAGCTCGAAAATGGTACCAATAAAACAAGCAGTCACATGACTTTATTGGCAGAAATATAGAAAAAAATATACAGTGGGTTTGGAAAGTATTCAGACCCATTTAAATTTTTCACTCTTTGCTTCATTGCAGCCATTTGGTAAATGCAAAAAAGTTCATTTTTTTTCTCAATGTACACTCTACACCCCATCTTGGCTGATAAAAACAAAAAATGTAGAAATTTTTGCAAATTTATTAAAAAAGAAAAACAAACATCACATGGTCATAAGTATTCAGACCCTTTACTCAGACACGCATATTTACGTCAGATGCTGTCCATTTCCTTGTGATCCTCCTTGAGATGGTTCTACTCCTTCACTGGAGTCCAGCTGTGTTTAATTAAACTGATAGGACTTGATTTGTAAAGGCAAACACCTGTCTATATAAGAGCTCACAGTGCATGTCAAACTAAATGAGAATCAGGAGGTCAAAGGAACTAGCCAAGGAGCTCAGAGACAGTATTGAGGCAAGGCACACATCTGAACAAGGTTACAAAAGAATTTCGGCAGTACTTAAGGTTCCCAAGAGCACAGTGGCCTCTATAATCCTTAAAGGGAAGAAGTTTGGGACCACCAGAAGTCTTCCTAGACTTGGCCGTCAAGCCAAACTGAGCAATCGTGGGAGAAGAGCCTTGGTGAGAGAAGTAAAGAAGAACCCACAAGAACCCTGAGTTCCACAGATGCAGTAGGGAGAAGGGAGAAAGTTCCGTAAAGTCAACTATCACTGCAGCCCTCCACCAGTCGGGGCATTATGGCAGAGTGGCCCGACGGAAGCCTCTCCTCATTGCAAGACATATAAAAGCCCGCATAGAGTTTGCTAAAAAAAAAAACACATGAGGACTCCCAGACTCAGAGAAATAAGATTCTCTAGTCTGATGAGACGTAGACAAATTTTTGGTGATAATTCTAAGCGGTATGTGTGGATAAAAACCAGGCACTGCTCATCACCTGCCCAATACAATCCTAACAGTGAAAAATGGTGGTGGCAGCATCATGCTATGGGGTGTTTTTCATTGCAGGGACTGGTTGCAATTGAAGGAAACATGAATGCGGCCAAGTACAGAGATATCTTGGACGAAAACCTCTTCCAGAGTGCTCAGGACCTCAGACTTGGCTGAAGGTTCACCTTCCAACAAGACAATGACCCTAAGCACACAGCTAAAATAATAAAAGAGTGGCTTCAGAACAACTCTATGACCATTCTTGACTGGCCCAGCCAAAGCCCTGACCTAAATGCAATTGAGCATCTCTGTAGAGACCTGAAAATGGCTGTCCACCAATGTTCACCATCCAACCTGACGGAACTGGAGAGGATCTGCAAGGAAGAATGGCAGAGGATCCCCAAATCCAGGTGTGAAAAACTTGTTGCATCATTCCCAAGAAGACTCATGGCTGTACTAGCTCAAAAGGGTGCTTCTACTCAATAATGAGCAAAGGGTCTGAATACTTATGACCATGTGATATTTTGGTTTTTCTTTTTTAATAAATTTGAAAAAATTTCTACATTTGTTTTTTTTTTTCAGTAAAGATAGGGTGCAGAGTGTACATTAATGAGAAAAAAAACTTTTTTTGCATTTACCAAATGGCTGCAATGAAAAAGAGTGAAAAATTTAGAGTCCGAACCTACTGTAGCTCTTAAAATATGGTGATGCAGAATTTTTCTTTTAAAAAAGGTGTTTTTTAGTGATAGCAGGCAAACATAAAAAAACTATATAAATCTGGTATCACTGCAATCAAAGGAGTAAAGTCGTCTTATCACTTATATCAAACAGTGAACATTGGAAAAAATAAATAAAACCAATTTTTGACCTGTTGATTTGTTTATTCTGCCTCCCAACAATTGCAGTAAGACTCAGATCACATTTATCGTGAGTTCTACGCTGAGCGCTTACACTCGTGTCTCCGTGTAAATCTCTGAAATACGCGATTCAGACAAAACCCCTGACAAAAGATTCCATATAGTGAGGCAGATGGAGACACTTTGGACTCACTCTGGTCTATAATTTGGCAATGTCCATCTTTTTCAACGCTTCAGCCCCCTCCCCCCCAAAAAAATGTCCCCATTCAGGGTTGTCATCTGTCAATGGAAATACAGGGGATTTCCACGTTCCTGGTCCCACAAAGGCTCTGGCGCTTATGGCACCAACAAATCCAAACGTCCCCCTCGCATCTGATCCCCATAGTATGCCTAAACCACAAAGTATCCACAAGTTTGACATTTCTGTAGCAATGAGAGCCTGCTTAATTCTTCAGAAGCACAAGATGGGCCCAATGTACTGGGCACTACAGCTTTTACTGATATGTGCTTTGTGAGCATTGTGTAACTAGTCAATATGGGCGGCAGAGTGGCGCTGGGGACTTAACGTATTTTTTGGACTATAAGACACACTGGACTATAAGACGCACAGGTTTTAGAGGTGGAAAATAGAGAAAAATATATTTGAAGCAAAAAATGTGGTAAAATATTTAATAACAAATAACATACTATTATATGTGGTGTTATTATATATAATAGTATGTTATTATGTTGGAAGCTAAGGGTAGAAGATGGTGCTGCGGGACCAGTGTGGTGTCTGTAAAGTACTATGTGAAGATGCTGGAGGGTGAGTATAAGAATGGGGACACGATGCTTATATTTAAAGCACCACTACAGCACTGAAAAATAACACTGGAGTGCTGCTTTAAGATCCCATGGGAGAACTATAACTCTTAGCATGTCCTGCAGTTCCTAAGGCATGCTGGGAGTTATAGTCCACCACGGGATGGCAGAGTGCTTTTTTATGTGCTGTCATTACTAACCTTTTATTTAATTCTTTGTTGTACAGTGTGTCTGCAGGACCTGTGATGACATCATGAAGAGGCAGCGCTTTGTGTGGTCATGTGATGCTCCAGCCCCCCTCTTCATGACTTCATCACAGGTCCTCCACAGGAGCATTCAGCATCACATCAGTACAGCCACCAGGCTGTGCTATCAGGTATGCGATCCCTCCTGCTGCACTCTTCTCCTGCTGCCTCCTTCTACTTCGGATACAGATCTCCCCAGCTGCTGCAGGAATCCAGCGCTGGGGAAACCATGTGGCTCTGTCATTTGCTGCTCCCAGCTCACTGCTCAGCTGACAGGTGGGCGGGGAAGCGGCTAAAGAATATTCACTGCACTTAAGTATTGGGACCAGTGGTTTCCCCAGCTCTGGTTTCCTGCAGCAGAGGGGATATTTTCCTGCCTCCTGCGATCCCACTCCACCGCTGCCCCCTGCCCCCCTCCCCACGTTACATTCCGACCATAAGACGCACCCATACTTTCCTCCCAAATTTGGAGCAAAAAAAAGTGCGTCTTATGGTCCGAAAATACGGTAGTTTCGAACCTGACCAAGGGCAACATGTGAAAGCAACTTGTATATACTCTTCGAGTTTATGAGGCCTTTCTCTGGGTAATCTGACTTCCACCCACACTCCAATGACATACTGATAGGGAATTGAGATTTTAAGTCCCAAAGGGAACAGTGAAGATATTGTCTGTAAAGCTCTGCAAAATATGACTGGACTATATAAGAATAAATAATTACAAATAAAGCTTCACATTTGATAAAAGTATACCAAATCCACTGGCCCACATTTGTTAATTAGTGGGATAACTTTTGCTTAATAGTAGGCTCAGACTTTGCAATATGGGCCAAACATGGAAAAAGATGCAAACTGTGCAAAATCCTGAGCTGAAAATGTGTGTACATATTTTTTTTTGGGGAAAAAATTAACTAAAGCCAGAAACTGCCAATTTTCAGTGTGCATAAGCCTTCTCACACCAGGAACAGATCTGCTAATCTTAAAATTTGCCCCATTGTTTTTATGGCATCGGTTGACATTTAATGTGTTTGATGGTCTTCGACCACTAAAAAATTATACGATAGTCAGATCACCCATGTTGTATTTCACCAGGTCAATATTTTCCCCACACGACATATGCAGTTGCCAAAGGTGCAAGTTTGGATCTCAATTAAAATGGGCCTTTATTATGAAGGTTTTTCAAAAGAATCTCTTGCCAGTGTTGGCAGAACCCATAATGACATTTTCCAAAAAGGTAAAAAAAAAAGTCAATGGCCACTCTGCAGAACTAGTGATTTTGGAGTATTACCCGCTTGTGTATAAATGAAGCTTTGTCTAAAACAATATACTTAGTAAAACAGTCCAAGCTTCATTAGCCAGGTAGAACCAGCTCCTTTCATGTTCTCCATCAGACCTCAGTTGTGGTCTCATTCCTGCAGGGCAAGACCAGAAAGCCCTGATCCCCAGACAAGAACACATTTTATAGGTGAACAAGCATAGTTTGCATTCCAGTGAAGACTTCAAACACCCAACAACCTGCTTTCCTACTTACAAAGACATGTATATTTCATTTTCAAGGAGCCCAAACCTACTTGGATCTGATACACATCACTAGCTCCAAAACAATTATATGCCCTGTAGAAATTTGCAAATAATTATGATAACGATGTCCTTCAACCAGAAGAAAACAAACCCCTGCTTTAGATATAAAAAATGAACTAGGTGAGGTGGATTTGGAGTTCACAATCCACACTGGGAGGTACAGACATTACCAGTGAAGTTCTGTCAGATTTGTCTGAAATCAGATACACTAGACGTTTTTACAAAATATCATTTGTCTGGATCTGAGTAATGTTCAAGATTTTTTTTCCCCTCTCTTTTTATCCAGGTGTTATTTTGTGCAGTACAGCCGAACATGACGATCATTCACCACCAATGTGTCACATGGAATGAAGCCTTGTCTTTGAAGATCTGAAATGTTCAAAGTAAAAGCCTGTCTCTGTTTTAGACAGTTTTACGTCAATATACAGCAAAAGATATATCTACCCCCACAGCAATGGACAGTAAATGCAGGAATGAGTATGTACGGAACATACCGTGATTTCCTAAAAACGAACTCTAACATGATTTTACAGTATTTTTTAAGTATGCTTGAAAAATAGCCCTACTCCAAAATAAGCCCTAATTACAGTCAGAGGAGTTGAACTGTGCAATAACACTCACTTAGGGGCCCTCAGTGTTTCTATTCTGAGGTTAAAGCCATTCCCTCAAGATGGCTGAAACATCACTGCAAATAAGCACCTGTCTCCCCCACCTCATTTTAGATTGTAAGCACTTACAAGCAGCATCATCATCATCTTTGCTTTAATTATTGTATTATCTTTCATGCTGTTACTTATGACTTGTATATGAACTGTTGAATTGTAAAGCGCTGCAGAATATGTTGGCGCTATATAAAGATTATTATTATAAAAGCAGCTTAAGAACCTTTGGTGACTGCAAAGTCATGTGACCATAATGTCTCCAAAGGTTTCTCAACTGCAAGAATCTGGAGAACTGAACAGGAGACACACTGGTATGCAGGGCCAGCGTTAGGAAGAATGGGGGTTAAAATGGGAATTTTGCAGGGCCCACAGCATTTCTATTCTGAGGTCAAGCCTGCTTTAAGACCTTTGGAGATATCAGTCATGTGACCATAATGTCACTGAAGGGCTCAACTGCAAGAATCTGGAGCTGAAGAGGAGACAGGGTGGTATGTACTGTATGTGCAGTGTGTGCATATATGCACATGTCTATGTGCAGTGTGTGCATATATGCACATGTCTATGTGCAGTATGTGTATATATACGACATGTGCATGTTCATTTCTGCCAGAGGTGCAAGGCACTTGTAACTTTCCCAATTTTTTAAGTGGTGTGCTCCTTTTAAAGGGAACCTGTCAGCAGGTTTTTGCTATGTAATCTGAAGACCACATGAGATAGGGGTGAAAACACAGACATCAGTGATGCCTGAAAGCTCTGTGGTTTTGTTTACTTGCAATAATTGTTTTAGCATCAGGAGCTTATCATTGCTGAATACAACAGCACATGCCTCCTGGTCTGATTCCACCCCCTTCTGTGATAAGCAGCTCAGGGTCTACAGTATAGACACTCTATATACAGAGCCAGGTGTGGGCAGGGGCAGCTTTTTCAGCTCTGCTTCATGCTAAATCTAAAAGCTATGAATCAGAACGGCTACACCCAAACTGAGTGAAATATTGTTGGATTCAGGGTGTCTTTCTCTACATCAGGCTGCTCCCAGATAAGGTACCAAAAACCTGCTGACAGATTGCTTTTAATGAATTAGGCGCATCTTACTCCTGCGGCCCTGTTCATTAAGACTGGCCTGCACAATGTCGGTCTTAAAGAGGTTGTCCACTACTTTACAATTGATGACCTATCGGTTGGTGTCGGACAGAGCTGCTTAATTGTGGAGCTTCTCAGTCTTCTGATAGAGCCCACGGTCTGATATTGCACATAAGCCTCCTATTCAAATCAATAGGAAGTGTATGTGTAGTACTCGGCTGCGGCCACTATTAGAAGACTGAGCAGCTCAGCAAATTAGCAGCAGACATCGTTAATAGTTGATGGGGGGGGTGCCAGACTCGGACACTGATGACCTATCTAAAGAATAGGTCATCAATGATAAAGTAGTGGACAACCGCTAAAGAATCAGTGCCATTGTTCTCGTTATCACATCGCCCAGTGTAAATAGATGTGCTATCGATAACATTATATGTATGGGGACTGAATGATCTATTAGTGATCGCTCTAACCCCATCATTCTTAATCAGCCTGTGTAAAGAGTAGATTGTTGTACATGGAAATAGGATCTCAAGAAATTCATGATGGAATTCAGGGTTCGGAGAGTTATGTTGATGTTCCAGAATGTGATGACATGATTAGATTTGTGTTATACTCGGTCCCCGTGCTGGCTCTGCACTCCCTCCTGGTCTCTTACCTTCTGCTCCTCCAGCTGTCCCTTTGCAGCAGTCTGTGCGCAGGCTGAAGTCCCCTGCTCCATCTGCTTCTCAGCATCCTGCTTCCTCTCCACAATTCCTGGCACGCTGCCAGCAGGCCTCTAGGAGGAATGCTTAGGATGCGAGGCCGCTCCCATCGTCTCTCTTAAAGGGGCAGCGTGCATTTTTTGAAAATGTCAATCAACCAATGGCAGCGCACTCATTACTATATCTGGTCACTCCACCAAAGGGGAGTGCCGGAGCAAGTGTTTCTATCATTGCTACATCCGGTTCTGACTCTGATCTGTCTGCGCTGCGTTAGCAGTCTCTGTGCTTCGCTCATTCTATTTGTCTCAACAGATCATTGGTATCCTGTATCTGGCTAACTCTGACAATCTCGGTTATTACTGGCGCAAGTGTCATCCCGTTCCGCCATCCGTATCCGAGGACTGTGAAAGGTCACTGGAGCCAGCCTGCTACCATCCACTCTGGACCAGGACCTTCCTCATCTCCGTCTAACCCTCCACGGTTTCTGCTATTTTACCTGTTACCCCTTTTGGTCCCTCTGGGACTGGAGGTAGCACCTGTGTCCTCCGGGTATTCCATTCTGGTCCTGTTCGAGGGGCCTTACTACGGGTACCCGGGGCTCACTAGTCACGCCCCCTTCGTAGCCCCCAGACTGCGGTCTCGAGGTTCCACGTTAAAAAATAAAGACGAATGTGAACTTCACCATCTCTGCCTCCGCTTCCATTCGTTACAATTTGAATACATTTTGATTTTTTGGTTCAAGAAATGTGGATTGTTCATGGGACCCATCTTTAGGAGCAAAAAATGAAATAAAAAACAGTCTTATTTTTGGAGAAACGCAGTAGAAAGAAGAATAAAATTATTGACTTAAATTGAACCTCACATCTGATTCATGATTCCCAAATCGCAGGCATTATGCACGATTTCAGCCAGATATTTTCTCTAAGCTCATCAGGTGTTTTACAGAGGATATAGCAGACAACAGGTCCCTATCTACACAGAAGATAAGATACCCATCCAATCACCTGCACCAGTGCTGGAAAGAGCTGGCCGTGGGCGGCACTGGACTAGTCGCTGCTTTGACTATGGTCCCTGGTCGGATCTTTAAAGTATACTGTACTCTATCACTGTTTCAGAGAAAAATAGACCTGGCTACAATTGTGTAGCCACCAGCTTCTGATTAATGCTGCCCTCAGTTTGAGCAGCACAAATCAGATGACAGGTTACCTTCAATTCATTAAGTTTCCAGAGGCTAACAGCTTCACTCTGAAAAATCTATTGCCAAAGGGAATAAGACTCCAGCTGCCGACAAGAAGAGCAAAAAACCTCAAAGTCAGGAATCATTCAGACATATGTGAAACACGTTCATTTTCTATTCAAGTTTTTCACAGATAGAACATGTACCCGTTATATGCTATGGTGCTTTTCACATGTTCATGTACCCGTTATAAGCTATGGTGCTTTTCACATGTTCATGTTTTTTTGGGAACAGTTTGTTTGAAAATGAAATCATGGAGACATTTCAGTTTTTGATCAGTATCAGATAAAAATTACCTATCATTTACAGAACACATTGCCATCTGGGTGCAGTCCGTGTGCTGTCCGTTTTTTACATTGTGTTGGATAGGAAAGCTTAGTAATTTATTTATTCAATTATTCATACACAAAAATCACTGATGAAACACTGATGGTAAAATCTGACATGGAGAAGGACTTGGGGATCCTAGTTAATGATAAACTTACTTGGAGCAGCCAGTGCCAGGCAGGGGCTGCCAAGGCAAACAAGATCATGGGGTGCATTAAAAGTGGTCTGGATACACATGATGAGAGCATTATACTGCCTCTGTACAAATCCCTGGTCAGACCGCACATGGAGTACTGTGTACAGTTTTGGCCACCGGTGCTCAGGAAGGATATAATGGAACTAGAGCAAGTACAAAGGAGGGCAACAAAAATAAAGGGGATGGGGGAACTACAATACCCAGAGAGATTAGCAAAATTAGGATTATTTAGTCTAGAAAAAAAGACGACTGAGCGGCGATCTAATAACCATGTATAAGTATATAAGGCAACTTTCACACTTGCGTTTTATCGCGCAGCGCATCTTGCGCTATCGGACGCATGCGCAATGTTCCCCTATCTTTAACATGGCGGGCGCAGGGTCTAGCGCTTGCACGCGTTCATGTGCGTTTGTCGTGCGCTGCGCATTTTCCCGGTGTGCGCCCATACGCGCTAGACGCTACATGTTGCATTTTTTTTTTCGGTCAACCGCTTTAAAAAAACGCGTGCGCACGTGTGCGCATGCTATGCACAAAAAATAACATTGCAGTCTATGGGGGCGCTGGCGTGCGCATGTCTTTGCGCCGTCAGCGCTTTTGCACGCACGCATTTTTCTGTAAATAATGGAGCCAGAGATGATGGAGACAGACAGAGATGATGGACGATGTGGAGACAGAGAGATGATGGATGGAGACAGAGAGATGATGGAGACAGAGATGAGGAGACGAGTGATGGATGGAGACAGAGATGATGGATGGAGACAGAGATGATGGAGCAGAGATTGGAGACAGAGATGATGGATGGAGACAGAGATGATGGATATGGGAGACAGAGATGATGAAGGATGAGAGACAGAGATGATGGAGACAGTGAGAGACAGAGATGATGGATGAGAACAGAGATGATGGATATGGAGACAGGATGAAGAGAGATGGATGGAGACAGAGTGATGGAGACGAGATGGAGACAGATGATGATGGAGACAAGATGGAGACAGAGATGATGGATGGAGACAGAGATGATGGAGACAGATGATGGATGGAGACAGAGATGAGTGAGACAGACAGAGATGATGGAGACAGAGAGATGAGGAGACAGATGATGAGGGATGGAGACAGAGATGATGGAGACAGAGATGATGGAGACAGAGATGATGGATGGAGACAGAGATGATGATGGAGCAGAGATGAGATGGAGGACAGAGATGATGGAGACAGAGATGATGGAGAGACAGAGATGATGGAGACAGAGATGATGGAGACAGAGATGATGGAGACAGAGATGATGGAGACAGAGATGATGGAGACAGACAGAGATGATGGAGACAGAGATGATGGATGGAGACAGAGATGATGGATGGAGACAGAGATGATGATGGAGACAGATGATGGAGACAGAGATGATGGAGACAGAGATGATGGATGTGGAGACAGAGATGATGGAGACAGAAGACAGAGAGATGATGGAGACAGAGATGATGGAGACAGACGAGATGATGGAGACAGATGATGGAGACAGAGATGATGGAGACAGAGATATGGACAGAGATGATGGAGACAAGATGAAGCAGAGATGATGATGAGACAGAATGATGGATGAGAGATGAGGACAGAGATGATGGAGACAGAGATGATGGAGACAGAGATGATGGAGACAGAGATGATGAGAGACAGAGATGATGGAGACAGAGATGATGGAGACAGACAGATGATGGAGACAGAGATGATGGAGACAGAGATGATGGAGACAGAGATGATGGAGACAGATGATGGAGACAAGATGAGGAGACAGAGATGATGGAGACAGAGATGATGGAGAGACAGAGATGATGGAGACAGAGATGATGGAGACAGAAGCAGAATGATGGAGACAGAGATGAGAAGAGATGGAGACAGAGATGATGAGAGACAGATGATGGAGACAGAGATGATGGAGAAGCAGATGATGGGACAGAGATGATGGAGACAGAGATGATGGAGACAGAGATGATGGAGACAGAGATGATGGAGACAGAGATGATGGAGACAGACAGATGATGGAGACAGAGATGATGGAGACAGAGATGATGGAGACAGATGATGGAGACAGAGATGATGGAGACAGAGATGATGGAGCGAGATGATGGAGACAGAGATGATGGAGACAGACGATGATGGAGACAGAGATGATGGAGGACAGAGATGATGGAGACAGAGATGATGAGATGATGAGACAGAGATGATGGAGACAGAATATGGAGACAGAGAATGATGAGACAAGATGATGGAGACAGACAGAGAGTGGGACAGATGATGGAGACAGAGATGATGGAGACAGAGATGATGGAGACAGAGAGGACAGATGATGGGAGACAGAGATGATGGAGACAGAGATGATGAGACAGACAGATGAATGGAGACAGAGATGATGGAGACAGACAGATGATGGAGACAGAGATGATGGACAGACAGAGATGATGGAGAAGCAGAGATGATGGAGACAAGATGAGACAGAGATGATGGAGACAGAGATGATGGAGACAGATGAGGGAGATGGAGGAGACAGAGATGATGGAGACAGACAGATGATGAGACAGAGATGATGAACAGAATGATGAGACAGAGATGATGGAGACAGACAGAGATGATGGAGACAGAAGATGATGGAGACGAGACAGAGATGATGGAGACAGAGATGATGTGAGACAGAAGAGGATGGATGGACAGAGAGATGATGGAGACAGAGATGATGGAGACAGAGATGATGAGCGAGAATGAGAGACAGAGATGATGGAGACAGAAGATGAGGAGACAGAGATGATGGAGACAGAGATGATGGAGACAGAGATGATGGAGACAGAGAGATGATGGAGACAGAGAGATGATGGAGACAGAGATGATGGAGACAGAGAGATGATGGAGACAGTGATAGAGACAGATGAGATGGAGACAGAAGATGATGGAGACAGAGAGAATGGATGAAGAGATGAGGAGACAGATGATGAGAGACAGATGATGGAGACAGAGATGATGGAGACGAGATGATGGAGACAGAGATGATGGAGAGACAGAAGATGATGAAGAGGAGCAGACAGAGATGGAGGAAGAAGACAGAGATGATGGAGAGACAGAGAATGATGGAGAAGACAGAGATGGAGATGGAGACAGAGATGATGGAGAGACAGAAGATGAGGCAGACAGAGATGATGGAGACAGAGATGATGGAGACGAAATAGGAGACAGAGATGATGAGAGACAGAGATGATGGAGACAGACAGATGATGGAGACAGACAGAGATGATGGAGACAGAAGATGATGGAGACAAGAGATGATGGAGACAGAGATGACAGAGATGGAGCAGATGATGGAGACAGAGATGATGACGAGATGATGAGACAGAGATGATGGAGAGACAGAGATGATGGAGCAGACAGAGATGATGGAGACAGAGAGATGATGGAGACAGAGAGATGATGGAGACAGATGATGGAGACAGAGATGATGGAGACAGATGATGAGACAGAGATGATGGAGACAGAGATGATGAGACAGATGATGGAGGACAGAGATGATGGAGACAGAGATGATGGAGACAGAGATGGAGACAGAAGATGATGGAGACAGAGATGATGGAGACAGAGATGATGGAGACAGAGATGATGGAGAAGACAGAGATGATGAGAGACAGATGATGGAGACAGAGATGATGGAGACAGAGATGATGAACAGATGAGAGAAGACAGTGATGGGACAGAGATGATGGGAGGAGACAGAGATGATGGAGACAGAGATGATGGAGACAGAGATGATGGAGACAGAGATGATGGAGACAAGAGATGATGGAGACAGATAGGAGACAGAATGATGAGACAGATACAGATGATGGAGACAGAGATTGATGGAGACAGAGATGATGGAGACAGATGAGAGAAGAATGATGAGCGAGATATGAGACAGAGATGATGGAGACAGAGATATGGAGACAGACAGAGATGATGGAGACGAGAAGAGATGATGGAGACAGATGATGATGAGAATGAACAGACAGATGATGGAGACAGAGATGATGGAGACAGAGTGATGGAAGACAGAGATGATGGAGACAGAGATGATGGAGACAGAGATGATGGAGAAGAGATGATGGATGGAGACAGAGATGATGAGGAGACAGAGATGATGGAGACAGAGATGATGGAGACAGAGATGATGGAGACAGAGATGATGGAGACAAGATGATGGAGACAGCAGATGAATGGAGGACAGACAGAGATGATGGAGAGACAGAGATGATGGAGACAGAATGATGGAGACAGGATGATGGAGACAGGATGATGGAGACAGAGATGATGGAGACAGAGATGATGGGACAGATGATGGAGACAGAGAATGAGACATGATGATGGAGACAGAAGATGATGGAGACAGAGATGATGGAGACAGAGATGATGGATGACAAGATGATGGAGACGAGATGATGGAGACAGATGATGGATGGAGAAGACAGAGATGATGGAGACGAGAGACAGAGATGATGGAGACAGAGATGATGGATGGAGACAGAGATGATGGAGACAGAGATGATGATGGAGACAGAGATGATGGAGACAGAGATGATGGAGACAGAGATGATGGAGACAGACAGATGATGAGACAGACAGAGATGATGGAGACAGAATGAGAGACAGATGATGGAGACGAAGACAGAGATGATGGAGACAGAGATGATGGAGAGAGACAGAGATGATGGAGACAGACAGAGATGATGGAGACAGAGATGATGGATGGAGACAGAGATGATGGAGACAGACAGAGATGATGGATGGAGACAGAGATGATGGAGACAGACAGATGATGGAGACAGATGATGGATGGAGACAAGATGATGGAGACAGACAGATGATGGAGACAGATGATGGATGGAGACAGAGATGATGGAGACAGACAGAGATGATGGAGACAGAGATGATGGATGGAGACAGAGATGATGGAGACAGAGATAATGGATGGAGACAAAGATGATGGAGACAGACAGATGATGGATGGAGACAGATGATGGAGACAGAGAGATGATGGAGACAGAGATGATGGATGGAGACAGAGATGATGGATGGAGACAGATGATGGAGACAGAGATGATGGAGACAGAGATGATAGAAATGTGACACAGACAACGCATGCGCCAAAAAAAAACGCAAACGCATGCAAAAATGCATGAAATCGCAGACCAATGCTGCGTTTTTTTGTCGAAATGCGCATGCTGATGCGACTAAAAATCGCAGCGTTTACAAGCGTTTGCATGCGTTTTTTTAATGCGCTTCATGTGCGCTCGAAACACAGCGCAAAAAAACGCAAGTGTGAAAGTAGCCTAAGGGGACAATACAAATATCTCTCCGAGGATCTGTTTATACCAAGGAAGGTGACGGTCACAAGGGGACATTCCCTGCGTCTTGAGGAGAGAAGGTTTTTCCACCAACATAGAAGAGGATTCTTTACTGTTAGGGCAGTGAGAATCTGGAATTCCTTGCCTGAGGAGGTGGTGTTGGCGAACTCAGTCGAGGTGTTCAAGAGAGGCCTGGATGTCCTCCTGGAGCGTAACAATACTGTATCTTACAATTATTAGGTTCTTTAGAAGGATGTAGATCTGGGGATTTATTCTGACGGAATATAGGCTGAACGGGATGGACAAATGTCTTTTTTCGGCCTTGCTATGTTACTATGTAAAATCACACCGACCAACGCTGATGAAAATCATCTGATCAACATTGATGAACAACGGTCCGTGTCTTTACGCACTTGAATCATGGATGTGTGAATGAGGCTATGTTCACATCCTGAGGTATTCTGTCAGCATCTAGGAGTGGGGTTTGTTTCTAAACAGAGTATTTCATAAACTTAGAGCAATTCGTACGCTATGAACATAGACCCCATACAAACTTGCATTGAAGGGGTTTGGTCAAAGATTGGGTTGATAGATTTAAAAAAAAAAAAAAAAAAACTTCTTCAAGCAAATCAGACAAAAATGTAAAAAAAAAAAAAAAAAAAAAAAAAGTCTGTCCATAGAGAATTGCCCCGCATTGGCAAAATCTAAAAAACAGCACCCTCCTGGAAAATGTAGCCAAGAGATTAAAAATACCTGTCCTATGTGTATATGTATATAAAAATACTTCCTTCTCACCCACAATGAGGGTTGGCCTTTGTTGTCCTTTCTCATTCTCGGGTCCTCTACCAGAGGCCTGGGAGTCTGAGGGTTTTGAACAGGATCTTTGTTGTTCCCAGCATTGCGCTTTTCTGGACAGAGAGTTCAGATGTTGCTCCTGGGATCTGTTGCAGCCATTTTCCAAACTTAGGGGTCACTGCTCCAAGTGCTCCTATCACCACTGGAATCACTGTTGCCTTCACCTTCCACATCTTCTCCAGTTCTCCTTTGAGGCCCTGGTATTTCTCCAGCTTCTCATATTCCTTCTTTCTGATGTTGCTGTCACTTGGCACTGCCACATCTATTATCATTGCTGTCTTCTGTTCCTTGTCTACTATCACAATGTCTAGCTGGTTAGCCAACACCTGCTTATCCATCTGGATCTTGAAGTCCCACAGAATTTTAGGCCTTTCATTCTCCACTTTTTCTGGGTTCTCCCACCTGGACTTAGGAGGACTTAGCCCATATGCTGTGCAGATGTTCCTGTATACAATTCCCGCTATTTGGTTGTGGCGTTCAGCATATGGTGTTCCTGCTTGCATTTTGCATCCTGCCACTATGTGTTGGACGGTTTCTGAGGTTTCTTTGCATAGTCTGCACCTTGGGTCTTGTCTTTTGTGGTGTGGTGTGGTAGATTCCTGCTTCTATGGATCTTAGTGCTTGCTCTTGTGCCGCTATGATTAGTGACTCTGTGCTGTCTCAGAGTCCAGCTTTCTGGAGCCATTGATAGGATTTCTTCACGTCAGCCACCTCCATGGTACATCCCAAGCATCAGCCGTCTTGCCATGACGCTTCATTTTGCTGTTCTTTCTTCCTGATCTGTTGTTGCTGCCTTGAGCTTTCTCTCAGCATCTCATCTTTTGGTACCATTTTTCTGATGTATTCCTGGATATTCTTTGTTTCATCAGTGATCAGTGATGGTGGCTTGGATGCTTATAAAGCCTCGAACACCCTCCTTTCTGTTGGTATACAATCTTTGGGTGCTAGACTTAGGGCGGAGACCTTCATGTATTGTGAGGAGCTTTTGTGTCTTTACATCTGCAGCTTCCATCTCTTCTTTTGGCCAGCACACTATGCCAGCAGGGTATCTGAAAACCTGCAGGGCATATGTATTGATCTGGATGTTGCTGCTCTCCTTGCCTATTATATATATATATATATATATATATATATATATATATATATACACATACACACATACAGGGGTTGATCTGGATGTTGCTGCTCTCCTTGCCTATATATATATATATATTATAAAATATATATATAATTATATTTATTTTTATATATATATATATATATATATATATATATATATACATATACACACACATACATACAGGGGTTGGACAAAATAATGGAAACACCTAACGCTTGCTTTGGCATCATCATCTTCGAACATGTTATAAACATGCAAACCGTGACATATGGTAATGTTTTGTAGTTGATTATTTGTGTTATGTGATATGTGTATGTAATTAACTGTTTGTTTTGCATAATTGTTAAGAACATTGATGAGAACCTGATACCAATGGCAGACCTCTCGGATTTTCAAAGAGGCCAAATTGTTGGTGCTGGTATGGCAGGCGCTAGTGTAACCGAAAGTGCCCGAATGCTTGGCGTGTCAATAGGGACTGTCTCCAAAGTAATGACGGCGTTTGAAAAAGAAGGAAAAACGTCCGCAGCAAAGCACAGGTCCGGCCGAAAGTCGTAGTTGACTGAGAGAGACCGTCGGACTCTAAAGCGAATTGTGAGAGAGGATCGCAAGACCACGGCTCCGAAAATCACTGCTGAGCTCAATGAACACCTACAGAACCCAGTTTCCACGAAAACTGTTAGTCGGGAGCTGAACAAATCTGGATTTCACGGAAGAGCTGCAATTCGAAAACCACTGCTCTCAATGACAAATGTTTCCAAGCGTTTAGAGTGGTGAAGAAACCTCCAGAATTGGTCCCTCGAGCAGTGGAAACATGTGATATTTTCAGACGAATCATTGTTTACCCTATTTCCTCCTCCGGCCGAGTGTACGTTTAGAGACAGCCGAAAGAAGCATTCCATCCAGACTGCCTTCTCCCAACCGTAAAACATGGCGGAAGTTCTGTGATGATCTGGGGTGCTATTTCGTGGAGATCCGCCGGGCCAATGATATCCCTTCATGGAAGAATTAACAGCCGTGATTATTTAGGCATTTTGGGTGACCAAGTGCATTCTATGGTTCAAGCACTGTTCCAGAAGGGGAACGCCATCTTTCAGGATGATAATGCACCAATTCATACAGCTAGAATCGTTAAGGCATGGCACGAGGAACATTCTAATGAAGTTGAGCATCTCATCTGGCCCCCACAATCCCCAGACCTCAACATTATTGAGCATTTATGGTCGATTTTAGAAATTCAAGTTAGACGTCGATTTCCGCCGCCATCATCGCTAAAAGTACTGAAGGGTGTTTTCACTGAAGAATGGGCAAAAATTCCTTTGGAAACAATTCACACTTTGTATGAATCCATACCTCTGAGAATTGAGGCAGTAATCGCCGCAAAAGGTGGACCTACACCATATTAAACTAACTTTTGTTGATGTTTCCATTCTTTTGTCCAACCCCTGCATGTATGTGTGTGTATATATATATATATTTATTATACACATATATGTACATACACATTAATTATATATACACACACCGCTGTCTCAAACTCATTCTAGAACAGTTTGTCTTACAGAAAATAAAAAATATAGCTACTCTTTCTGCTCTAGTTTTACAATATACTACATATTTAAAGGGCTCCTGTCAGCAGATTTTCAGTAATTAAAGGGGTTGTCCGATGAAAAGAAGTCATCACCTATCTATAGGATAGATCGCTTATAGATCGATGGGGTCACACTGTTGGAACCACCACTGAACATAATGGGACAATTTTATCCCAGTTGGAAAAACAAGCAACTTTGTAATTCATCTCTTACTAAAAATCTTCTTCATTCTTAAGAACAGATGGATTTTAATTCAATATAGTTTACTGCTTGTTGCTGAGGTTAACAGCCACTGCTGCAGTTTGTCAGAGGTGGCTAGTTGTCCAAGCACATAAGATGAAAAATAATAAAGATTGCACCAATATGGGGACATATAATTCACACATAGATGAGAAAAAGATGAGTTGGGATTCTGACAAAGTTGGAAACACCCCCACAAAATGAAAAAAAGATGCACGGGAAGAGAACATGAGGACGTGCCCTAACTAGTAAATGTGCAAACATTCTCCAACATTTATTAGACAGAAACAATGAATTCTCTGCTGATGTACGATGTATATGGCTGGTCTCCTCCCAATTATACAGTTACAATGTGGGGTGTTGAAATGAAGAGAAATTTATTAGCAAAACATGGCAAACCTACATTTACAATTCAATACATCATTTCAGATGTATTTTAGCATAAAACATTTAAGTACATAGTTATTAATTTACTATGGCTGAATAAAAGATGAGTTTCCTGAAGGATTAAAAATGTAATGGAAGAGAAGTTAAGAGTTTGGCACTTTTAAGGTACTGTCACACTAAGCGATCACGACAACGACACGACCTGACAGAGATCGTTTGTACATCGCTATATGGTCGCTAGTAGCTTCCAAACAGGAAGATCTCATAAACGACACATCAGCGATCAGTATAACGACCTCGGCGGTCGTTGGGACCTGTCACACAGCATGTATTGTTAAAGATAAAGACCTCGATAGGCGTGATTGAGCGCAACCTTTTCCACGCCCCTCAGCACAGATTGGTGGTCACTGTATGTCGTATGTCACAGATCTCGCTTTGTGATTGGACGTCCGCGTTATAAAAGACGATGTATTAGCGCTTCCTTCCATTGTTCTTGAGCGCAAGTGGTTCATACGAATTTCCAGCATCGTTCCATACTGCGTCCTGCTCGCCTTCTGCTTTGCAGCTACTGCGATACAGTCTGTGCCGCTATTGCGTTTGCCCCGGATTCATTTTATCAGGATCCCAAAAAAGGCTTTTATAAATGGCAAAGATGAAGCGCTGTAGCGACTGACAGGATAGCAAACCCCCACACACGATAGTATCCTCGCAACAACGCACAAAGGACTAGATATGTTGTGGCCAGCAATCGGAGCTGCCATATGAGTCGCCAACGAGGTCGCTCGTAGTTCATAAAAGGTGTCAAACTCAGCGATTCAGGCTCACCAGCGGGACGCCAACGATCAAAAAACGGTCCAGAAAGTTCGTGCACGATCAGCGACATCGCAGCAGGGGCCACATCGCTGCTACATGTCAGACACAGCGACGTCGCTACTGCGTCATAAAATCGCTGTCGCTTAAGTGATATCGCTAGCGATCTCGCCTAGTGTGACAGTACCTTTACAGTGGGTTCTCTAAAGCAGATAACCCCCATTTAAGTCCTTGGGAAGATACAAAAAAAAAAAAAAAAAAAAACAAACAAACAAAATACGGATTTTTGTGTTACTCACCGTAAAATCCTTTTCTCCGAGACGCTCATTGGGGGACACAAGACTGTGGGTGTATGCTACTGCCGCTAGGAGGCTGACACTAAGTAAACATAAAAAAAGGTTAGCTCCTCCTCCGCCGTATACACCTCAGCACTGGCCGCAGGCAAACCCAGTTTAGTGCAAAAAGCAGTAGGAGGCTAAAAAAAAATCAGTGTTAACACAGGTACAATATATCCAGAAGTAAATCTACTGACATAGACCCAAAGAGTAGAATTAACTCAAAACAAAGCCATCCGGCTATTAGGGAGGGTGCTGTGTCCCCAATGAGCGTCTCGGAGAAAAGGATTTTACGGTGAGTAACACAAAATCCGTATTTCTCCTTCGTCTCATTGGGGGACACAAGACTGTGGGACGTCCCAAAGCAGTCCCTTGGGTGGGGAACCGACTCCACAGTGTACTTTATAACCAGGCATTGCTTATAGGTGCGCTACCGCGCCCTGAAGAATCCTTCTACCCAGACTCGCATCCGCTGAGGCCTGAGTATGGACATTATAATGCTTGGAAAAGGTATGCAGACTGGACCAGGTTGCCGCTTTACAAACCTGTTCCGCCGAAGTCTGATGCCGAAGAGCCCAGGAGGCACCCACTGCTCTGGTGGAGTGAGCCCTGATTCCTGCGGGAACCACCGCGCCTCTGATGCGGTAGGCCTCCTGAATGGTTAACCGTATTCATCTAGCCAAAGTTGACCTAGAGGCAGCGAGTCCCTTCCTGCGACCTTCGGGAAGGATAAACAGCGTGTCCGTCTGCCGAAAGGATGCCGTCCGAGATACATATCTCCTGAGTGCTCTCACCAGATCCAGCGTATGGAGAACCTTCTCCACCCGGTGCGTCGGAGCTGGACAAAATGAGGGCAAAACAATGTCCTCATTGATATGAAATGAGGACACGACTTTAGGCAAAAAAGGTGGTGTTGGTCTGAGCACTACCTTATCATGATGGAAAAGTAAGTACGGAGCTCGGCAAGATAGTGCTGCCAGCTCCGAAACCCGCCTTATGGATGTTATGGCTACCAAAAACACCACCTTCCAGGAAAGGTATGTCAGAGAAATCTCCTGAAGAGGCTCAAATGGAGATTCCTGCAGAACTCCCAGAACCAGATTGAGGTCCCAAACGTCTAAGGGAGCCCTGTAGGGGGGCACTATATGGACAACCCCTTGAATAAAGGTCTTAACTTGTAAATTAGACGTGATTTTTCGCTGAAAAAGAACCGACAAGGCTGATATCTGACGTCTAAGAGTACTTGGCGCTAGGCCTGAATCTAGGCCCGCTTGGAGAAATTACAAAATGTTGGGGATGGAGAACTGGAGTGGGGAATAACCCTGTTCCCTGCACCAAGTAAAAAATACCTTCCAAGTACAGTGGTAGATACGAGCCGAGGCGGGTTTCCGGGCGCTAGCCATTGTAGCAGCGACCTTTTTGGAGAATCCAGCCCTGGTCAGGATCCAAGATTCAATGGCCAGGCCGTCAAACACAGGACCGCTGAGTTCTGGTGGTAAACTGGGCCCTGGGAGAGAAGGTCCATGCGTTCTGGCAGACGCCAGGGTGCGTCGGCGAGCAACTGTACCAGCTCTGCGTACCATGAACGACGCGGCCAATCCGGAGCGATTAATATCGCTGGGACCCCCTCTAACCTGATCTTTCTGATCACCCTTGGGAGCAGAGCTATCGGTGGAAACAAGTATGGAAGATGAAACCGATTCCACGGTAGAACCAGGGCGTCCACTGCAATTGCCTGCGGATCCCGGAACGGGAGACGAAGTTGGGCACCTTGGCGTTTATCCTGGAGGCCATCAGGTCCACATCTAGGGTTCCCCAGCGTAGGCATATCTGCTGAAAGACCTCGGGATGTAGCGACCATTCCCCTGACGCTATTCCCTGACGGCTGAGGAAATCCGCTGCCCAGTTCTCCTCGCCTGGAATGTGGACCGCTGATATCACAGAGTGATTTCTTTCTGCCCAGGTCAGAATATGTTTTACCTCGTGCATGGCCGCCCTGCTGCGGGTACCTCCCTGATGATTTATGTATGCCACCGCCGTGGCATTGTCCGATTGTATTCGGACTGGGCGGCCAGCCAGATGATGGTGAAAATGCCTCAGAGCCAGCCGAACAGCTCGAATCTCTAAAATATTGATCGGGAGGGTCGACTCCTGCCGAGACCAAGCTCCCTGGGCTGTGAGGTGACGAAACACTGCTCCCCATCCAAGCAGGCTGGCGTCTGTTGTGACTATCAGCCAGTGGTTTGGAGGAAAATACCGCCCCTGTTGAAGAGTGGTGCTCCTTGTCCACCATGTAAGTGTGTGTCTGACCTGCAGGGACAGACGGCACCGAAGATTGAGCGAGTAAGGGCTCCCGTCCCATACTGCCAAGAGTGCATGCTGAAGGGAGCGGAGATGAAACTGGGCAAATGGAATGGCCTCGATTGCTGCCACCATCCTTCCTAGGACCCTCATGCAAAACCAGAAGGTGTGAGGAATCGGTTGGCGAAGGATCCGTACCTCTTGACGGAGAACTAGGGCCTTGTCCCGAGGAAGGATTATCAACCCTTGAGCGGTGTCGAAAATCATCCCTAAAAAGGTGATCTTCCGAGATGGCACGGGAGATGATTTCTTCATATTCACCAGCCACCCCAGGCGAGCAAGGGTGTCTAGCGTAATACTGACACTTTCCTCGCAGGCTTGAAAAGACGGACCCTTGATGAGGAGATCGTCTAAGTAAGGCAAGATGACTATTCCCCGGGAGTGCAGAATGGACACAACAGCAGCCATAACCTTTGTGAACACCCTGGGGGCTGTGGCTAGCCCGAAGGGCAAGGCTGTGAACTGAAAGTGAAGTTTGCCGATGGCAAACCGAAGAAACCTTTGATGAGGGGGAAATATGGGGATGTGCAGATAGGCATCCTGGATGTCTATTGACGCTAGAAATTCCCCTTTTTCCATGGCTGCAATGACCGAGCGGAGGGACTCCATTCGGAAATGTCGAATTCTGACAAACCGGTTTAGTCGCTTTAGATCCAGGATGGGCCTTACGGTACCATCTTTCTTGGGTACTATGAACATGTTGGAATAAAACCCTTGACCTCTTTCGACCTCTGGTACAGGAACAATGACCCCGCTGCGCCGAAGAGATTCGACCGCCTTGAATAAGGCGTGAACCCGGGATTCTTCTTTGGGAAGACGCGAGGGGAAAAAACGATTTGAAGGAAGGCTGAAAAACTCTATTTTGTACCCTGAGGAGACTAACTCCCTGACCCACTCGTCGTGAGTAACCGATAGCCAAGCGGGGCGAAACCAGAGTAAGCGGCCGCCTACTCTGGATAAACTGCCTCCAGTCATTTGTCCGAATATCTTTGGGGCCTAGACCCTCTAGATCTTGGCTGTTGAGATCGCATTCTTCCCAAAGGGTTGGTCTTATAGGCGACCTGACGATCTCTGGCCTGATTAGGTCGACCTGAGCTGCTGGAGCTGGCTGTCGCAGCCCAACCTGGGTTGCGAAAGGCCCCGAACCGCGGCTGAAGCTGTCGGCGAAAGGGCTGTTTAATTTTCTGCTGAGGCAGGAAACTGCTTTTCCCTCCTGTCGCATCAGATATGAGCTGATCCAGCTTCTAACCAAATAACCGACCGCTCTGATACGGTAAGGACGTAAGCGATTTTTTTGAGGTTGAGTCCGCTCGCCAAGTTCTCAACCATAAGGATCTCCTGATGGCAATCGCATTAGCTGCAGCTAATGCTGCGCAATTTGCCGCATCCATGGAAGCATTATTAGAAAGTCTCCCGCAAGAGCAATCTGATTAGATATCTCAATTACCTCAGGCGGCACCTCTACACCGTGGAGAGCTCTATTTAGAGACTCCGACCAAGATATCATGGCCTTAGCAACCCAAGTTGCTGCAAAGGAAGGAGAGAGAGCCGAACCAGATGCCTCAAAAACCGAGCGAGCCAGGCTTTCAATGAGACGATCCGTTGGATCCTTAATTGAGGAACCGTTGGGGAGGGAGAGAAGCGTCTTAGATGCCAAACGCGACATAGGAGGGTCGACCACAGGAGATTCCGCCCACTTCTTAAGAAGTTCAGGAGCAAAAGGATATCTGGTATTGAGGGCCCTTTGTCCTGCAAAGCTCTTGTCCGGCTTTTCTCGGTGGCGCTGCACTAGGTCCTCAAACTCAGGATGAGCACCAAAGACCTTATGAGTCTGTCTGGCTCTTTTGAAGGACACCTTATGACCAGAGGCCAAGGTGGATTCATCGTCTACTCCCAGGGATTGATTGACAGCTTCAATTAGACTATGAGAAAAAAAGAAGTAGTCGACAGCACTCTCAGGTTTAAGGGGCGCACGTACCAGATCCAAGGAACCAGCTCGGAAAATGCATACAAAGAAAAAGAGGAACAGCGCTCCATCCAGGTGAGGTATATAGAAAAAAAACTTTATTCAAGCCATCCAAAAAACGACGTTTCGACTTAGCAAGGTCTTTGTCAAGTATGAACAAACTGATACAACAGGCGGTCTTAAATGGTGTGGAGCAAAACAAGTGCACCAATCACCTAATAGTATACGCCTAGAAATTTATCAAATAAACAAGACAATACAATACACACTCATAAAAACAGTACATAACAGTGATCAGACTTGCATAAGTGATATATCCATAAACGGCAGATAGAAAATCAACATATAAAACACGGATTTTGGTAAGAACTTACCTGTAAAATCCTTTTCAGCAAAGGAAGGGAGGGAGACACAGGAATTCATTACTGATGGGTAGGCGGAGCCCCAGCTCAGGATGTCACCTCAGATCAAAAGAGTGCTGACTGGCTGGCCCCTCCAGCTCGGGCTCCTCCTACTCAGCTCCAGTCGTACCAAAGCTTTTAGGAAAGAACCAAGATCACCAGCGGAGCAACATAACCCCTTCTGAAGGAACTTCAGAGAAAAAACACAAGGATACAGGTTATGCATGCAAAGAAAGCCAAAAAACCACAGAGTTCCAGGTACTACTCACGGAACCTGACTACTGCGATGAGCTGGCGATGCTGGAACAGAGCCTTAGCGCGCTGACCTCAGCCCAGATAATCGCTATCAGATAAGGGTCGCGCTGCATCTGAAAACATCAACACACTTCTGCCTTGGGAGGGTGCTGTGTCTCCCTTCCTTCCTTCGCTGAAAAGGATTTTACAGGTAAGTTCTTACCAAAATCCGTGTTTCAGCTGCAGATGGAAGGGAGGGAGACACAGGAATTCATTACTGATGGGACGTCCCAAAGCAGTTCAAAAATAAGGGTGGGAAAAACCAACAAAAGGCAGAAACCCAACAACCTTAACAGAAAAAATGCGCAAACAGCGCTAAACACAAGTTCATCTAGAACTTTAAACTACAGCCGCCTGCAGGACCCTACGTCCGAGGGCTGCATCAGCGGAAGCACTGACGTCCACTTTATAAAACTTGTGGACAGAGTGCCAAGTTGCCGCCCGGCAGAGCTGCACTGCCGAAGCACCTTGAAGAAAAGCCCACGATGAAGCCACAGCTCTCGTGGAATGGGCTGAAACTTAATCAGGCAAAATTCACCCTGAAGACGGTAAGCTTCCAATATAGCTGACCGGATCCAACGAGCTATGGAAGCCTTGGAAGCTCGTTGACCACATCGAAGACCAGCTGGAACCACAAATAGGGAGTCCGTCTTACGAAAACCTTGAGTAATAGATAGATAAAACTTCAAGGCCCGCACTAAATCTAATGTGTGCAAAGCTCGCTCTTTCGCATTCTTCGGATCCGGACAGAATGAGGGCAACACAATATCCTGGTTAACATGAAAATGTGACACCACTTTAGGTAATATTCTGAACCCCTGGAATGTGAATCGCCGAAATGGCTGGTAAACTGCCCTCGGCCCAAATCAGAATTCGGGACACCTCCACCATGAGTCTGGAACTCCTTGTCCCGCCTTGGTGATTGATAAACGCGACAGCCGTCGCATTGTCTGTCTGCACTCGGACCGGCAGACCGCTCAAAAGGACCGTCCAATGCTGGAGGCAAAGGAAAATCGCCCTCAATTCCAGGATGTTGATCGAAAGGACAGACTCTTCCGATGACCATACCCCCTAAATCCAGAGATTGTTCCAAACACCCCCCCCAGCCCGTCAGGCTGGCATTGGTGGTTATGCTGAAAAGGTTCCAAAACAAGGTTGAGCCGCCAAGGAGACACGGGTGCCTTCCGCGGCGGAAACTTACGAGCTATACCGCGGAAAAAGGAGAGCACGTCCCTATTCGAAGCAATGGTTCTCCGGAACAATAAGGACAGAGCAGAAATCTGACCTTTCAGGGTGCTAACTGCCAAACCCTTGTCTAGCCCATGCTGCAAAAAAGCCAACAGATTGGGAATGGAAAATTTTCTCGGGTTCCGAGAGGACCCCAAACACCACGAAAAGAAGGTTTCCCAAGTTTTGTGGTAAATCCTAGTAGTAGCCGGACTTCTCGCAGCACGAAGAGTAGCAATGACCTCGGCTGAAAAACCTCTACGGGTTAAAATTTCGGTCTCAAGAGCCACGCCGTCAAACGCAGAGACATCAAGTCCGCATGACAAACGGGTCCCTGAGTCAACAAGTCCGGTTGAAGAGGAAGCAGAAAAGGAGGTGCCGCCAACCGCGACATTATTGTCGAGAACCACACCCTCCTTGGCCAATCTGGAGCTATCAAAATAGCTGAAATTCTCTCTAGTCTGATCCGACGCAGTACTAGAGGAAGTAAGGATATCGGCGGGAATACATAGATCAGCTCGAACTGATCCCACTGAGCCACTAGAGCATCCACCGCCACAGCCTTCGGGTCCTTGTACCTGGACATGAATGTCGGTAACTTGGCATTGAACCTGGATGCCATCAAATCCACTTGGGGAGTCCCCCAACGGGAGCACAGTAGTGCAAAAAACTTCCGGGTGGAGGCTCCATTCCCCGGGATCCATCTTCCTGTGACCGACCACTTCGGAGGGAGGAAAGGCTTTCCCAGGGATAACGCTCCTGGACATAACCACCATCCTCGGGATTCTCGCACCCTGTGAAAGATGGTGACGCTGCAATCCAGCGAACCTTGCAATTGATCCCAACGACTCAGAATGAGCCTATGGAGAGCTCTGGAATGAAATTGGACAAACGGAAAAAACCTCATGGACGCCACCGTCAGACCCAGAAGGCGCATACCTTCCGAAGGGACACTGCTGTCGCAGACTTCATAGTCTGTACATGCTGGAGCAGACATGCCTGCTTGTCTGGAAGTAGGGACAACACCGCCCGTACCGTGTCTAAATGCATCCTCAAAAACAGGATTGCCTGCGACGATTCCAGAGACGACTTCTCCTTTGAGGCCACAACCGAAAGGCCGTCCAAATAGGGACGAATCGTAAGTCCCCGTCTTCGAAGAATTGCCATGAGATTTAGGCGTCAGAATCGTTGTAAAAATTCTGGGCGTTAAGGCCAAGCCGAATGGTCGAGCCACAACCTGGTAATGGTTGATTCTATGGCAAAAAACGAAGGAAGCGCTGGTGAGGTCTTCCGACGGGAACATGCCAAAAAGCGTCGCGAATGACGATTGATCGTTCTGCGACAGGGCTGCCATAACTGAGCGAAGCGACTTCATGCTCGGCTCTGACGGAATGTCGGAAGTCAGTCCGCCTTAGCGGATTTTTTTTTTTTTTTTTGCCAGCTTCTGCCTTAACAGAAGTTCTGTTTCCAGGGTATGTGGAATTTCTGAGAATTCCCCCTCTCTTTTTTTTTTTTTTTTTTTAAAAAAGAGAGACGACACAAACCCCCAGAGGGTTGGTCAGATCATCCCTTGAACCGAAAAGGACTGCCGATAACTATCGGCACTAGTCCTGCCAGACGCAGAAGTCACAGCTCTGCGCTGCGGTAAAGCTGCTTCTTTTGCCTTTGCCTTGGCGTCAGCTCCGTGAGGTCAGTCAAATAGCTGACCACTTTCTAAGCTAAAGATAGCAAACCCTGTTGGAAAACTGCGTTCCATCCAAGTCACAGTGCTCTTCTGACTGTAACTGCTGAGGATTGCGCCCTGGATAGCAGTGACGCATTATCCTTCAACTAGAAAAGCCCATCTACCTTGATAGAGGGAAACTTGCCACGCCGTCCTTAGACGGTCCAACCGGCTCAGGGGAACTTAACAAGTACACCTAGATCCTTAATACCGAATCTATGATCCACGGCTACACAGATGGAAATTGTTGCCATCTCCGTTCTTCTGTCCAGCGTGTCCTGCAGACTCATCTTCCCTTTTACCAGGAAGATTTGCTAAGCTGGAATAAAGGGACATTCACTTCAGGAGAAGGGGTCCAATTAACAAATAACTCCGTAGAAAAACGGATACAGTTTGTAAGGTCGTCGCGACCCATGCGACCCTTGCAACATCCGGGCCGACTTACCAGGACGACTAGTTACCTCCTCCGGTAACTGTAACGTCCACATGGCTTCCACAGAAATTTTAGTACGGCCCCTGAGAGAGGCAGGGTGTCCCTGCCGATCCTCCTTGTCCGAATCGGACTTCTTCGCTAAGCGAGAAGGAAAGCCCCGATTTGTGTCGCTTCCTTGAGAGGATCTAGTTGACACTCCATAACCTAAAAGGTCATCAATAGAAACCAGTGAAGGCCTCCATTTTGACACCACTGGAACCTCTGACCGTGCATGAGTCGAGGTCTGCGTGTCCGTGTGCGAAGCACTACACGATCCGGAAAAAAACCCAGAAAAGGAGGCGAACAAGAAAGAGCTGCCAACTCAGAAACTCTCCTCAAAGAGGAGATACGCGAGGCTGATCCGTAGCGGATCTGGGAGAGGGTCTCTGACATGCCCTTGCATAGTATATGGCAGGATAAACCTGTCAGTAACCAGAGCAGTACTTAAATAAAAAAAACAAAAAAAACAAACGCTGAAGGGTTAAAGCTCTAAAGCGAGAGCTACCCCAGCTGTCTCCCATTAAGAGTTAACCTCCTAAGAAGGGGTTAAAGTAGCTGACTCCCCACAACCTTGATAATGAAAAAAGGTGTGCGAATCTCAGGCGCCTCTTATAAGGTCGCAGCTGCAGGACAGCCATGCCACACTAAACAGAAAACGTTCCACAAGATCGCTAAAAAATTGCGCTGATTTTTTATAACGCAATGACCGCCAAAGTTGTCAAGGAGATCGCTAATCGCCTATGCGATTGCCCAGATTGGCAGCCACCAGCGACACTAAAAATGACACACAAACGATCGCAATATTATGCGACGCCAACAGGATCGTCAGCGGAAACGTATAGTGGCAGCATTAATGTCGAAGACTCCCCACAGCCTCTTTATTAATATTAAAAGAGTGTGCGAGCCCCTTATGCGAGAACAGCCGCAGGACAGCTCAATCTGTCACTCAGAAGTGCCCCAGACGGCACCCGCGCTGTGGAGGTGAAGGGGTTAAGCTTCTGCCCGGCGGGCTAGAAGCGACTCACCAAGCTGGTCACGTATTCTTGCCGGGAGGGGAGGAGAACGATCCGGGGAGCTTTCAGCCTGCAGCGCTTTATCAGCAATGGCCGCCGCGCTCTGCCTCCGTGTGCTCCTTGTAGAGGAGCCGGAAATGGAGGCTGCAGTAAAGCGCGCGCTCAGAAGCGGCGCGAAATTCAAAAAATAAAAAGAGCGCGTACTCCCCTCTTTTCCCTCGTCCTGCAGGCATCCTCCTGCGGACATAGAAAAAACTAGTCACCGGCATATATATGTACAGCGGCTGCCGCAGCAGTCGCTAAAACACTCACAACACATTTTACCAAAATGTGGAGTACTCACCAGCCGAAACGCCACAGGGACCCCCAGGGGTTTCTGGCGCTATGCCCATGCTTCCCCCCAGGGCGGGAAGCGCAGTGACCCCAGTGTGTGGTTTGCGCCCCCGCCAGGGAAACTCTCCTCATCCCCAGGGCCGGCAAGATTCTGCAGGGACCATTATGTAGTTACAGATCCGCCAAGGGAGAGGCTGGTGAAATACACTGATAAACATGTAATAGCGCTGTCACCGCAGCGCTGAAGCATACTGATATACATGTAATAGCGCTGCCATCAGACGCTAAAGCACTCACACATTAATAATAAAATTTTGTGTGGAGTACTCACCAGCTTAGCGCCACAGGGACCCCTCAGGATTTGTGGCGCTTGTGCCCATGCTTCCCCCCAGGGCGAGGAACGCAGTGACCGCACGTGTGGTTTGCGTCCCCGCCAGGGAAGCTCTCCTCATCCCCCAGGGCCGGCAAGGATTCTGCAGGGACTATTGAGTAAATACAGATCCGCCAAGGGAGAGGTTGGGGTACAGCAGCGCTGGTACCCCTGAGACCTCTAGACCAACTGGTGATCCAAGTCTCCTGTCCGAATATAAAATAATAAAATCTTCTGAGGAGCTGCATTAGCAGCGACCATCCTCTGGGACCTCAAATCTTAGACTGGAGCTGAGTAGGAGGAGCCCGAGCTGGAGGGGCCAGCCAGTCAGCACTCTTTTGATCTGAGGTGACATCCTGATCTGGGGCTCCGCCTACCCATCAGTAATGAATTCCTGTGTCTCCCTCCCTTCCATCTGCAGCTGAAAGAAAAAATGTGCACATAGATCACAAAGAATCACATTCAAAACCTAATGTTTATCACGTTGTCATGGAGTCTTAGGCCAATCAGATCAATCCCAGCACATGTCATATGGAAGGACCAATCCGGTGAGTATCATAGTAAGGCGCCAAAAACGCAGGCAACCTACCCGCAGATGTAGTACATGGGGACAAGATCCATTCCGCCAATCATGGAGTCCGTCTCCATGAGAGTGAGACGCTACCCGCGTCATCCGAGAGCGGCACCTAGGAGAAAGTGTGGAGGAAGTACGTCAGGCATAGTCACAGCGCATGCGTGCTGAACACCGTCATGGAGAGCCCTCCTATGTATTTGATGACGCATCCGCGTCCAAGCTTAATACAACCGTTGCTATGACTGTGGAATCAACGGAACGGGGCGCATGCGCACTCCACGTGTATTAACCTAACACACAGCACCGACACTCCTGTATCCAAGACTACCGCAATATATAATGCAGCGCATAACATGGCTATCGTTGTTATAAAACCATATAAACATATTGTGCTGAAGAATGGCAACATACCATATGATAAATTTCTAGGCGTATACTATTAGGTGATTGGTGCACTTGTTTTGCTCCACACCATTTAAGACCGCCTGTTGTATCAGTTTGTTCATACTTGACAAAGACCTTTCTAGGTCGAAACGTCGTTTTTTTGGATGGCTTGAATAAAGTTTTTTTCTATATACCTCACCTGGATGGAGCGCTGTTCCTCTTTTTCTTTTTAGCTTCAATTAGACTGTCAATTGTCTCCTGACAATTCGGGGCCTCTAGATTGAGGGACCCTTCAGAATCATAATCCGAACATTGATCACTCGCCTCCAAAGGTGAGGGAGAGCGAGAAACGGAACTGACAGATGCCGAGGCCCTGGACGGCATAGGCGACGCAGTGTGGGTTCGCTTCCCCTGCGTCTGCCTGGTGAGAGCGCGTCCCCTGCAGGCCGGAGGTTCCTGAGACATGGCCAAGACGGGTGAACCACTGTCCCTGCTCCTATCGGGAGCTTGAAGGGACTCGATTGCTCTTGTTAATGACGCCACAGATTGGGACAGAGACAGGGCCCATTCCGGGGGACCTGACGCACTGGGCTCAGCACGTTCGGAGCCACAAGCTTCGCAGACCCGATTTACCTGGGCATGCGGAAAAGGGGACCTACAGGCAATGCATGCGGTATACAGTACCGTGTGAGATTTAGCCCTTCTGGACATACTGGATCTGTCACCGAAGCCGGGGTTACAATTTTTGGCCGCGGCCTAGTCTCCGACCAAAGCCGCGGCCTAAATTTCCGGCCGCGGCCTAGCGCCGGCCGAAGCCGCGGCCTAAATTTTCGGCGGTGGCCGCCCGAGGATCGGGGGCGGGCCCGCCGGAAGTTGTCGGCGCTGGAGGCGGAGCTTAAGACCGCGGCCTACCTAAGCCTGGCGCTAGGTTACTGGCCGCGCCTGGTCTCCGGCCGAAGCCGGGGACTAAATTTCTAACTGAGGCCTAGCGCCGGCCGAAGCTGGGGCCTAAATTTTCGGCGGTGGCCGCCCAGGAAGCTGAGGGGCGGGCCGCCGGAAGATGACCTAGGGGGCGGGGCTCCCGGGGACTCGCCTGTCCTGGCTGAAGCCAGCTGACCTCTCTCAGACGCCGGCTCTCAGCTTCCACGCTCCAGGAATCGCACTTGTGAAGGTGGGTTATCTCCTGCCATGTCTTCGGCCCCTGGATACAAAGGCACTGGGCTCAGCTATAGGTGAGGGATTCCTTTAGAGGGGGCTTGCAGGAAAAAAAGAGGACGGTGCAGGCAGCACCGCAGTCTAGCATTGGTGGTGCAGTGGGGGCTGCACGGACTATCTCCTGCCTCTGTACAGCCTAGGGTTTCAGTACTCTAGGGTGGTCAGGGCTGAGTCCGGCATTCGTGTCCCACGTTGCGGGAAAGGATACGTGGAGGCGACACTCCACGTGCTCGCCCGTTGATGGTTTGGGGAGATCGGACCCCTTCAAAAGGGTCCGTCGCCCCTACCTCAAATTAGTGGGAAAAAAAAAATGGTCTGGAAGAAACAGACGTGTGCCTCCATGAGACACTAAGCATAAACTGGGTTTGCCTGCGGCCAGTGCTGAGGTGTATACGGCGGAGGAGGAGCTAACCTTTATGTTTACTTAGTGTCAGCCTCCTAGCGGCAGTAGCATACACCCACAGTCTTGTGTCCCCCAATGAGACGAAGGAGAAAAAGTGATAGGTACGGTTGTGGAAAACATCTGCAGAAAACTCTAGCAGCAGGAAAACAAGACCTGTGTGAACAGATCCTAATAATGCCTTCTCCCCATGTTATTGTGACTATATGTATTACCTTGTTCTCCTCTAAGAACTTGAGTTTCACGGAGACATCATTCCTCATCTTGTCATACTTTTCTTTGTGCATCTGGAACATCTGCTGCGACTGCTCAATCTTCGGCATTGTTGTGGCATCTCGTGGTCCCAGATTGAGCTCCTCTAAGTCTGTACGGTAAGCATCATACTCAATCCTGGTACAAAAACAATTACATGGTTATCAAGTTTATTTGTAAATGTTAATGTGTGAAAATCTAAAAATGTATATGAATAATAATTATATACGGTAATCTGCCCGAGTACGAGCCACTATTTCTTTTGAAATAATCTAATTAACAATCATAACTATTAAAAGTATTCAGTTCTAATTAAGATTTTGTGCATCCTTATCATGGGAAAAATATAGATAAGCATAAATAAATCATGACAGTTGGATGTTGGTAGTGGATTTATTTTAAAAGCTCTGCTCACATCCGACTTACAAAAGTATGGATTTACACAACCGTTGCTCAATGGGCGTTTTCAGCGAGCGAGGGACAACAGAAATACTTAACTGATGGTGCAAATTGAGAAAGTCTGCAGGCTAAAACCACAGAAGTAGTGGCATCAATGGTGTCATCCCTGGTCAGGGAGATCATTAGCCCACTGGACCTGCCGGATCCCACCATGAATTAAAGGAAGCTAATTAATGTTGCAATGTGACATCCAATGCTGCAATGGGTCGCTGTGATTTTAGTGTTGCACCGTGCAGCCCTAGCCTAAAAAAGTGCCCTGTATATGATTAATCTTCAGAATACATATGAAATCTTATAACTAGTCTGAAAGAAAAGTCAGGAAAGATAATCACTGTAATGTAGTAAGGCAGACTATTATATGATTGCTTCCTGTTTACACTGAAATTTGACAGCAGTTCAACAAATGCAGAACACTTCTCATCCACGACATGCCCAGTCTTAGCACTTCTAATAAAATTCACACCCAGCACAGACAGTGCATAATTACTGAAGGGCTGACAGCCATACAGAAGGATTAAATTAAGCAATTTGATTCACAGTCAAATTATTGCCGACTCTAAAAATGGCACCTGAATCATAGGCCTTTCAGCAAATGCATTATTAATGTGAGCATACGCTCCACCTAGAGATGCTATTGATACAGTCTGTTTGCTGACTACCCTAAATGATAAAGTTATAAACAAAGTAGAATTACATATAGGAGAGAAACACTATGGGATCATTCACAGTGCAGTACTATGCAGCAGTATGATCGTCTCAGCAGATGGCATACTCCAGGGGAAGAGATACCAAAGGATTCCTCCAACAGAGGCCATTGCATAGTCATGTAGTGGCACACGTTGCACATAGGCTCCCATGTTAAAGTAATGCACATAACAAGAAGCATCATAAAGAAAAAAGCAGAAGACTATCCATAAAGAAAAAGCATAACATCATAAACCAGAATGACAAAAGGAGTGGCCCCATTGGGGAGTACGTCTGAAGTCCTGAAAAACTTTTTGCGCTGACTAGGCCACTGACTTTTAGGACGCACACGGAGTCTAAACATAATTTTCGGCAGTATCTGCCCAAAATGTGTATCATGACTGTCTGCATCAAGTCAACAGCCACGTCAGCGCAAACATCCAAATACCCTTTTCAGCCACTGATGATCCGATAAATCGTTACATTAACCTGGCCTTAGTAGTCGTCAAAAATGCACAACAAATCTAGATGTCTTTGTTCGGTAACTTTTCAGTTTTATGTGAGTTCCATTTCTGTAACTAGAACAGAGCAGAGAAAAACTAAAAATGTAGTTATGAGCGGAAGCTTAGGCCGGGTGCTCACGATACGGAACTAGCAGCGCTTAGGACGCAGCATATGTTCACTGCATCCAAAGCGCTGCCTTCTACTAAACGCAGGTGAATCCACATGTGTTCACTGAACCATGTGGATTTACTGCATCCAATACATTCTATTGGTGAAATTTGTCTTGGAGACTGGAGTATCTGTCCATACGACTACAATACGCTGTGCATTCCATAGAGGTGGCTTTTATGGAAGAGTGTGCAGAAAAAAGCCTTTACTCAATACCTAAAAATTGCAAAGCTTATTTTGCATTTGCTAAAAGACATGTGGCAGTTGCCCCAAATATGTGAAGAAAGCTGCTGTGGTCAGATGAGACCAAAATTTAACTTTTCGGCCACCAAGGTAAACGTTACCTTTTGCACCAAACCAATACAGCTCATCACCGCAAGAACACCATACACACAGTGAAACATGGTGGTGGCAGCATCATGCTGTGGGGATCTTTTTCGGCAGCAGGGACAGCGAAAATGGTCCGAGTCAAGGAGAATATGGATGGTACGAAATACAGGGATATTCTTCAGTAAAACCTCTTTCAGTCTGTCAGTGATTTGAGACATGGATGGAGGTTCACCTTTAAACATGACAATGACCCAAAACATACTGCTAAAGCTAAATTCGAGTGGTTTAAGGGGAAACCTGTAAATGTTTTGGAGTGGCCTGGTCAAAATCCAGACCTCAATCCAATTGAAAATTTGTGGTCAAACTTGAAGAGTGCTGTTCAGCATCAGAAACCATCTAAAGTGAAGGATCAGATTTTCCATGTGGAATGGGCAAAAATTCCAGTGGACGATGTGGTAAGCTCACAGAGACTTATCGACAATGACTTTCAGCTGTAATTGGGGCAAAAGGAGGCACTACAAAAATACTGACTTTAGGGGGGGGGGGGTGAATAGTTATGCACACTGAAGTTCTCAGTTATTTTGTCC
>JARQOD010000001.1:169145962-169194939 GCA_033576555.1 Oophaga sylvatica | reverse complement strand
AAAAAGAAGACTGAGAGGAGACTTAATAGCTGTCTACAAATATCTCAAGGGCTGTCACATTGTAGAAGGATCATCTTTATTCTCATTTGCACAAGGAAAGACTAGAAGCAATGGGATGAAACTGAATGGGAGGAGACACAGATTAGATATTAGAAAAAACTTTTTGACAGTTAGGGTGATCAATGAGTGGAACAGGCTGCCACAAGAGGTGGTGAGTTCTCCTTCAATGGAAGTCTTCAAACAGAGGCTGGATAGACATCTGTCTGGGATGATTTAGAGAATCCTGCTTTGAGCAGGGGGTTGGACCAGAAGGCCCAGGAGATCCCTTCCAACTCTACCATTCTATGATTCTATGATTCTATAAGACCGCATAGCGTCATGTTCAGGTACAGACAAGTTAAAAAGGCGACCTTTAGGGAATTTACTACCAGGCACTAATTCAATAGCGCAGTCATAGCTCCTATGGGGAGGTAAGGATGCAGATTTACTTTCGCTAAACACATCAGAAAAATCTATCAAAAAGTCAGGAACATCCTGAGCCTGGGGGGAGGCAGAAAAAACAGGAGTGTTAGTATTAACACATTGGCAGCCCCAACTGGTAACAGACACAGATTTCCAATCCAAAACAGGATTATGAGACTGTAACCAAGGGAAACCCAGTACGATAATGTCATGCAGATTATACAGAACCAAAAATTTGCAACTCTCCTGATGATCAGGTTCTACCCTCATTATCACCTGAGTAGAGAACTGAGGTTTATTCTCAGCTAAAGGGGTAGAATCAATCCCCTGTAGGGGAATAGACTTCCATAGGGGTATCAAGGGAAACCCACAACGTTTAGCAAAATCAAAATCCATCAGGTTAATAGCTGCTCCAGAATCAACAAAAGCCTGAGCAGAAAATGAGGACAGAGAGCATATCAGGGTAACAGTTAATAAAAACTTAGTCTGAACACTACCCAAGACAACTGAGCGTGCAAAACGTCTTCCCCGCTTAGGGCAGACTGAAATAGCATGAGAGGCATCACCACAGTAGAAACATAACCCATTGCGCTTTCGAAATTCATGACGCTGTGCCCCAGAAACCACTCTATCACACTGCATGGATTCAGAAGCAGGTTCACAAGGCAACATTATTCCACGCATACCTTTCCGCTCACGCAAACGTCTGTCAATTTGAATCGCTAATGACATAGAATCATTGAGACCAGAGGGAACAGAGAATCCCACCATAACATCCTTTACATTATCTGACAGTCCCTTCCGAAAAAGAGCTGCCAAAGCGTCGTCATTCCATTTGGTCAGGACTGCCCACCTACGGAATCTCTGACAGTATAACTCAGCGTCCTCAAGCCCCTGACTTAATGCCAACAAAGTTTTTTCAGCTTAATCAGTGACATTAGGCTCATCGTACAATAACCCCAAAGCCTGAAAAAACGCATCAACATCACTCAAAACAGGATCCCCAGGTGTCAGGGAAAAAGCCCAATCCTGAGGGTCGCCGCGCAGGAGAGAGATGACAATTTGAACCTGCTGCGCTGCGTTCCCTGAGGACTTAGATTTTAAGGCAAAAAACAATTTACAGTTATTTTTGAAATTCAGAAACTTAGCTCGATCCCCCAAAAACAAATCTGGCATGGGAATCCTAGGTTCCACAACAGGCAACCCAGCAAGAAAGGTAGCAATACTCCGAACTTCAGTGGCAAGCTGATCCACACGGCCAGACAACTGTGCAAACTCCATTGAGAGAGGAAAAAAAAAATCCTCCTCAGCACCCAGAGATACAGAGGGAAAAAAAAAAAATGCAACAAACAGAAAAAAAAAAAAATCTCTGACAACTCTGACAACTTTTTTTCTTTCCACAATATTTTTCCCTTCTGTGAGTACCATATAATTTTCAGTTTGGCCGGTGATACTGTTATGATTTGGTAACTGAGGAGAGCAGGCAAAAAAGGAAATACACCAGAGCAGTTGGAAACTATGAGATTGCAGTACCCTGACTAACCACCACAACTAGAAGCAGCCGTGGAGCGTTCCTACGTTGGTCCTAGACGCCTCGTCACAGCCTGAGAAACTAACTACACCTAAAGATAGAAAGAGGAAAGCTATCTGCCCCGGAGCAGATCCCCAAAGAACATAGAAAGCCCCCAAACATGTAATGGCGGTTAGACAAGAAGAAATACTGACACAGACAGAAAATAGTATGAGCAAACGTTGGGGCCCAAACTTACTAAATAGAAAAGGATAGGAAGGGCACTTACTGCAATCCCAAAAAACCCTGAAAAGCACCAACTCTACTAATTTCAAAAACACCTGAGATCACCCGACCTCTACCACCTAAATTAGTTCTCTGGTGTAACCAAAAACAAAACAGCAGCCACTGAAAAAACTGGAAAAAGCAAATGTACAAACATCAGTGGCTGAACTGAACTGAGAGGGCAAAAGCCCCCAGAGGGGACCCTGAAGGCCCCCACAGAAGTGCAGGACAAAATGCAAAAATCAAGCACAAAAACAAAAAGAAGAAAATGTCTTATCTGTTAGCAGGAGATTCAGAAACGACACAGCAGGCTACCAAGGAAACAGGAATCAAGGATTGAGACCAGAACAATTGATCACCGGCAACCCTGATGGGAAGGCGACTCCCTTATATAAGACCAGTCAGTAACACCTGATTCCCAATCCTCAATATCTTCACTGGACAGTCCAGTACCGTTTGTAACCACCAGAGGGAGCTTCTGCTCAGAACTCATTTCCAGCCTATTCACAACAGCTTCCTATGTTCTTTGGGGATCTGCTCCGGGGCAGATAGCTTTCCTCTTTCTATCTTTAGGTGTAGTTAACCTCTCAGGCTGTGACGAGGCGTCTAGGACCAACGTAGGAACGCTCCACGGCTGCCTTTAGTTGTGGTGGTTAGTCAGGGTACTGCAATCCAGTAGATTCCAACCTCTCTGGTGTATTGCCGTTTTTGCCTGCTCTCCTCAGCTACCAAATCATAACAGACCCGGCTGTCGACCCAAAATGTTGGTGATCTCACCTTCATTAAAATGAACCGTGCCTGGGTTTCAAAGGATTTTGTACCACCTTCCCCTGATGACACATAGGTTGCCAGGAAAATGGCTCGCTTTGTCCTCCTCTTCCTCCGACTTCTCCAATTCCTCCATTTGCAGCTGCTGAACGTCCAGCCTACACCTCAACATATGCCAGTTTTTCCACCTTCGTAACTGGGCTGTACCCCCCCCAGGGCCGGTGTCAGCACCTGGCGCACCTGGGCAAGTGCCGGGGGCCCTGAGCATGTGGGGGGCCCACTCGCCGTCAGAGACACCGGCGTACTATGAGGGGCCCTGTGCCAGTGCCGGCGCCCACGAGTGGGCACCCCCTGCTTGCTCAGGGCCCCAGCACTTGCAATACTTACCTCTCCCTGCTCCACCGCTGTGACGTCTTCCGCGTTTCCTGACAGTGACATTCAGGTCAGACAGTGCGATGACGTCACATCTGTGCGCCCTCTGCCTGAACAGTCACAGTGCAGAGAGCTGGAAGATGGTGATGCTGAGGAGTCCAGAGTAGAGCAGTGCCCAGCGAGGAGAGGTATTTCATTTTTTTTTTATGTTTGGAGCAATATATGGGGAGCATTATACACTGGAGAATTATATATGGGGCCCATTATACACTTGAGCATCATAGATAGGGCCCATTATACACTGGAGCATTATATATGGGGCCCATCATACACTGGAGCATCATATGGGGCCCATTATATATGGAGCATGATATAGGCCCATCATATACTGGAGCATCATATGGGGCCCATTATATATTGCGCATCATATGGGGCACATTATATATGGAGCATCACATGGAGCCCATTATATATAGAGCATTATATATGGGGACCATTATATTTGGAGCATTATATGGGGCTCATCATACACTGGAGCATCATATATGGGGCCCATCATATACTACTGTAGAGCATCATATTGGGTTCATTATTTATGGGGCATCATATAGGGCCCTTTATATATGGAGCATCATATGGAGCACATATGGGGCCTATTCTGTATGGAGTATTATATGGAGCCCATTCTGTATAGAGCAATATATGGGGCCCATCATATACTGTATGGAGCTTTATATGCGACTCATTATACTGTATGGAGCAATACTTGGGGCTCATTATACTCTATGGGGACCATCCTATACTGTATAGCACATTATATGGGGACCATCATATACTGGAGCATTATGTGGAGCTCATCATATACTGTATGGAACATTATATGGGACCAATTATGTATGGAGCAATATATGTGGCTCGTTATACTGTATGAAGCATTATATTGGGCCTATTATTCTGTGTGGAGCATCATATATGGGGCTCATTATTCTGTATAGAGCAATATATGGGGCTCATTATTCTGTATGGCGCACTATGTGGTGCCCATAATACTGTATGGAGGACTATACTGTCCGGTTTTTGAGCTATTGTAGAATTTACAATAGATATCACTCATGTAATGTAAGAAGTGAAGTATTTTGCTTTGTACTATAACCTATATTTCTGTGCTGCATCGGAGCATCATGAATTGTGGTATGTGTTAAAGGGGCCCACTGAGACTCTTTCGCCCGGGGCCCATGAAAACCTAGAGCCAGCCCTGCCCCCCCACAACTTTAGCCAAATAACCCCAGTTTTCAATGCGTTACTATTATTATAAAGTAAATTAAGGTTGACAAGCTTAAGTAATAAGAATTGATGTAGTTGGCATTGAAATGGGCACTGTAGGTGTGTTTACTGTCCTCCACTCACTGCCGACTTTTCTTCCCTATTGACTTGCATTGGGGTCGGGGCGAGTTTCAGTCGGAACTCCGACTTTTTCCGATAGTCGGCCGATTTCGTTCGACTCGACTTTTGATAAAGTCGGGTGGTCCGAAACCCGACTCGACCCTCCAGGAGGCAAAGTCGCTCATCTCTAGTACCAACAATTTTTTCTATGTGTATAGCTTCAATAGTATAATAATAGTCTGAATTTTATTTTTTTTTTATATAAAAGAGTGTAAGAAGAAAATACATACTGGTAATTCTGTAAATACTCTGAAATGCTGAGATTGGGAAAAACATATGTAAATAAAACTGCAAACCAAGCGTCAATCTAAAAAATATGCATATAACTTAAATTACTTTTAGGATGTGTTGTGATTCTTTCATAGGCTTTCTTTACACGCTGCATTTTTTTTTCTGCAGGCAAAACCTGCTCTCTTGGCAGTAAAGAAGCTGCTTACAAAAAGCAAGTTTTACTGATTTTTTTTGCTGCGTATTTGCTTCGTTTTTGTTGTCTCTTGTGCATGTTGATAAAGTTTAATGTCCCCCAAAAAATCATGATGCAACTTCCTTAAGGTTTTTGCACCAAAATATCAGCAAAATCTGAGACCTGTGTTTTTTTCTATATTTTTCCTGCATTTTTGCACTTACTCGTGGCTTTCAGTGAAAAAAACTGCAAAAAATGCTGAAAGAAGTAAATGTATTGCAAAACATACAACTTCCTGTTTCAATTGCCAATATCTGCAAATCCTAAAAGATCCCTCGAAAAACAATAAAAATCTGGGCGGTACGCATTGCCTAACATTATAATATAGAGTTGTGGCCAAAAGTTTTGAGTCTGACACAAATTTTGGATTTCACATACTTTTTTATATCTTTTAGAAGATTCTATGGTCATTGAAGCACGATTATAAGAATTTCATACGTTTTTAAACTTTCAATGACAAATATATGAAGTTTATAAAAAGACTTAACATACCATATATTATTGTTTGCTTAAATTAACAGCTGGGAGAAGGGAGTGATTTAAAGTTTCATATTTTTTTCCTTCTTTTAAATTCTATTTTTTCAACTTGCAATCATTTGATCGCTTAAGCCATGTACTACAATAGCAGAGCATTGCAATATATAATAAAATCGTGGTCTCCTTTCAAGATCATAATCCCAAAACAATTTGATACTCATAAAAAATTCTTTTTTTAAAAAATTATTAAAATTAATACCAGTATTTTATTATAAAAAATGGATGAACACAACCATATTTAATAAAATATAAAGCTTTATTGAAGACAAAAAATAAAATTGAACATATACAATATATATATATATAAAAAATTATTGTTACAATTAGTGTGTGTGGGGCTTCATGTGTCCAAAATGATTGGTATTTAATTAATTTATTTGAATAATAACCTCCTCAAGTGCTAAAGAAAATTGTGCATATATACCAAAAATTGGTGAAAAAAAAAAAATATATACACGTATGATAACTATTGAATAATAATTTAAGTGCAACTAAAAAAATACATACATATATATATATATATATATATATAGGTGCACCAAATTAATACACAAAAATTATAAGTATAACAATAAAAAGCATATAAATAAATCATAAAATGTGATAAAAAAATATTGAGTGAAAATCAGAAAAACGCATCTGGTGCCCAAACCATCAAATGAAAGTATCAGTGCACATAAAGTGTATTATTAATGAAAAAATATATAACACTGAATAACGCTAAATTAATCACACAACAATATGTGCTATAATAGCAGTGAACTCCAGAGAAAAAAATGAGTGGTGTGTGCTGGGGCAGTAGTGTGATCTTAACTGGTTGGTATCTCCTGCTTTTATTCATTTTGTGCACTATTTTTTTCTCTGGAGTTCACTGCTATTATAGCACATATAGTTGTGTGATTAATTAAGCGTTATTCAGTGTTACTTTTATTAAAAACAACACACCTTATGTGCATTGATATTTTCAATTGATGGTTTAGGCACCAGTGTGTTTTTTTCTCTGGAGTTCACTGATAATTTAGCACATGTTGTTGTGTGATTAATTTAGCGTTATTCAGTGTTATATATTTTTTCATTAATAATACACTTTATGTGCACTGATACTTTCATTTGATGGTTTGGGCACCAGATGCGTTTTTCTGATTTTCACTCAATATTTTTTTATCACATTTTATGATTTATTTATATGCTTTTTATTGTTATACTTATAATTTTTGTGTATTAATTTGGTGCACCTATATAATATATATATATATATAATATATATGTATGTATTTTTTAGTTGCACTTAAATTATTATTCAATAGTTATCATACGTGTATATTTTTTTATTTTTTATTTTTTCACCAATTTTTGGTATATATGCACAATTTTCTTTAGCACTTGAGGAGGTTATTATTCAAATAAATTAATTAAATACCAATCATTTTGGACACATGAAGCCCCACACACACTAATTGTAACAATAATTTTTTATATATATATTGTATATGTTCAATTTATTTTTTGTCTTCAATAAAGCTTTTATTTTATTAAATATGGTTGTGTTCATCCATTTTTTATAATAAAATACTGGTATTAATTTTAATAATTTTTTAAAAAAATAATTTTTTATGAGTATCAAATTGTTTTGGGATTATACATTTGTTTATTGATATTCATTAAAATATTGAATAGTGTCATTTCTGGTATTTCTTTTCTGTATAGGATTTTGCTTTGTTTCCTTTCAAGATCAGCCTATGGCCACGTTCGCACGTTCAGAATTTGGTCGGTATTTGTATTTGTAAGCCAAAACCAAGAGCGCGTGAAAAATGTAGACGTGGTGACCGTTTTTCTATTATACTTTTCCACTGATTGTTCAACTTTTGACTTTGGTTTACAAATACTATTTTAAAATACTGAGGAAATACTGAACATGTGAATTTGGCTTAAGCCGGGGTCACACTTGCGAGTGCAATGCGAGAAACTCGCGCCTCAATACCCGCACTGCCGCCGGCACTCAGACAGGAGCATTCAGCTGCATAGAAATACATGCAGCTGCACACTCCGGTCCCAAGTGCCAGCGGCAGTGCCGGGTATTGAGGCGCGAGTTTCTCGCATTGCACTCGCAAGTGTGACCCCGGCCATACAGCAAAGCTTCAGAAGAGTTCCAAGATGACGGTAACAGGGCTTTTCAACTGGCTCTCGGCTGCCGTAATAACCCTTTAGTTCCCTGCAATCCCAGAAGGCAGCCTATGAACACTCGTGATATTGCTATTGAATGCTATGTTCCCACTATGAATATTAGATGTTGCAGATTTTCTGCACCATTTACTTGCGTTTTTGCATTGCATTTTTGCATGAGTTTTTTTTATCACGTTTTTGACCCTGTGGTTTTTGTCTCTTTCAGTATATCATTATTTAAATAAAGGGTCTTTTTTATACTTCCTCATGTTTACTTTTGGCCAAACTTTATTTGACACAGACATTTGCAGATTACATGTGGTTTAGTGCATTTCTGCAGAGGAAACAGTCTAAACCACATACGTGTTTTTTACCTGCAAATTTTCTGCGTCTTATGCAATTCTTAAATCTACACATAAAACTCTATGTACTTAAAAGAGAAATTTCAATCAGGCATCGCAGTTCAGTTTGCAAAGTGTAATAAAAGGGCATAGTGGGCACAAGATTACTATAAGGGCTCATACCCATTAGCGTTAATAAAATCGGTCCGATGTTGTTACTGAAAAGTCGGACATGGGTTATGTAAGTGTCATGCGATTTTTCTCACCTAGCATCCCTTTGACATCCGAATGACATGCGCATGCAATCCACATTGCAATACGATTTTAACATCTGCTTTTACATAGAGAATTACTCTGTCATTTAAAAATAGTTTTCTAGCAAAATATTCTTCTATACATAGGTAGAAATATGTGAGTGAGATGTATAATCATTGCTTTGCATGTGTAGCTTACTGTACATGTATTTAAGTCATAAATAATTAAAGAAAAAAAATAGCATGGGGTCGACTGACATTTTAAAAAACAGCTGAGGGAAAGCCGATAGCTAGGGGCTGACGTTTATAGCCTGGGAAGGGTTAATAAATATGGAGCTTACCAGGTTATAAATATCAGCTCACAGATGTATACTTAGCCTTTACTAAGTATTAAATAGGTATTAAAATGGGGGACCCCCCAAAAAATATAATTAATAACTAGCAGAGGCTAGGCAGACAGGTGCGGGCTGATATTAATAGGCTAGGAAGGGGCCATGGATATTGGCCCCCTCACAGACTAAAAACATCAGCTCTCAGCTTCCCCAGAAAAGGTACATCCATAAGATGCGCCAATTCTGGGGTTTACCTTCCGCACTTCCCACTTGCCCTGGGTTTCTCAGCTTTTTCTTGGCAGCTGACATCAAGCCCAGGGGTTAGTAATGGAGAGGCATCTATAAGACGCGCCCATTACTAACACCATAGTCCAATTGTAAAAAAAAGCATGAAAAGTCATTTATTTGAAAAAAAAAACACTCCCTCACTCTTTTACCCATTTAATTTTACAAATTAACAATAAAAAAGCAAACTTATACTCACCTGTCCGACGAGAATATAATCCACCAATGCTCATCTCCCTGTAAAAGACAAAAATAAACCACCATATTCCTCAGCTGTCCGACGACAAGATAATCCATTTGACCCTTGACGAGTTTAGCTCTGCTACATGTAGATGGCATGCTGAACGTTGTTATGATGCGAGCGTTCAACCTGCCATCCTGCAGAGACAGCAGAGACACCGCTAGGGCGTGTGAACCGCTCACCTTATTCACGTCACGACACAATGATGCTGTGCTTTAAAAAGGGCAGTTCAGTGTCTCTGCTGAATTGCAGACAAAAGTGTCCCGGCACTCAAGTGTTTAAAAGTAACTGTTTTAATGCAATCAAGGCAAATCTATAGATGTTTCAGCTGATCCCGGGCTTTTATTAATCAATATTGATAAAAGCCCGGGATGGGTGAAAAGTCTATGGATTTGCTTTGATTGCATTAAAACAGCTACTTTTCAACATGTGAGTTCCGGGACCCTTTTCTCTTTCATATACCTCTTCCACGAGCACCACACCTGAATTCTGAGTTCCGACTATTTCTGCTTCTTCCTCTGCTGGATGGCAGGCTGAACACTTGAATCATGCCAACAATCAGTATGTCATCTAGATGTAGCAGAACGAGACTCATCAAGGGACAAATGGATTATCTTCTTGTGTGAGGAATGATAGTTTATGTGAGGAATATGATAGTTTATTATTTTTTATCTTTTACAGGGGACATGGGTGTTGGTGTATTATCTTTTCGTTGGACAGGTGAGTCTAAATTTGTTTTTTATTTTTATTTTTTAAATTAAATGGGTAAAATATTTTCAAATAAAGGATTTCATTCTGAGCGTGGGTTTTTTCACCATTTGACAATGGAGTTAGTAATGGGGGCGTCTTGTAGACTCTACTCTATTACTAACCCCGGGCTTGATGTCAGTTGCCAAAACAAAGCTGGCATCAAAACCCCAATACTATTAACCACTTGCCACCACAACAGGGCAAGTGGGTAGAGTGGAGCCTAAGTACCAGAATTAGCGCCATTTCTGGGGGGATGAGAGCTGATGTCTTTAGTCTGGGAGTGGGCCAATATCCATGGCCCATGCCTAGCCTATTAATATCAGTCTGCACTTGTCTTCCTAACCTTTGCTGGTTATCAATTATAGGGGGATCCCACGTCATTTTTTTTTGGGGGGCCCCAATTTTAATACCCAGTGTAGCATGGCTAAGGGTTGTACAGTAGACAGGAGGTATGTGTCGCAGAGATGGCTTGTCTCTGTGATGTAACCCGGAGTGTTTCTTTAGTGCATGTTACCACTAAGGGGACGGTTACTACACTTGGGTCCGGGTTACGGGCAGTACTGAGAGACGGGAAGGTCGGGCTGCCCATATACCTCAGCCCTGGGTAGGGGCATCACTGTTGTGAATGTGTTACAAATGAATTCTGAGCAGAAGCTCCCTCTGGTGGTTACAAACAGTACTGAACCATTCAATGAAGATTGGCAATCAGGAGTTACAGACTGGTCTTATATAAGGGAGGTTCCCTCCCATCATGGTTGCCGGTGATCAATTGTTCTTGTCTCAACTGTGGTTCCTGGTTCACTTGGAAGCTTGCTGAGTCTTGCCTCTTCTCCTGCTCTCTGATAAGATATTTTCTGTTTTTTGTTTTTGTGCTTACCATTTGCATATTTCTCTGCATTTCTGTGAGGTTAGACAGGTTTCCCCCCCCCCCGGGGGGGCTTGGGCTCCTCTCAGTTCTTCTGGATCCACTGTTATTTGTTCATTTGCCTTTTCCAGTTTTTTCAGTGGCTGCGGCTTAGTTTTGTTACAAAAGAGAACTAATTTAGGTGGTAGAGGTCGTGTGATCTCAGGTGTTTTTGCAATTAGTAGAGTTGGTATTTTTTAGGGTTTTTTGGTTTGCAGTAAGTGTCCTTCCTGTCCTTTTCTGTCTAGGCAGATTGGGCCCCAACGTTTGCTCATACTATTTTCTGTCTGTGTCTGTATTTGCTCTTGTCTAACCGCCATTACATGTTTGGGGGCTTCCTATGTTCTTTGCGGATCTGCTCCGGGGCAGATAGCTTTCCTCTTTCTATCTTTAGGTGTAGTTAACCTCTCAGGCTGTGACGAGGCGTCTAGGACCAACGTAGGAACGCTCCACGGCTGCCTTTAGTTGTGGTGGTTAGTCAGGGTACTGCAATCCAGTAGATTCCAACCTCTCTGGTGTATTTCCGTTTTTGCCTGCTCTCTTCAGCTACCAAATCATAACAGTATCACTGGCCAAACTGAAAATTATATGGTACTCAACATAAGGGATAAATAGTAAAAGGAAAAAGAAAAAAGGAAGTTGCCAGAAATTTTTTTTTTTCTCTGTTTGTTGCATTTTTTCCCTCTTTTTCTCTGGTGCTGAGGAGGATTTTTTTTTCTCTCAATGGAGTTTGCACAGTTGTCTGACCGTGTGGATCAGCTTGCCACCTAAGTTCGGAGTATTGCTACCTATCTTGCAGGGTTGCCGGTTGTGGAACCTAGGATCCCAATGCCAGATTTATTTTTGGGGGATCGAGCTAAATTTCTGAATTTCAAAAATAACTGTAAGTTGTTTTTTGCCTTAAAACCTAAGTCCTCAGGGAACGCAGCACAGCAGGTTCAAATTGTCATCTCTCTCCTGCGTGGCGATCCTCAAGATGGGGCTTTTTCCCTGACACCTGGGGACCCTGTTTTGAGTAATGTTGATGCATTTTTTCTGGCACTGGGTTATTGTACGATGAACCTAATGTCACTGATCAAGCTGAAAAAACTTTGTTGGCATTAAATCAGGGGCTTGAGGACGCTGAGTTGTACTGTCAGAAATTCCGAAAGTGGGCAGTCCTGACCAAATGGAATGATGATGTTTTGGCAGCCCTTTTTCGGAAGGGTCTGTCAGAGAATGTAATAGATGTTATGGTGGGTTTCCCTGCTCCCTCTAGTCTCAATGATTCTATGTCATTAGCGATTCAAATTGACAGACGTTTGCGTGAGCGTAGAGGTATGCGTGGAATAGTGTTGCCTTGTGAACCAGCTTCTGAACCCATGCAGTGTGATAGAGTGGCTTCTGGGGCACAGCGTCATGAGTTTCGAAAACGCAATGGGTTATGTTTCTACTTGTTAGAACCCTCTTGTTAGATTTTGTTTCAGTTTGCTGGTCACATGACCTTTTTTCCCTATTTAGTCTGGCTCCGCCCTTCTGGCTTTGCTGGACTTCATTGTATTTCTTACTCTTAAGCTAGCCGGGTGCTTAGGTGCCTTACTCAGTCAGTTTTGCTTGATCTTAGGATCTCTAAGTAATTTGTTTTCTGTTTTATTTTTCCCTGCTACAATTTCTGTTAGGAGGTGTCCACCTTTTCTCCCAGCACCTAGATCTTGTAGGGATTCCTCCCTCGCAACTATAGGTCTTCGTTCAGACTAGCTGAGGACTTTAGCGGGTCTGGTCGCAGGATCAGGTTCCCCGTTACATCGTAGGGATCCAGCTTAGTTCTATTGTAGGGACAGAATTCCCATCTTTCCTTAGTGCTTGTAGCAGATCATAACACTACTGTGGTGACGCCTCTCATGCTATTTCAGTCTGCCCTAAGCGGGGAAGACGTTTTGCACGCTCAGTTGTCTTGGGTAGTGTTCAGACTAAATTTCTGTTGACTGTTACCCTGATTTGCTCCCTGTCCACATTTTCTGCTCAGGCTTTTGTTGATTCGGGAGCAGCTATTAACCTGATGGATTTTGATTTTGCTAAACGTTGTGGGTTTCCCTTGATACCCCTACGGAAGTCTATTCCCCTACTGGGGATTGATTCTACCCCTTTGGCTGAGAATAAACCCCAGTTCTCTACTCAGGTGATAATGAGGGTTGAACCTGATCATCAGGAGAGTTGCAAATTTTTGGTGCTGTATAATCTGCATGACATTATTGTACTAGGTTTCCCTTGGTTGCAGTCTCATAATCCTGTTTTGGATTGGAAATCTGTGTCTGTAACCAGTTGGGGCTGCCAATGTGTTAATGCCAACACTCCTGTTTTTTCTGCCTCTCCCCAGCTCAGGATGTTCCTGACTTTTTGACTGATTTTTCTGATGTGTTTAGCGAAAGTAAATCTGCATCCTTGCCCCCCCATAGGAGCTATGACTGCGCTATTGAATTAGTGCCTGGTAGTAAATTCCCTAAAGGTCGCCTTTTTAACTTGTCTGTACCTGAACATGACGCTATGCGGTCTTATATCAAGGAGTCATTGGAAAAGGGTCATATCAGACCATCCTCTTCACCCTTGGGTGCCGGTTTTTTCTTTGTGGCCAAAAAGGATGGTTCATTAAGGCCGTGTATTGATTATCATCTCTTGAACAATATCACTGTGAAATATCAATATCCGTTACCCTTGATTTTTGACCTGTTTTCCAGGGTGAAAAGTGCTACTTGGTTTACCAAGCTTGACCTCAGGGGGGCGTATAACCTTATTCGCATTAAGCACGGGAATGAATGGAAGACGGCATTTAATACCCCAGAGGGGCATTTTGAGTACCTAGTGATGCCCTTTGGGCTCACTAATGCTCCTTCCGTCTTCCAGTCCTTCATGAATGACATTTTCAGGGATTTTGTGGATAAAATTCTGATTGTTTATTTGGATGATATCTTGATTTTTTCCAATGACTGGGACTCTCATGTGAAACATGTTCGGACTGTGTTCCAGATTTTGAGAGAGAATGCTCTGTATGTGAAGGGATCAAAGTGTCTTTTTGGCGTACAAAGGATCTCATTTCTGGGATTCATTTTGTCCCCATCTGTTATTGAAATGGACCCGGTCAAGGTTCAGGCCATCTGTGGTTGGGTCCAACCTACTTCATTAAAGGCTCTTCAGAGATTTTTGGGTTTTGCCAATTTTTATCGTAAATTTATTGGTAATTTCTCTGTTATTGTTTAACCATTGACTGATTTGACCAAAAAGGGTTCTGATGTGGTGAATTGGCCTCCTGAGGCAGTCTCTGCGTTTCAGGAACTTAAGCAGAGATTCACTTCTGCTCCTGTTCTACGGCAGCCTGATGTTTCTCTGCCATTTCAGGTGGAGGTTGATGCCTCTGAAATTGGGGCAGGTGCCGTTTTGTCCCAAAGAGATCCAGAGACCTCTAAAAGTAACCCTTGTGCCTTTTTCTCTCAAAAATTTTCTCCAACTGAACGTAATTATGACGTGGGTAATCAGGAGTTATTGGCCATGAAGTGGGCTTTTGAAGAGTGGAGACATTGGCTGGAGGGAGCCAAACATCAGGTGGTGGTCCTCACGGACCATAAGAATCTGGTTTATCTGGAACCAGCCAAGCGACTTAATCCTAGACAGGCCAGGTGGGCCTTGTTTTTCACACATTTTAATTTTGTGGTTTCCTTTCTTCCTGGCATTAAGAATGTTAAGGCGGATGCCCTCTCGAGGAGTTTCCTTGCGGACTCTCCTGAGTTATCTGATCCTGCTGTTATTTTGAAAGAGGGTGTAGTTCTTTCCGCCATCTCGCCCAATTTGAGACTGGCTCTGGAAGGGTGTCAGGAGGATAAACCTGAGCGCTGCCCTATTGGGAAATTGTTTGTCCCAGACTGGTGGAAAAAGAGTGTGATGTCTGTGATTCATTGTTCCGCATTGGCCGGTCATCCCGGAATTTTTGGTACCAGAGACTTGGTTAGTCGGTCCTTTTGGTGGCCTACTTTGTCTCGTGACGTCAGGGAATTTGTGCAGTCCTGCGGGACTTGCTCTCGCTCCAAGCCTTACTCTCGCTCTAGTGGTTTGTTGATGCCATTGCCTGTGCCCAAGAGACCATGGACCCATATCTCTATGGATTTAATTTCCGACCTCCCTGTTTCTCAGAGAATGACCGTTATCTGGATGATTTGTGATAGGTTTTCCAAAATGATACATCTTGTGCCATTACCTAATTTGCCTTCCTCCTCCGAATTGGTGCCTTTGTTCCTTCAGCACGTGGTTCGGTTATACGGCATTCCTGAAAACATTGTGTCTGACAGAGGAGTCCAGATTGTTTCCAGATTTTGGAGGACTTTTTGTTCTAAACTTGGTGTTCAATTGTCTTTCTCCTCGGCTTTTCATCCTCAGACCAATGGACAAACCGAGAGAACAAACCAGACATTGGAAACTTACCTGAGATGCTTTGTGTCTGCTGATCAAGATGATTGGGTCTCTATTTTGCCTTTGGCTGAGTTTGCTCTTAATAATAGGGCTAGCTCTGCCACTTTGATGTCTCCATTTTTCTGCAATTTTGGATTTCACCCTCGATTTTCTTCGGGACAGACGGAGGCTTCTGTCTGTCCAGGTGTTGACTCTGTTGTGGAGCGTTTGCAGCAGATTTGGGACCAGGTAGTGGAGAGGTTGTCCCTCTCTCAGGAGAGGGCCCAGCGGTTTGCCAACCGGCATAGGACTGATGGTCCTCGGTTTGAAGTGGGGGACTTGGTCTGGTTGTCCTCAAGAAATATCCCTATGAGAGTTGCATCTCCTAAGTTTAAGCCTAGGTTCATTGGACCTTATAAGATCATGGAGATTCTTAATCCTGTTTCCTTTCGTTTGCTTCTTCCAGGGACATTTAAGATCCATAACGTGTTCCACAAGTCCTTATTGAAGAGGTTTGTCGAGCCAGTGGTTCCTATGGCTGCGCCTTCTGACCCTGTTTTGGTTGAGGGCAATCTGGAGTATGTGGTTGAGAAAATATTGGATTCTCGTTTTTCTAGACGGAAATTCCAGTATTTGGTTAAGTGGAGAGGTTATGGTCAGGAGGACAATTCTTGGGTGTTTGCTTCGGACATCCATGCTAGGAGACTGATCCGTGCGTATCACAGAGCTCATCCTGACCGACCTGGTTGCCCAAATGAGGGTTCGGTGACTCCTCCTCAAGGGGGGGTACTGTTGTGAATGTGTTAGAAATGAATTCTGAGCAGAAGCTCCCTCTGGTGGTTACAAACAGTACTGAACCATTCAATGAAGATTGGCAATCAGGAGTTACAGACTGTCTTATATAAGGGAGGTTCCCTCCCATCATGGTTGCCGGCGATCAATTGTTCTTGTCTCAACTGTGGTTCCTGGTTCACTTGGAAGCTTGCTGAATCTTGCCTCTTCTCCTGCTCTCAGATAAGATATTTTCTGTTTTTTGTTTTTGTGCTTACCGTTTGCATATTTCTCTGCATTTCTGTGAGGTTAGCCAGGTTTCCCCCCTCCCCCCGGGGGGCTTGGGCTCCTCTCAGTTCTTCTGGAGCCACTGTTATTTGTTCATTTGCCTTTTCCAGTTTTTTCAGTGGCTGCGGCTTAGTTTTGTTACACCAGAGAACTAATTTAGGTGGTAGAGGTCGTGTGATCTCAGGTGTTTTTGCAATTAGTAGAGTTGGTATTTTTTTTAGGGTTTTTTGGTTTGCAGTAAGTGTCCTTCCTATCCTTTTCTGTCTAGGCAGATTGGGCCCCAACGTTTGCTCATACTATTTTCTGTCTGTGTCTGTATTTGCTCTTGTCTAACCGCCATTACATGTTTGGGGGCTTCCTATGTTCTTTGGGGATCTGCTCCGGGACAGATAGCTTTCCTCTTTCTATCTTTAGGTGTAGTTAACCTCTCAGGCTGACGAGGCATCTAGGACCAACGTAGGAACGCTCCACGGCTGCCTTTAGTTGAGGTGGTTAAGTCAGGGTACTGCAATCCAGTAGATTCCAACCTCTCTGGTGTATTGCCGTTTTTGCCTGCTCTCCTCAGCTACCAAATCATAACACATCACCATATCTATGTATGTTTCTTAAGGATCTGTGATGATGTCACTACCACATGACTAATCAGTGATATGTGTTTCAGCTTTAAAATGTAGACTACTGCTGTCCACAAGGAGGTCTGTGACTGGAGGTGTGGAGTCCTCCAGTGTGTTGCTAAAGGCATTGACCTAAGCTGGCGGACCCACAGTACTATATGGACTATTTGTTTTCAGTTTGTTTTCACTTTGTGCCGGAGAAGGCTATCTTTGTTTGCTTGTCCTTAAACAGGTTTATGAAGCTAATAAACCTCACTGGATATTTTCTTATGAAACCGCTTCCTGATTGCCTCCTGTCGCACCTGAGCAAGTCCAATCCTTACAATTGGTGCTAGATGTGCAGGCAGCATTCCCAGCAGAGAAGTGAGACTACTGAATGTTCTGGGTCAAGTCTGTAGCAAGCCAGCAAGCATTGCCGAGGAAAATGGAGGACCTGCTGAAACACTTGGTCCAGTCGCAGTCACAGCAGCAAGAGACCAACAGGCTGTTGTTGCAGCAGATACAACAGTACCAGCAGGAGCAAAGGCAGCAGATGCAGCTTCTGGCAACCGCCATCCAGGGCAGGACAAGCGCCCCAACCCCAGGTATGGCTGATGACGCCCAGGTCAGGAAGGCGGTAAGACGCGCATTGCAGAAAATGACCCCCGGGATGATGTTGAGGCCTTTCTGACGGTATTTGAGAGGGTCGCTGAGAGGGAAAAACTTCCGCCGGAGCAGTGGGCAGAGGTACTGGCGCCGTACCTGACGAGGGAGCCCCAGAAGGCGTACTATGACTTGACTTTGCAGGACACCAAGGAGTATCATAAACTGAAGGCTGAGATTCTCGCACGTTTGGGGGTGACAATGTGTAACGCTTCCCACAGCTGCGGGGCGTTGGGACATGGCATAGCTTGCCTAACTAGCCAATGCTCCCACGCCGCCAGTCCATGACGACGTGAGGCATGCGTCCCAGATGGTAAGAGAATGTGGACCCACTGGACCACAGAGGGAGACCCGGGCCTGCCCGGACTAGGGGAGGGCAGCGACCGGGATCCGTGGCAGCTGAGCATGTGGGCAAGATGGCGACCTGCAGGACAAGACAACACCGCACAACTTCAGGTATGAAGAAACATAAAGTTTACTTAAAGACATACACAGTACATAAACAGAACATAATGCCGGGCTCCCGATTCAGCACATCAGAGAAGGGTACACGTCTCAGGATCACAGACGAATGCAGGAGGACATCACGGGTAGATGCAGTCCACGGTTATCTGGCACGGGCATACTTGGGCGGCCTCTCTCTCAGGCCTCAGGCGCAGCACAGGCTCAGCAGGAGAACATCAGACACCGACCTCAGACAGACTTCAGACGATGGCGGGGTCATCACGGGTAGATGCAGTCCAGGATCATCTGGCACAGGCATACTAGTATGGCCTCTCTCAGGCCTCAGGCGTAGCACAGGCTCAGCAGAAGAACATCAGACACCTGCCCAGGACGAACGTCAGACGATGGCGGGGTCATCACGGGTTGATGCAGTCCAGGGTCATCTGGCACGGGCATACTAGAACGGCCTCTCTCTCAGGCCTCAGGCATAGCACAGGCTCAGCAGGAGAACATCAGACACTGACCCAGGACAGACGTCATCACAGGGTAGACCACGGAGGAACCGACAGGACATCGGGACATCAGGAACACGGACTGTATCTCAGGTACTCAGGAACACAGACAGGACATCAGGAACATGGATTGGATCTCAGGAACTCAGGAACACGGACAGGATATCAGGAACACGGATTGGATCTCAGGGACACAGGAACACGGACAGGATATCAGGAACACGGAATGGAACTCAGGGACACAGGAACACGGACAGGAACTCAGGAACACGGATTGGATCTCAGGGACTCAGGAACACATGCAGGATATCAGGAACACGGATTGGATCTCAGGAACTCAGGAACATGGACAGGATATCAGGAACACGGATTGGATCTCAGGGACACAGGAACACGGACAGGACTCAGGACACGACTGGACTCAGGAACACGGACTGGAACTCATGAACATCAGAACACTGGCATCGGACTCCGGACATCTGGCAACGATCGGCAGGCTCCGGACTGTTATGATTTGGTAGCTGAGGAAAGCAGGCAAAAACGGCAATACACCAGAGAGGTTGGAATCTACTGGATTGCAGTACCCTGACTAACCACCACAACTAAAGGCAGCCGTGGAGCGTTCCTACGTTGGTCCTAGACGCCTCGTCACAGCCTGAGAGGTTAAAGATAGAAAGAGCAAAGCTATCTGCCCCGGAGCAGATCCCCAAAGAACATAGAAAGCCCCCAAACATGTAATGGCGGTTAGACAAGAGGAAATACAGACACAGACAGAAAATAGTATGAGCAAACGTTGGGGCCCAATCTTCCTAGAAAGAAAAGGATAGGAAGGACACTTACCAACTCTACTAATTGCAAAAACACCTGAGATCACACGACCTCTACCACCTAAATTAGTTCTCTGGTGTAACAAAACTAAGCCGCAGCCACTGAAAAAACTGGAAAAGGCAAATGAACAAACAACAGTGGCTCAGATAAACTGAGAGGAGCACAAGCCCCCGGAGGGGACCTGGCTGACCTCCACAGAAGTGCAGGGAAAAATGCAAAAAGCAAGCACAAAAATAAAAGCAGAAAATATCTTATCTGTTAGCAGAAGATGCAGGCAAGACTCAGAAAGCTTCCAAGTGAACCAGGAACCAAAGTTGAGACAAGAACAATTGATCACCGACAACCTTGATGGGAGGGAACCTCCCTTATATAAGACCAGTCTGTAACTCCTGATTGCCAATCTTCACAATCTTCATTGAATGGTTCAGTACTGTTTGTAACCACCAGAGGGAGCTTCTGCTCAGAATTCATTTCTAACACATTCACAACACCGGACATCTGGCAACTATCGGCAGGCTCCGGACATCAGGCAGGCTCCGGACATCTGGAAGTGGTCATCGGACATCGGACATCAGGCCATAGTCATCAGGCATCAGACATCTGGCAGCGACCTGAAGAGGAACCCCAGCGGTCTGGTGCAAGCCCTGCCAGGCTCAACGGGAGCCGGCCGGGGATTGCACAGAAGCTGAGCACAGAGTAACAGAAACTCAGCACACACACCGGACTCCTCCTTCCAAGATGAACTCAAGTTATATAGCAAAGAATCACAGTCACTGGCACAGGGTTCAGGACACAGAAGGACTTCAGGAACATAACACAGAGGACACAGTTCAGACAGTCAGGTACAGGATCCGATCCAGGATCAGGGAATCAGGAAACAAAACACAACAGGAACAGGCCTGGATATGCAGCCCCCAGGAAGGGCGATCTGGGTATTCTGCCCCCAGAGCTGGCGGAAACACAAGACACAGTTCAGACATTCAGGTACCGGTACAGATCCAGGATCAGGGATTCAGGGAACAAGACACAACAGGAACAGGCCTGGATATGCAGCCTCCAGGAAGGGCAATCTGGGTACTCAGCCCCCAGCGACACAACAGGCAGAAACACAAGACAGGAACAAAGGGAATAATGACCCTCTCCTAGAAACCCCTGAATGCGCACGCACTCAGAGCAGGAGCTGAACACACAAACACACACGGCTAGGTTCAGTAACTCAATGCAAACTCAATGCAAAGCTCTGGCAACGCCCCACGGGGCTGGGGAACTTTATATATGAGCTGCCTCACAGCGATAGACTGGAGCAGCAATTCTAGTGCACACCCATTCCTCATAAAAGCAGGACAGGTGTGGGCCGCGCCCCCTATGCAGAGCCAGAAACAACTCAGCACAGGAAGGACACCTGACAATGGCTGCACCTCAACACATGTAGTAAGTCATGCACCACTGCAGAGGACCTTGCAACCTACGGGTAGCTTCTACAGCAGGCCAGGGACCACACATGCGGGTGGTCATGCAATGCAGCGGAGACACTCACGCAAGTATGGCTACGCAGCAGAGCTGGGAACTGAGCAGCATCCATACAGGTAACAGACAACAGTATCCCAGCTGGTTAGGGGGAAAGAAGCAAAAGGGTTAAAGCAAAGACATGCAAAGTAACGCTGGAAAACAAGGTACAGGTAATACCAGCGTTACACAATGACTGTCAGGGCACAGCAAGTTCACCGTTGGGCATATCACCCGGACAAACCGCCTCGCTCCCAAATGTTTGACCTGTTGCACCTGGTCCAGAAATGGCTGCAGCCAGAGTCCGCTATGCCTGCGCAGATGGTAGAAAGAGTGGTGATGGATCGGTTTGTGCACTCCATGCCAAAGCCCATACAGACTTGGGTTGCCCAGGGTGATCCCCAGAATGCCGATGAACTGGTCGGACTGGTTGAGAGATACCAGGGGATGGAAGGTTCCTTGGGGAGCAGCCCATTCCGTACTGGTGGTCCCAGCAGGGGGTGGAGTCCCAAAAGGGGTGGGGCGTCCAAGGTCAAAAGGGGGGGGAGGTGGTGCCCAAGGTCCCTACAGTTGATGTTATTTGTTGGAGGTGTCACGGGCCAGGACATATAGCTGCCCGGTATCACCAGACCACCGAGCAGATGGACTGCAGCATGGGATGCCGTATTTCATTCTATGCATATCCAGCCTGCAGTGTGAACTCTCCCCCCAACGAGGGGCCTCAAGCGTGTCCCGTGATGTGAATGGCGCTGCTAGACTCCATGAGCTTAGTGACCCTCGTGAGGGCCACTTTTCCTCTCAATCTACTCCCGGGAAAAAAGGTCGGCGTTCGGTGCATACATGGTGATGCAAGGAACTATCCTATGGCCAGAGTGGACATTGAGTCCCATGAAGTCGGCGTCGTTCATTACTTGTTGCACCCTATAATTATAGGCCGGGATTTCAGTTTGTTTTGGGATCTGTAGGGAAACGTTTCTGAGGTCACTAGCGAGAATAAGGTATCGCCACACCCAGAGGCAGACGAGTTTCCTTTTTGTGTCCTGCTAGGGGATGAGGAGGAAGTGTCCCCTGTATCTGACATTCCAGAGGTAGGGGTGGCCGGTGAAATTTTGGGACTGCCCAACATATGGACCCAACTCTGAGGGAAGCCTTCAATAATGTCACCATCATTAATGGGGTTGCACAGGAGCCGGGGGCTGACACAAGATTTCCCTATTTTATGATGAATGGGGAGCTGTTGTACCGGGTCACGAAAATAAGAGAGGAGTTGGTGGAGCAGTTGATAGTGCCAGGCCCCTATAGATGGAAGGTGTTGGACATGGCCCATTCACACATCTTGGGGGGACACCTACGGTGGAAAAAATGCAGGAACGGGTTGTGCAGAGGTTCTGTTGGCCTGGGTGTCACTGGGAAATAGTAAACTATTGCAGGTCCTGCCCTACATGTCAGTTAACTGCCCCTACCTCTCATTTCCGGAGCCCCCTTGTGCCATTGCCCATTATCGCAGTGCCATTCGAGAGAATTGCCATGGACTTGGTCGGTCCCCTAGTAAAATCAGCCCGGGGCCATCAGTATATATTAGTCATCCTGGACTATGCCACACGCTATCCTGAGGCAAGTCCCCTGAGAAATTCTTCCGCGAAGAGTATAGCCCGCGAGTTGGTCCATGTGTTTTCCCAGACAGGTTTGCCGAAGGAGATCCTGACCGACCAGGGGTCACCTTTTATGAGCAAAGTAAGGAGGGAGTTGTGCAGGGTCCTGCAAATCTCCCAGTTGAGGACTTCGGTGTATCATCCGCAGTCAGATGGTCTTGTTGAGAGATTCAACAAGACACTAAAGAGCATGCTAAGAAAAGCCATAGAGAAAGACGGTAGAGACTGGGACTTTCTCTTACCCTATCTGATGTTTTCCATCCGTGAAGTTCCACAGGCCTCCACAGGGTTCTCGCTATTCGAGCTTCTGTATGGCTGACATCCGCGAGGTCTACTGGATATAGCCAAGGAAACCTGGGAAGCCGAAGTTACGCCCCACAGAAGCATCATTGAGCATGTGGCACTGATGCAGCAGAGGATTGCAAAGGTGATGCCAATCATGAAGGAACACCTCCGCCAGGCACAAGAAGCTCTAGCCAGAGTCTACAACCGGTCAGCCAGAGTGAGACAGTTTAATCCTGGAGACTGAGTTCTCGTGCTAGTTCCGACGGTGGAGAGCAAGTTCTTGGCCAAATGGCAAGGGCTATATGAGGTGGTGGAGAAGCTGGGTGAAGTAAATTATAGGATTCATCAACCCGGAAGACGGAAACCAAACCAGGTATACCATGTCAACCTCCTCAAGCCATGGCATGATAGAGAGTCAGCTTTAACTCCGTGCTTGCTGGGCCACTCAGAAGGTAACGTTGAAGGGGTTACGATAGCAGAGACACTATCAAAGGCCCAGAAACAGCAGTACGGGGAATTGCTCCAGAAGAACAGGGACCTGTTTTCAGAGTTGCCAGGGTGCACGAAGGTCGTAGAGCATGAAGTCCTGACAGAGCCACATGTGCGGGTGAATGTGAAGCCCTATCGAATCCCTGAGGCCCGTCGAGAAGTAATCTCCAAGGAGGTGGAGCGTATGTTGAAGCTCAGGGTCATTGAGGAATCCAAGAGCGGTTGGGCGAGCCCTATTGTCCTGGTCCCAAAACCTGATGGTGAATGGAGGTTCTGCAATGACTATCGAAAGCTGAATGAGGTCTTCTAGTTCGACGCATATCCCATGCCACGCGTTGATGAGCTCATCAAAAGACTTGGGCCCGCCAGGTACATAACCACCTTGGATTTGACGAAGGGATATTGGTAGATCCCCATTGCCCAGGAAGCCAAGGAGAAGACGACGTTCTCGACACCAGATGGATGCTTCCAGTATGTCTGGATGCTGTTTGGCCTGCAGGGAGCTCCGGCTACCATCCAGAGGGCTATGGATAGAATCCTTGCACCTCATAAGCTTACCTGGATGATATCGTCATCTTTAGCCCGGACTGGGAGAGTCATCTGGAAAAGGTCCAAGCAGTGTTTGATGCTCTAAGTGAGGCGGGGTTTACAATAAACCCAAAGAAATGTGCCTTGGGTAAAGAAGAGGCCAAGTACCTGGGATATGTAGTGGGTCGTGGCGAAATAAAACCCCAAGTCAGTAAAGTCGAGGCAATTCAAACATGGCCAAGACCGTTGTCCAAAAAGCAAATTAAAGCCTTCCTGGGGATCGTGGGATATTACAGGAGGTTCATCCCAAACTTCGCCACGGTGGCTGCACCTCTGACCGATCTTCTTAAAGGGACAAAATCAGTAATGGTTAAATGGTCGGAAAAGGCGGAGTCGGCCTTCCAAGAAATGAAAGGGGCTCTGTGTAAGCAACCCGTTCTGATAGCCCCGGACTTTAAGAAAGAGTTTGTTCTTCAGACAGACGCCTCAGATGTCGGGTTGGGAGCAGTCCTTTCACAGGAGATACATAGGGAGGAGCATCCTGTCCTTTACCTGAGTAGGAAGCAATCTTCATGTGAAAGGAATTACTCTGTCGTAGAGAAGGAGTGCTTGGCCATAAAGTGGGCGGTGGACACGTTACGGTACTATCTGGTGGGACGTAAGTTTAGATTGGTATCCGACTATGCCCCACTCAGATGGATGAGAGAAACCAAGGGTACAAATGCTAGGGTCACCCGCTGGTTCTTAGCCCTGCAGGACTTTAGTTTCCAGGTAGAACATAGGGCAGGGAAGCTACACGGTAATGCTGATGCCCTCTCAAGAATCCCTTGTCTAGTGGGAGAAAATGCGAAGCACCACGGCTTTAGGTAGAGGGGGAGATATGTAGCATGGCTAAGGGTTGTATACAGTCATGGCCAAAAGTTTTGAGAATGACACAAATATGAATTTTTACAAAGTCTACTGCTTCACTTTTTCTAATGGCAATTTGCATATACTCCAGAATGATATAAAGAGTGATCAGCTTAACAGCAATTACTTGCAAAGTTAATATTTGGCTAGAAAATGAACTTTATCCCCCAAAACACATTTCAATATCATTGCAGCCCTGCCTTAAAAGGACCTGCTAACCTCTTTTCAGTGATTGCTCCATTAACACAGGAGTGGGTGTTGATGAGGACATGGCTGGAGATCAATCTGTCATGATTAAGTAAGAATGACACCACTGGACACTTTAAAAGGAGGCTGGTGCTTGGCATCATTGTTTCTCTTCTGTTAACCATGGTTATCTCTAAAGAAACATGTGCAGTCATCATTGCAATGCACAAAAATGGCCTAACAGGGAAGAGTATCGCAGCTAGAAAGATTGCACCTCAGTCAACAATCTATCGCATCATCAAGAACTTCAAGGAGAGAGGTTCCATTGTTGCCAAAAAGGCTTCAGGGCGCCCAAGAAAGACCAGCAAGCGCCAGGACCGTCTCTTAAAAGTGTTTCAGCTGCGGGATCGGGCTACCAGCAGTGCAGAGCTTGCTCAGGAATGGCAGCAGGCAGGTGTGAGTGCATCTGCACGCACTGTGAGGCGGAGACTCTTGGAGCAAGGCCTGGTCTCAAGGAGGGCAGCAAAGATGCCACTTCTCTCCAGAAAAAACATCATGGACAGACTGATATTCTGCAAAAGGTACAGGCAGTGGACTGCTGAGGACTGGAGTAAAGTTATTTTCTCTGATGAATCCCCTTTTCGATTGTTTGGTACATCAGGAAAACGCCTCATTCGGAGAAGACAAGGTGAGCGCTACCACCAGTCTTGTCTCATGCCAACTGTTAAGCATCCTGAAACCATTCATGTGTGGGATTGCTTCTCAGTCAAGGGAATCGGCTCTCTCACAGTCTTGCCTAAAAACACAGCCATGAATAAAGAATGGTACCAGAATGTCCTCCAAGAGCAACTTCTCCCAACCCTCCAAGAGCAGTTTGGCGATCAACAATGCCCTTTCCAGCATGATGGAGCACCTTGCCATAAAGCAAAGGTGATAACTAAATGGCTCAGGGAACAAAACATAGAGATTTTGGGTCCATGGCCTGGAAACTCCCCAGATCTTAATCCCATTGAGAACTTGTGGTCAATCATCAAGAGACGGGTGGACAAACAAAAACCTAAAAATTCTGACAAAATGAAAGCATTGATTGTGCAAGAATGGACTGCTATCAGTCAGGATTTGGTCCAGAAGTTGATTGAGAGCATGCCAGGGAGAATTGCAGAGGTCCTGAAGAAGAAGGGTCAACACTACAAATATTGACTTGCTGCATTAACTCACTCTAAGAGCAGGGTCACACATAGCGATACACCAGCGATCCCGACAACGATATGCACTTGTCAGGATCGCTGGTGTATCGCTACATGATCGCTGGTGAGCTGCCAAACAGGCAGCTCAGGCAGCGATCTGGGACAGCAACACTGCGGGTAACATCGCTTAGTTACCCGCAGTGTACCTTGGATACCAGCGCGCTTGTGCAGGGAGCTGGTAACCAAGGTACACATCGGGTTTCCAGGCGCTGCGTGGTGCTTGGAAACCCGCTGTGTACCTTGGTTACCAGCTCCCTGCATCAGGGCGCTGGTATCCAAGGTACACAGTGGGTTTCTAGGCACAGCCCCGTGCCTGGAAACCCGCTGTGTACCTTGGTTACCAGCGGATCGCTGGTCTCCCGCCTGTCACACGCAGCGATGCGTGCCTGTCAGCGGGAGACCAGCGATCAAAAAAATGTCCAGGACATTCAGCGACGATCAGCGATACTCGGCAGGGGGGCTGATCGTCGCTGAATGTCACACACAGCGATATCGCTGGTGAGCTCGCTGCTGCGTCACAAAACTAGTGACTCAGCAGCGATCTCGCTAGCGAGATCGCTGTGTGAGACGGGGGCTTAACTGTCAATATAAGCTTTTGTTACTCATATGTTTGCAATTATTATATTTCTGTCTGTGATAAAAACATCTGTCAAACACACATAAAAACCAGAGGGCAGCAGATCATGTGAAAATATAATATTTGTGTCATTCTCAAAACTTTTGGCCATGACTGTAGTAGACGGGAGGTATGTGTCGCAGAGATGGCTTGTCTCTGTGATATAACCCGGAGTGTTTCTTTAGTGCACGTTACCACTAAGGGGACGGTTACTACACTTGGGTCCGGGTTACGGCAGCACTGAGAGACGGGAGGGTCGGGCTGCCCATATACCTCAGCCCTGGGTAGGGGCATCATCATACCTATGTATGTGTCTTAAGGACCTGTGGTGATGTCACTACCACATGACTAATCAGTGATATGTGTTTCAGCTATAAAATGTAGACTACTGCTGTCCACAAGGAGATCTGTGACTGGAGGTGTGGAGTCCTCCAGTGTGTTGCTAAAGGCATTGACCTGAGCGGGCGGACCCGCAGTACTATATGGACTATTTGTTTTCAGTTTGTTTTCACTTTGTGCCGGAGAAGGCTATCTTTGTTTGCTTGTCCTTAAACAGGTTTATGAAGCTAATAAACCTGACTGGATATTTTCTTATGAAACCTGATTGCCTCCTGTCGCACCTGAGCGAGTCCAATCCCTACACCAGTAAAGGCTAAGTATACATCTGTGAGCTGATATTAATAGCCTGGAAAGCTCCATGTTTATTACTCACTTCCTATGCTATAAACATCTGCCCCCAGCTGTCTGCTTTCCCTCAGCAGGTTATCAAAATGTCGGGGGACTTCATGCCATTTTTTTCTTTAAGTTATTAAATTATTAGCTAAATACATGAACAATTGTTTATATCACTGACATCTTTCTATCTATATATTCTATGCATATATCTAGTCTATTCTGACCAGTTACACAGTGAATATACTGTAATGCTAATGAAATGTCGGGTTTTCTAAGAGATGGGGTAGTAAAAATTGGACAGCACACACATGGTCCGTGTGCCGTGCGATTTTTTTTCTTGCACCCATTGACTTGCATTGGCGAGTCTTAGCCGATATACGAGGACAATCGCAGCATGCTGTGATTCTTTTCTCAGTCCGATCTGAGCTGAGAAAAAATCTCAGATGTGCAGGGACTCAGACTAACATTAGTCAGAGTGCAAATCTGTTTTTTTATCGGATTGCACTCATCCATTTTTCACACACAGATGAGTATGGCCCCCCCCTTGTGCTTCTGCTCACTGGGCCCCATCGTGCACTATTGTGCTGTGTGCAGCGGTGCACATCTCGGCGCTGGGACTGGGAGCTTTCTCGGAGCACCACGGCTGTCTAACCTGGATGGCTGCACAGCTCCAGCTCCCTCTTTCTTCTCTGGACTCCTGGTCAGGTGACGGCGCATATTTGATGACGTCATCGAGTATGCGACGACATGAACAAGGACACCAGAAGCAGAGCTGCGCCTGCAGGGGATCGTCAGTGAGGTAAGTATGGAAAAAAAAATTTTCTGTTCTTTATAAAATGTATTAAATGGATGAGCAAGGACGTGGAGGAGGACTGCAAATGATGAAGTGAGGGGAGAGGGACTGAAAATGATGAAGTGAGCAAGGGAGGAGTACTGCAAATGATGAAGTGAGGGAGGGGGACTGCAAATGACAAAGTGAGGGGAGAGGGACTGTAATAAAGTGAGCTGAGGGGAACTGCAAATGATGAAGTGAGTTTGGGAGGGAGACTGCAAATGATGAGGTGAGCGGGGGAGGGGTACTGCAAATTATGACGTGAGGGGAGGGGAACTGCAAATGATGAAGAGAGTGGGAGGAGGTAGACTGCAAATGATAAAGTGAGCGGGGAAGGGTACTGCAAATGATGGAGAGTTGGGGGAAGTATTCTGCAAATGATGAAGTGAGCGGGGGAACGGTACTGCAAATTATGAAGTGAGTGGGGGAGGGGTACTGCAAATGATGAAGAGAGTGGGGGGAGGTAGACGGCTAATGATGAAATAAGTGGGGGGAGGTAGACTGCAAATGATAAAGTGAATGGGGAAGGGTACTGCAAATTATGAAGAGTGGGGGGAGGTATACTGCAAATGATGAAGTGAGTGGGGGAAGTAGACTGCAAATTATGAAGTGAGTGGGTGCAGGTAGACTGCAAATGATGAAGTGAGTGAGGGGGATGGGGACTACAAATGATGAAGTGAGTGGGGGAGGGGTAATGAAAATGATGAAGTGAGGGGCATGGAGACTGCAAATGAAGTGGGGGCGAGAGGCAACTGCAAACAATGAAGAGAGGGGGAGGGGGACTGTAAGGTTTGAAAACACGTCTGCCAATATGAACTATTCTCTTGAGGGCTAGTGACATATTATGCTGATTGTGACATATGATCTTCAATAAAATTAGTTTTTATGGAATACCTGAAGATGGATGTTCTCTCCATTTTCAATTGGTTTCCTGCTGCACCGCTGATTCTTTTGTGCTTCAGAAACCCTCTCTTGATTTGGGCGAGCTGACTTATGCCATTTCCCTTATTCATTAAAAAGAGTATTGTATATTTTAAGAATTTTTTAATAGGTTATAGAGTAGGGCCCGGCCAGAAGAGTCTATCTTGTCTTCGTGGCAGCTTAAAAATCTTTTGGTCAATACAAAAGCTGATGGCTATGTATGTGATCTGGTGTTTGATGGGAACTGTTTATATCTGATTGGTGAGGACGTGGAGCAGAAGTGGAGTTTTTACAAGAGTGGGTGGTGGGACTGTGGAAGATTTGAGGAGTGGAGGTGGGGCTGGAGTGGAATCTCAAGGGGGCCTGAAAATAATGACAGTATGGGGCCCTGAAATTCCTAGTGGCAGCACTGGCCCTTATGCCGGGGTCACATGGCCATTGATTGTCTCATACAAGAGAATCCAGCAGATTATGCTAATGACAATCGGCTCAGACTCTGTCACAGTATGATTGGAGTATCATCTGAGTGTGATCCATTCTCTCGCATGAAAGAATCGTATCACAGGTGTCGAGAAGACAGAGAACTTAATTGTTCCATCTTTCCCATTGTCTCTGGGCGAGGACATTGGACTGCACTGGGATGACATCCAAGTGCAGTCTGATGTTTCACACCGACCCATAGACTTGAAAGGATGCACGTGATCTGAATATCGGATGGACTTGAAGCATGCTGCCATTGTTTTCTCGTGCCCATTCAGCACGAGACAAAAAATTGCAGATCTGAACAGCCCCATAGTATAACATTGGGCCATTGGATAGCACTCGGCTGTGTGATAAGGTCGTGTAAGCGAGCCCTAAAAACTGAGAGCCCTAAGACGCATCAGCAAATACTCACTAAAACTCATTGTGGGAACTTAAACTAAATGCTGCTGTCAGTTATTGACAGCAGCACTTAAATAGTGAAACAGGAGTGATTGACAGTGTTGCTGATCGGTTACAGCAGATGCTGTACTACAACCGGCATCTGACAGGTATACAGTGGGCACAGCTTCTGTGCATCCTCCTGGCCACATTCCAACTAGACGTGCTCAATCTAGCTGAATACACATTAATGGAGCGAAGCTGACCAAGTCTAGTCGTCATGTGACCAAATCATATACTCAAGCATCCCAACCGTCCTGGATCCAGCGGGACAGTCCTGATTTTGACAGTCTGCCCCGCTGTCCCGGCCGGGAGCTTACTTTTCCGCACTGCACTGATAAGCCACCACGCCCCCCCATGCACCGACCCCATCCATTCCTCGCCCTCCCAGAGAGACCCACTGCAGCCCCTCACTGCTAATAAATCCGAGCAATGACGTCGCTATGCTATTCTGTGCGCACAGGACCTGTGATGAGGTCACAGGAGGGGAGGAGTCAGGAGTCACATGATCCCCTGAGAATAGTTCATATTGGCACATGTGTTTTCAAACCTTACAGTCCCCCTCCCCCTCTTTTCATTGTTTTCAGTTGCCCCTCACCCCCACTTCATTTGCAGTCTCCATCCCCATCACTTCATCATTTGCAGTACCCCTCCCCCACTCACTTCATCATTTGTAGTCCCCATCCCCCTCACTCACTTCATCATTTGCAGTCTACCTGCACCCACTTACTTCATCATTTGCAGTCTACTTCCCCCCACTAACTTCATCATTTGCAGTATACCTCCCCCCACTCTCTTCATCATTTGCTGCACCCTTCCCCGCTCCTCAGTGTATGCAGGACTCTGCTGTGCTGGTTGTCATGGTGTTGGATGAGGGGAAGTTTATGTGTGAGGTCAGGAGGGGTTTAAAGGGTGGATGTAGCAGAGCTGTGTGTGTATGAGGTTTATGGAACGGAGCCGTGTGTGTACGAGATGTATGGAGCGGAGCCGCGTGTGTATGGGGTGTGCGGAGCGGATCTGTGTATGTACAAGGTGTACAGAGCGGAGCCATGTGTGTACTTGGTGTACGGAGTGGAGCCGTATGTGTACGAGGTGTACGGAACAGAGCCGTGTGTTTACGAGGTGTACAGAACGGAGCACTGTGTGTATGAAGGGTATGGAGCCATGTTTGTGTACGGGGTGTATGGAGGGGAGCCGCGTGTTTATGGGGTATATGAAACGGAGCCCTGTGTGTATGGAGCGGAGCCGTGTGTGTACGGAGTGGAGCAGGGCCGTGTGTGTATGAGGTTTACGGAGTGAAGCCATATGTGTACTGAGTGGAGCCATTTGTGTGCAAGGTGTACGGAGCGGAGCCGTGTGTGTACGAGGCATACAAAGCGGAACCGTGTGTGTATGAGGTGTGCGGAGCCAGGCGTGTACAAGGTGTATGGTGGGGAGCATTCATACCTCCCAACTGTCCCGGATCCAGCGGGACAGTCCTGATTTTGAGAGTCTGCCCCGCTGTCCCGGCTTACTTTTCCTGCGGACACAGGAGTAGACGGCGGTGCCCGAGGAGCACTTTAAAACTTCCACCGGAAGTGATGTGCTGGAAGCTGACCAGAAATGAGGTAATTTCGGAAAGAGATTGTGACGGAACCATGGAGGCACTTAAGGGAATGCTTCAGATCCATCACCTTCGATAGTGCAGACAGTGGGATTGCCTTGGAATCGGAGATGTCGGCCATGTGAGTGGATCATGATATATCCTGCACCAGGAGGCTCAGGTGGGCACTACAATGTGAGCCGGGCTGCTATAGTATCTTTATAGAATCTTTTTTTCTCTGTTTCTTTCTCTCTCTCTGTTCTTTCTTTCCCTCTCTAGTTTTTCTTTCTCTGTTTCTTTCTCTCTCTGTTCTTTCTGTCTCTTTCTTTCTCTCTATCTCTGTGCTTTCTTTCCCCTCTTTCTTTCTCTGCTCTTTTTCATTCCCCTCTTTCTTTCTCTTTCCCTCTCTGTTCTTTCTTTCATCCCCTCTTTCTTTCTTTTTTTCTCTCTCTGTTCCTTCTTTTCCCTCTTTCTTTCTCTGTTCTTTTTCATTCCCCTTTCTTTCTCTCTCCCTCTCTGTTCTTTCTTCCCCTCTTTCTTTTTTTCTCTCTCTGTTCTTTTTTCTGCCCCCTTTCTTTCTCTCTGTTCTTTTTCTTTCTCTCTCTGTTCTTTCTTTCTGTTCTTTCTTTCCCCTATTTCTTTCTCTCTCTCTGTTCTTTCTTTCTCTCTGTTCTTTCTTTCGCTCTCTGTTCTTTCTTTCTTTCCCCTCTTTCTCTCTCGCTGTTCTTTCTTTCTCTCTGTTCTTTCTTTCTCTTTCTTTCTGTTCTTTCTTTCTCTCTGTTCTTTCTTTCTTCCCCTCTTTCTTTCTTTTTTCTCTCTCTGTCCTTTTTTCTGCCCCCTTTCTTTCTCTGTTCTTTTTCTTTCTCTCTCTGTTCTTTCTTTCTTTCCCCTCTTTTTCTCTCTCTGTTCTTTCTTTCTTTCTTTCTCTCTCTGTTCTTTCTTTCTCTTTCTGTTCTTTCTTTCTCTTTGTTCTTTCTTTCTCTCTCTCTGTTCTTTCTTTCCCTCTTTCTCTCTCTGTTCTTTCTTCTTTCTCTTTGTTCTTTCTTTCCCCTCTTTCTCTCTCTGTTCTTTCTTCTTTCTCACTTGTCCTTTCTTTCCCCTCTTTCTCTTCTCTTTCTTTCTTTCTTTCTCTCTCTCCTTTCTTCTTTCCCCTCTTTCTTTCTTTCTTTTCTTTCTTTCTTTCTTTCTCTTCTTTCTTTCTTTCTCTCTTTCTTTCTTTCTTTCTTTCTTTCTGTTCTTTCTTCTTCTTTTCTGTTCTTTCTTTCTTTCTCTCTCTGTTCTTCTTTCTTTTCTTTCTGTTTTTCTTTCTTCTCTCTCTGTTTTTCTTTCTCTTCTTTTTCTCTCTGTTCTTTCATTTCTGTTTCTCTTTCTCCTCGTACCAGCCACTGTGCCCATAATGCCAGCCACTGTGCCCTCAGTACCTGTCAGTGTGCTCAGCAGTGCTAAATGGGTGTGGTTGGGGCGTGGACGTGGGTGTGACTAGTTGTGAAATGGGTGTGGTCAGGGCACGGCCTAAAATTTGCCGCCGGGCGTCACAGCCTTTGTCCCACTTTCCCTTCTTCAAAAGTTGGGCGGTATACACATACTTGCAGTTGGAAGTCACCCGCTCTCACTGACAACAATGGAAAATGTTGATAGCATGTGGTGACTGCAGACTCATCAGCAACGGCACACTCCTTTAACCCCTTATCGACTGCCGATACGCCTTTTAATGGCGGTCGTTAAGGGTACTGAAATGACAGCGCCGCTGTGGAAAAAGCCTATAGCGCCCCCCAGACTCAGATTTTCTCCGGGGTCTCGGCTACCGCAGTTATTAACCCTATAACGGCGACCACAAAAAAAAGCCGCGATTCTCCATTTAATTTCTCTCCCCTCTGATGTGATCACACATCAGAGGGGAGAGAAATAGGGTCCCCGGGACCCCCGATCTGTCCCCCGTGCCTCCCGGTGTCCCCCCAGTCCTCCACTGGCTCCCGGAGCTGCCCGCTTCTTGTCCTGGCTAAGAAAATGGTGGGCGAATGCGCAGTGCTCAGTGCGCCCGCCGAGCCGGATTTTCTCCGGGGTCTCGGCTACCAAAGAGAGACCCCAGAGAACATAATTAGGGTCCCCCGCAGTCCCCCTGCTTTTGCGATCGCCGTTATTAACCATATAACGGCAATCGCAAAAGAAAAAAAAAGCCTAGATCCTGCATGTAATTTCTCTCCCCTCTGATGTGATCGCACATCAGAGGGGAGAGAAATAGGGTCCCCGGGACCCCTGATCCCCCCGGTACCTCCTTGTGTCCCCTCTGTCCTCCCGCAGCTCCCAGCCTCCCGGCGGCTTCATCCTGTAAAATAAAATGGCGGGCGCATGCGCAGTGCGCCCGCCGAATCTGCCTGCCAGCTGATTCATTCATAAAGTGAAAGTACATTTTGATCACTGTGATAAACTATCACAGTGATCAAAATAAAAAAAATAGTACATAACCCCCCCATTTATCACCCCCTTAGTTAGGGCATATAATAAAATAAAGAAATTATATTTATTTTCATTTTTCCATTAGGGTTAGGGCTAGGGTTAGGTTTAGGGCTAGGGTTAGGGTTACAATTAGGGTTATAATGAAGGTTAGGGATACAATTAGGGTTAGGGATACAATTTGGGTTGGAATTAGGGTTAGGATTAGGGTTCGGGTTGGGATTAGGGTTAGGGGTGTGTTGGGGTTAGGGTTAGAGCTAGAATTGAGGGGTTTCCACTATTTAGGCACATCAGGGGGTCTCCAAACACGACATGGCGTTCAAAAAGTCAAATGGCGCTCCCTCCCTTCCGAGCCCTGCTGTGCGCCCAAACAGAGGTTTACCCAAACATATGGGGTATCAGCGTTCTCAGGAAAAATTGCACAACAACTTTTGGGGTCCAATTTCTCCTGTTACCCTTGGGAAATAAAAAAATAAAGGGCTAAAAAATTTTCACGGCTCTACGTTATAAACTTCTGTGAAGCACTTGGAGGTTTAAAGTGCTCACCACACATCTAGATAAGTTCCTTGGGGGGTCTAGTTTCCAAAATGGGGTCACTTATTGGGGGTTTCCACTGTTTAGACACATCAGGGGCTCTCTACACGCGACATGGCGTCCAGCCAATTCTGCGTTGAAAAAGTCAAACGGCGCTCCTTCCCTTGCGACCTCTGCCGTGCGCCCAAAAAGTTGTTTACCCCCACATATGGGGTATCGGTGTATTCAGGAGAAATTGCACAACAAATTTTGTGGTTCATTTTCTCTTTTAACACTTGTGAAAATAAAAAAAATTGGTTCTGAATTAAAGTTTTTGCAAAAAAAGTTAAATGCTAATTTTTTCCTTCCACATTGCTTCAGTTCCTGTGAAGCACGTAAAGGGTTAATAAACTTCTTGAATGTGGTTTTGAGCACCTTGAGGGGTGCAGTTTTTAGAATGGTGTCACTTTTGGGTATTTTCTATCATATAGACCCCTCAAAGTGACTTCAAATGTGATGTGGTCCCTAAAAAAAATGGTGTTGTAAAAATGAGAAATCGCTGGTCAACTTTTAACCCTTATAACTTCGTAACAAAAAAAAAAAATTTGTTCCCAAAATTGTGCTGATGTAAAGTAGACATGTGGGAAATGTTATTAAGAAATTTGTGTGATATATCTCTCTGATTTAAGGGCATAAAAATTTTAAGTTTGAAAATTGCTAAATTTTCAAAATTTTCTCCATATTTCCGTTTTTTTCATAAATAAACGCAAGTCATGTAAAAAATTTTTTTACCACTAACGTGAAGTACAATATGTCATGAAAAAACATCCTCAGAATCAGCGGGATCCGTTAAAGCGTTCCAGAGTTATAACCTCATAAAGTGACAGTGGTCAGAATTGTAAAAATTGGCCCGGTCATTAAGCTGCAAATGGCTGTCACTAAGGGGTTAAATAAATGAAAACTATATAAATAAAAAGCAGGAAAAGATTTTTTTGGTTTATATGGAGCTGCCAATCCATATTGCGGTTACTAGTCCCACTCCCAGAAAGAAGGTAACAACAAAAAGCTTATTTTTACATTTTAGTGGTGCTCTGTGGGGAAAACATGTAAATAATATTCACCCCAGACATCAGGGGAAAAAGATGCTAACATTATTAGAATATCTGAATAACAAAACAACAAAGTACAGAAATAATCGAAATATTTCTTTTCAAAACTCATCAGTAAATAAGAGAATCAGACACTTCATCCCCTTCATCAGCCAAGCAATTCCTCCTCCAAGCAGCAGAGGGCGGCAACTCCTATGAACGTGCCCAATCCAGCGGCCATCTTTGTAGAGGACGACACGCTTCATGCGCTGACTTCAGCTGTAAATCCGGATCATAGAGCTGGTGGCTAGAGAGGCCCGCTAAGCGGCTACACTTCCGGGTGGCGTTGGAAATTTCAGTACGTGGGTAGGGTCATTCAGTTGGCCAAAGAAGACCGGCGGTAATAGGGGAGTCCGGTGCAGAGACGTGGAGGAGGGACAGGCGACATCATCAGGTAAGAGGATGCAGGTGGCCATCACTGAACTTCTGTGTGTGCAGCAACAGGTAGGCGGGGAGCGTGCACCTGCATGGGAGGAAGGCTGGGCACTAACCAGGTGCCCACATCGGGCTCCCTGTACTCCCACACTGCTTCCTGCTGATTCCCATACTAATATGTACTGTCTCCTGTGGGGCTCTGCCCAGCCTCCGCCCCATGGGATACCCAGTGCTGTGCCAGCCTCTTCCACCTGGGATACCTGGTGCTCTGCCGGCCTATGGCCCCTGGTATACCCGGTGCTGTGCTCTGCCGGCCTATGCCCCCTGGTATACCCGGTGCTGTGCTCTGCCGGCCTATGCCCCCTGGTATACCCGGTGCTGTGCTCTGCCGGCCTATGCCCCCTGGTATACCCGGTGCTGTGCTCTGCCGGCCTATGCCCCCTGGTATACCCGGTGCTGTGCTCTGCCGGCCTATGCCCCCTGGTATACCCGGTGCTGTGCTCTGCCGGCCTATAACCCCTGGTATACCCGGTGCTGTGCTCTGCCGGCCTATCCCCTGGTATACCCGTGCTGTGCCGCCCTTACCCTGGATACCTGGTGCTCTGCCGGCCTATGCCCCTGGTATACCGGTGCTGTGCTCTGCCGGCCTATGCCCCCTGTATACCGGTGCTGTGCTCTGCCGGCCTATCCCCCTGGTATACCCGGTGCTGTGCTCTGCCGGCCTATGCCCCCTGGTATACCCGGTGCTGGCTCTGCGCCTATCCCCCTGGTATACCGGTGCTGTGCTCTGCCGGCCTATAACCCCTGGTATACCCGGTGCGTGCTCTGCCGGCCTATAACCCCTGGTATACCCGGTGCTGTGCTCTGCCGGCCTATACCCCTGGTATACCCGGTGCTGTGCTCTGCCGGCCTATATCCCCTGGTATACCCGGTGCTGTGCTCTGCCGGCCTATAACCCCTGGTATATCCGGTGCTGTGCTCTGCCGGCCTATGCCCCCTGATATACCCGGTGCTGTGCTCTGCCGGCCTATAACCCCTGGTATACCGGTGCTGTGCTCTGCCGGCCTATAACCCCTGGTATACCCGGTGCTGTGCTCTGCCGGCCTATACCCCTGGTATACCCGGTGCTGTGCTCTGCCGGCCTAAACCCCTGGTATACCCGGTGCTGTGCTCTGCCGGCCTATACCCCTGATATACCCGGTGCTGTGCTCTGCCGGCCTATAACCCCTGGTATACCCGGTGCTGTGCTCTGCCGGCCTATATCCCCTGGTATACCCGGTGCTGTGCTCTGCCGGCCTATAACCCCTGGTATACCGGTGCTGTGCTCTGCCGGCCTATAACCCCTGGTATACCCGGTGCTGTGCTCTGCCGGCCTATAACCCCTGGTATACCCGGTGCTGTGCTCTGCCGGCCTATAACCCCTGGTATACCCGGTGCTGTGCTCTGCCGGCCTATGCCCCTGGTATACCCGGTGCTGTGCTCTGCGGCCTATGCCCCTGGTATACCCGGTGCTGTGCTCTGCGGCCTATGGCCCCCTGGTATACCCGGTGCTGTGCTCTGCCGGCCTATGGCCCCCTGGTATACCCGGTGCTGTGCTCTGCCGGCCTATGGCCCCCTGGTATACCCGGTGCTGTGCTCTGCCGGCCTATGGCCCCCTGGTATACCCGGTGCTGTGCTCTGCCGGCCTATGGCCCCCTGGTATACCCGGTGCTGTGCTCTGCCGGCCTATGGCCCCCTGGTATACCCGGTGCTGTGCTCTGCCGGCCTATGGCCCCCTGGTATACCCGGTGCTGTGCTCTGCCGGCCTATGGCCCCCTGGTATACCCGGTGCTGTGCTCTGCCGGCCTATGGCCCCCTGGTATACCCGGTGCTGTGCTCTGCCGGCCTATGGCCCCCTGGTATACCCGGTGCTGTGCTCTGCCGGCCTATGGCCCCCTGGTATACCCGGTGCTGTGCTCTGCCGGCCTATGGCCCCCTGGTATACCCGGTGCTGTGCTCTGCCGGCCTATGGCCCCCTGGTATACCCGGTGCTGTGCTCTGCCGGCCTATGGCCCCCTGGTATACCGGTGCTTGCTCTGCGGCCTATGGCCCCTGGTATACCCGGTGCTGTGCTCTGCCGGCCTATGGCCCCCTGGTATACCCGGTCTGCTCTGCCGCCTATGGCCCCTGGTATACCTGCTCTGCCGGCCTATGCCTGGTATACCGGTGCTGCGCCTATGGCCCCTGGTATACCCGGTGCTGTGCTCTGCGGCCTATGCCCCTGGTATACCCGGTGCTGTGCTCTGCGGCCTATGCCCCTGGTATACCCGGTGCTGTTCTCTGCGGCCCTATGGCCCCTGGTATACCCGGTGCTGTTCTCTGCGCCCTATGGCCCCTGGTATACCCGGTGCTGTGCTCTGCCGGCCTATGCCCCTGGTATACCCGGTGCTGTGCTCTGCCGGCCTATGCCCCTGGTATACCCGGTGCTGTGCTCTGCGGCCCTATGGCCCCTGGTATACCCGGTGCTGTGCTCTGCCGGCCTATGGCCCCTGGTATACCCGTGCTGTGCTCTGCCGGCCATGGCCCTGGTACCGTCTTGCTCTGCCGCCTATGCCCCTGGTATACCCGTGCTGTGCTCTGCCGGCCTATGGCCCCTGGTATACCCGGTGCTGTGCTCTGCCGGCCTATGCCCCTGGTAACCCGGTGCTGTGCTCTGCCGGCCTATGCCCCCTGGTACACCCGGTGCTGTGCTCTGCCGGCCTATGCCCCCTGGTACACCCGGTGCTGTGCTTCCGCCATGCCCGGTACACCCGTCTTGCCTGCCGCCTATGCCCCTGGTACACCCGGTGCTGTGCTCTGCCGGCCTATGCCCATGGGTACACCGGTGCTGCTCTGCCGGCTATGCCCACTGGTACACCCGTGCTGTGCTCTGCCGGCCTATGCCCCTTGATAACCCGTGCTGGCTCTGCGCCTTGCCCCTGGTATACCTCGTGCGTGCCAGCGCCTTGCCTGTATCGCGTTGCCAACTGTGATCCCACAGTACCCTGTCCTCACCGTCTGCCTGACCCAGGTCTTATTTCCTGCTCCTTCCTCTGCCTGCGATCCTAGGATACCCACCCTCCTAATACCGAAACTACCCCAATGTGCCCAAGAACATCCTGCTAGCCTATATCATTGGCTGCCCTTCCTGAGCCCCTAGGTGCACACACTTCGCTTCACTAATTGGGCTTGATTTCGCATTCTTTTTATGCTATCTTTTGATTAATGGGGTATATGGCGGTCTCTTATTGACAGCCCTCTGATAGCTGACCGCTGGAGGTCCACCTTCTGGGACCACACATGGCTGTTGGCTGTGCTGAGGACGTGCAGCAGATGCTCTGTGTGAACCCGTCCTTAGGCCTCATTTAGACGTCGGTGATTTCACTTGTACGTGGAAAGAGTGAAGTGATTTCCATCAGTGTTTGGTCCGTGAGTCGGCTTTTACCACCAGTGATTTTTGTTTTGTTTTTCACATCTGCCTTTACAAGGGCGTATATACGTTTGCTGTCCATGAATTTTCTGGACCTGTAGACTTCTATGGGTAATTTTAGTCAGTCACTTGGATCAAAAACCGACTTGTTTTGTTTGCGGACACATCTTCAATAAAAAAGTACAAAATGCGAATGTGTGACAGCTCCATAGTCTAAAATGGGTGCGTATTCCAGATCCTGCACGCGTGGGAAACGGACGTCTGAATGAGTCCTACATGTGTTACATTCTATGTCATGTGAGTAGGGTGAGGACTAAGTGAACGGGCGGTCGGCTTGAGCAGCGGCTGCAGCCGGGGTCACGTGGTGCCGATAGCGCCGCTCACAGGCACAGATGGCAGCAGTTTAAATCTGTGGGGGCATTATACAATGCCGTGGACACCCCTTTAAAGACTCTCCGGGAATCCGTGTTGTGTGTATTGGAGCAGCATCTTTCCCCGGTAATGGCTCGTCTCCTGGCAGCATGGCTCTACAATACTTAGTATGGTGAAACCACTCACACGTGCCCATCAATAAGTGACAATATTGGCACAGTTAAACATTAGTTAAGGCACTGCCACACTTAGCGATCGCACCAGCGATCACGACAACGACACGACCTGGCGAGATCGCTAGTGCGATCGCTATAAGGTCGCTAGTTAGATTCCAAACACAACTCATCAGCGATCTGTGATTCCAAACACATCTCATCAGCGATCTGTATAACGCCCTCTGCGGTCGTTGGGAAAACCTAGTCCCACCTGCGCCGCTGGTGAAGTTGTTCATAAAGGGTGTCAAACTCAGCGATTCAGGCTCACCAGCGGGACACCAACGACCAAAAAACGGCTCAGAACGTTCATAAGCGATCAGCGACATCTCAGCAGGGGCCACATCGCTGCTACATGTCACACACAGCTAAGTCGCTAACGAGATCGCTACTGCGTCATAAATGGTGACGCAGTAGCGATCTCGTTAGCGATCTCGCTTAGTGTGGCATACCCTTAACTTGTCACGGTAGTGAAATGACTAAAGTAGGAGATTGCAGGACAGATGTTGGATAATGCCTGGTATAATGTCATCCCGTGCTGAGGATCTGCTGCCGGCTGTGTGATGAGACCAGCGCTGCTCAACGTTTATCTGCAGGAAGAAGAGATTTCTGAAGCCAGAGGCTCCGTGAGATTTGTCTGAGCCCAGTACATGCAGCAGGGTCCGTGCGTCAGGTGTAGGCCGAGAGGAATGCCTGGATTTGTGTACTTTAAGGGTTAATGTGCGCTCCATGTAGAGAGTTATCATTTATGTGAACTCTGCAGTTTACTGGGTGACAGCAAAGATCTTAACTATATGGCTGTTTGTTTGCAAAAAAAAAAAAAAAAGATAAGGAAAAGGAAGTTGCTGAAAGAAGCAGGATATTGAGTCCAGACAGGTTCCCGCTGCCAGGAGCCCGGTCACAGTGGGGCATGTGTGTCTGTTTGTCAAAGCTAGCTTAGGGGGTCCTGAAATCTGTTGGAGGTGCATGTGGGTTTTTTCTTTTTTGCAGATGTATCACATAGACTAAATCTTATCACAGTAGTGAATGAAATCAGACTTTAGGGCGTGTTCAGATTTGGTGTTTTTGCATATAAACCAGCTGCTTTTTAATGTCTTGTTACATCTGTGACTTGTGTGCAGTACATGTTACTAAAGTTAGTTTTATTCTCCATAAAAACTCCGCAAAAAGCGCAGTACAAATGCTATGCTGCGATTTTTCTGCATTTTTGCAGTTTCTCATTGCTTTCAATAGGTTAAAAACGCTGCCAGAATTGACATGCTGCAGACGTTAAAAAAAAAAAAAAAGTATTGTGCTCAAATTCCGCCATGAAAAAAAAATATCTGCATGATGTGAGACTAGGGGGTTGGGGGAACCGCTGGGTACTTGCCTCAGACTAGTCAGCTGAGTTGCACGGTACCTCACTAGCTCCCCAAAGTTTGTGTAATTTCACATAGTTTCGGTATAAAATGTACACGGCTACAATTATGCAGCCAGTCTCTGATGTAGACACAGACTTTTTTTTTTTAGCTCTACTGATTTTAATTATTGAGGCAGCACAACGACATGCTGCACGACAGTAAAATCGCAGCGACACATTGCAACATTGGGGGTAGTGATCTCATATGGAGTCGCATTGCGACCTACGACACAGAGGAACATCTCTTTCCAAATATATTGAGCTTTGTGTTGCTAGTTACAGGCGACACACTTCCCATAGACTTCAATACAAGTCGTCTTTCAAGTCTTGAAATGCGACTCATGTGTGACTTGTCTGCAATTTGCCTGCTTTAACTATATTTTTCACAAAAATGCCCACCAATATTTAAACTTATACCACACAATAATATATATCACATTAGTGGCGATCAAAATTGACAAGACCCCACAAAGTGGTATAAAAATTACAAAATTACTTTATTAACAATGACAATGATGTGACATGAACAATGCAAAACTTGGACAATACAAAAACAAAAATAAGGGTACAGAAACACATGAAAAGAGGGACTCTACACCGTGGTGGAACGATATTCACCCACAGCCTAAACGCAATACATTATGAAAGTGTATATAATCATCTATCCTCAATACAATTTAATAATGGTCATATAGTGATTGATTACCAATGTTGTGCTATAGTACTGGTACCAAGAGGTAATGGCATAATGATACCTTCAATATACAAGGGTTCCCCTAATTGACATGACCAAAAAATCATTGTGGGATGAAAGAACACTATAACCAATAATGCGGTGGTAATGCTGTAAACCTACCGATAGCTCGGCTGGGTAGCCACCTGGACGTCCCTCTGCCCCGACGCGCGTTTCGCACTGCTTCTTCCTGGAGGCGTAACAGGGCAGGGGGACGCCCGGTTTAAATAAGGCCAATAACTGACTTAATCAAGAAAAAGCTGAAACCCCTGTGTATCTGAGATCCAATAGGATTCCAATTGCAAAGAAAACCATGACGCTGCAACAAACCAGCTTACAAGTGTTCACCCAATCAGAAAGACCATATGCACTAACGTGTTCAACTCATCGCAGGTCCTTCAGTGACCGCAACACTTATCTGGTCACGTGACCAAAACTGACCAATAGATTGAATGAACACGCAACATGTGTTCGGAAGGTCCTTTCAGTATCGAGCAACCAATAACACTGCGCATGCGTCACCGGGTCAGAATCTTAATTTTAACAATAGGCTATATATAATAATTTTATTTAAAAATTGTCATTATATTTACAATTACCATATGGCAATCCGGCCATGGATCTCAACATTAAGAGGAGTTGTTTAACGGCGCATCTATGTATCATATGGCCTCTGCTAATGAAGAGGAGGGGAGCAGAGCGGATCGCACACCAGGATGTAACTTCCTACTCAGGAATATTAACATCGCCGATCTGTATTGACCGCTATACTACCCTCAGCAGTCCATATGAACAAAATGCGCACTACACCTCAAAATGCAAACTATGATTAGACAGGGAGGAGATACTAGTGAAAAACAACCAAGAAATTATAATAAACTTGTGATTAATTAGTGAATAATAAAATACTACGTACCAACATGACTATTAACTACAAATTACCATTATAATAACTATATAAAAAAACAATATAAACAAAAAATAAATTATAGTGGACTAGACTATACTAATAAATTATGAATTATGACAATAAAGTGAATATAAACTGATTATAATACTATACTATAACCAACATAATTGTGTAATATACAAGAAACTTGATTGCAGAACACGTTCTCACTCTTCAGAATTCATGAAAGACCACTGCAAGGAAGTAGACTCAATCATGGGATAATTGGCCAATCATTCAACCGGACAAAAAACTAAAAAATACTGGAAAAAATAAAATAATTAATATAAATACAATAAAATAATTTTATTATTGACGAAAAACAAAATGCAAACCCCCCACACCTAAAAAGTCTCGTTAGGTTATAGATACGCATTAAACCCAAAACTCTCATTAAGTCCTTGGGGACAAAGAGTGCCCAACCTGAAGATCCATTGGCATTCTTTTTTGGCCACTCTTCTTACTAAATCTCCTCCTCTAGAACCCAAATCCACTATATCAATGCCTTTGAACATTAAAAGTTTAGAATCACTTTGATGGTACTTCTTGAAGTGTCTTGGCAAGGTTTTAAGAGTCACCATCTCATTGGCTGTCTTCGCTTTTTCGATATCCAAGCAGTGTTCCCGCACTCTAATTTTTAATTCCCTACTTGTCATACCGATGTATTTCTTGCCACAAGGGCATTCAGCACAGTACACTACCCCTTTGGATGAGCATGTGATGTATGCTCTTATTGAAAACTCCCTGGAATTGTCAAAATTTGAAAATTTTGTACACTTTTTCATGTTGTTACATCCCTTGCAAAACCCACAAGGAAAGAAGCCTTTTCTTTCTTGTTGTTTACCCTTTCTTGCTCTACCTATGGGGTCATAAGAACTGTGTACTAGGATATCACGTAAATTAGGAGCGCGTTTTGCCACAATAGATGGTAAATTGGGGAGGCATTTTTTCAAAACAGGATCCGTAAATAAAATACTCCAGTTTTTTTCCACAATTCTCCTAAGATCAAACCATCTACTATTATAATTAGTAATGAACCTTACTGATGGTCACCATCAGTTGATGGCGCCACTGGTTGATTCTTGTATAGCAGCTGGTTTCTGGGAGTGTTTTTGGCTTTGACATATCCTCTTTGAATGGCACGATGCCCGTATCCCCTTTCTTTGAAACGTCTTCTCAAAATATCAGATTGCTCTTCGAATAATGAGTCCTCAGAACATATCCTTTTAGCTCGGATAAATTGGCCAATGGGTATGCCTTGAATAGTAGACCTTGGGTGCGCCGACGTGGCATGCAAAAAGGAGTTCGTTGATGTGGGCTTTCGATAGATGGTAGTGGATAGTCGGCCGTTAGGAAGAGCTGAAATCAATAGATCCAAAAATTCAATTTGGCGACCAAATTTATATGTTAGCTTGATGTTTTGATTGTTATTGTTTAATTGATTGATGAAAATTTCCAGGTCCACAACTGGACCCTCCCAAATAAACAAAATGTCATCTATATACCGGATCCAATTGTGGACCCGTTCAACACCCTGAATTTCTTCACCTTGAAAAATTGACCACTCCCATGCCCCCATGAAAAGGTTGGCATAGGAGGGTGCGCATGAGGCACCCATCGCGGTGCCTCTTTGTTGTAAGTAGATTTTTTCTTTGAAAATAAACGCATTATGCGTTAATACAAACTCAAGTAAGGTGAGAATAAGGTCTGTCATCTCTTTAGACAAATTGCTATGCTGCAAATATCTCTTTACAGCCTTTAAACCATCGGCATGATTGATTGAGGAATATAATGCCTCTACATCCGCTGTTACAAGTACCATCTTGTCAGTCAACTGGATATTTTCCAGGTGACCCAATGCAGCAGTAGTATCTTTAATGAAAGAGGGTAATTGCATTACCAAAGGTTTCAAGAAATATTCGATCAAGTCACAAATGATCTCACAAAGTCCCTCATTGGCCGATATAATGGGCCTACCCGGAGGATTATATTTTGTTTATTTGGGAGGGTCCAGTTGTGGACCTGGAAATTTTCATCAATCAATTAAACAATAACAATCAAAACATCAAGCTAACATATAAATTTGGTCGCCAAATTGAATTTTTGGATCTATTGATTTCAGCTCTTCCTAACGGCCGACTATCCACTACCATCTATCGAAAGCCCACATCAACGAACTCCTTTTTGCATGCCACGTCGGCGCACCCAAGGTCTACTATTCAAGGCATACCCATTGGCCAATTTATCCGAGCTAAAAGGATATGTTCTGAGGACTCATTATTCGAAGAGCAATCTGATATTTTGAGAAGACGTTTCAAAGAAAGGGGATACGGGCATCGTGCCATTCAAAGAGGATATGTCAAAGCCAAAAACACTCCCAGAAACCAGCTGCTATACAAGAATCAACCAGTGGCGCCATCAACTGATGGTGACCATCAGGTAAGGTTCATTACTAATTATAATAGTAGATGGTTTGATCTTAGGAGAATTGTGGAAAAAAACTGGAGTATTTTATTTACGGATCCTGTTTTGAAAAAATGCCTCCCCAATTTACCATCTATTGTGGCAAAACGCGCTCCTAATTTACGTGATATCCTAGTACACAGTTCTTATGACCCCATAGGTAGAGCAAGAAAGGGTAAACAACAAGAAAGAAAAGGCTTCTTTCCTTGTGGGTTTTGCAAGGGATGTAACAACATGAAAAAGTGTACAAAATTTTCAAATTTTGACAATTCCAGGGAGTTTTCAATAAGAGCATACATCACATGCTCATCCAAAGGGGTAGTGTACTGTGCTGAATGCCCTTGTGGCAAGAAATACATCGGTATGACAAGTAGGGAATTAAAAATTAGAGTGCGGGAACACTGCTTGGATATCGAAAAAGCGAAGACAGCCAATGAGATGGTGACTCTTAAAACCTTGCCAAGACACTTCAAGAAGTACCATCAAAGTGATTCTAAACTTTTAATGTTCAAAGGCATTGATATAGTGGATTTGGGTTCTAGAGGAGGAGATTTAGTAAGAAGAGTGGCCAAAAAAGAATGCCAATGGATCTTCAGGTTGGGCACTCTTTGTCCCCAAGGACTTAATGAGAGTTTTGGGTTTAATGCGTATCTATAACCTAACGAGACTTTTTAGGTGTGGGGGGTTTGCATTTTGTTTTTCGTCAATAATAAAATTATTTTATTGTATTTATATTAATTATTTTATTTTTTCCAGTATTTTTTAGTTTTTTGTCCGGTTGAATGATTGGCCAATTATCCCATGATTGAGTCTACTTCCTTGCAGTGGTCTTTCATGAATTCTGAAGAGTGAGAACGTGTTCTGCAATCAAGTTTCTTGTATATTACACAATTATGTTGGTTATAGTATAGTATTATAATCAGTTTATATTCACTTTATTGTCATAATTCATAATTTATTAGTATAGTCTAGTCCACTATAATTTATTTTTTGTTTATATTGTTTTTTTATATAGTTATTATAATGGTAATTTGTAGTTAATAGTCATGTTGGTACGTAGTATTTTATTATTCACTAATTAATCACAAGTTTATTATAATTTCTTGGTTGTTTTTCACTAGTGTCTCCTCCCTGTCTAATCATAGTTTGCATTTTGAGGTGTAGTGCGCATTTTGTTCATATGGACTGCTGAGGGTAGTATAGCGGTCAATACAGATCGGCGATGTTAATATTCCTGAGTAGGAAGTTACATCCCTGGTGTGCGATCCGCTCTGCTCCCTCCTCTTCATTAGCAGAGGCCCATAAAGATACATTAGATGCGCCGTTAAACAACTCCTCTTAATGTTGAGATCCATGGCCGATTGCCATATGGTAATTGTAAATATAATGACAATTTTTAAATAAAATTATTAAAATTGCCTTTTTTTAAAATTAAAAGATTTGACCCGGGTGACGCTGCGCAGTTTTATTGGTTGTCGAAAATGAAAGGCCCTTCCGAACACATGTTGGGTCATTAAATTTATTGGTATTTTGGTCACGTGCCAGAAAAAGTTTTTCCCGGTCACTAAAGGGACCTGCGATGATTTAAACAGTTAGGTATGGTCTTTCTGATTGGGTAAAACACTTGAAGCGGGTTTTTGGCAGCTCATGGTTTTTTTTGAAAATTGGAACCCTATTGGTTTCCAATACACGGGGGTTTCGCTTTTTTCTTGTTTAAGTCAGTTATTGGCCTTTTTTAAAACCCGGGGTCCCCGCCTGTTACGCCTCCGGGAAGAAGCAGTGCGAACGGCGTCGGGGAGGGCGTCCAGGTGGCTACCAGCCGGCATGGGTTGGTTTCAGCTTAAACCCCCGCATTTTGGTTATAGGTTCTTTCACCCACAATGATTTTTTGGTCATGTAATTAGGGGAACCCTTGTATATTGAAGGTATCATTTGTATTACCTCTTTGGTACCTACTAAGCACAACTTGGTAATCAATCACAAAATGACCTTATTAAATTGTATTGGGATAGTGATTATATACACTTTCATAAGTATTTCGTTTGGCTGTGGGGGAATATCGTTCCCCACGGTGTAGAGTCCCTTTTTCATGTGTTTCTTTCCCTTTTTTTTGTTTTTGTATTTTCCAATTTTGCATTGTTCATGTCACATCATTTCTTGTTAAAAAAGTAATTTTGTAATTTTTATACCACTTGTGGGGGTTTTTTTAATTTTTTCGCCCCTAAATTTAAATTTTTACTGCTTTAAATATAGCAAAAACGCAGCTCTAAAATAGTCCCCCACAGCAATCACAGACCGTTGTACAAATGTGTTTTTTAGCGCAATTTTAGAGAAAGCGAGGGGCGACGCACATGTACTAAGCACTAACAGGGAGGTAATTTTCAATTACCCGCTGTGTGCCGGCCCTTCTTCCCTGCACGAGTATCACAGACCATTCTTTTAATATTTTTAAAACTTCGCTACGTCACATCTACAGAGCGGGGGGTTTTTGCTCTTTGCGGGGGGGAAGTTCCGACTCATTCGATTGACAGCCGGATTCCCCCTGCCTAACTGGGGGAGTGGCTTCAATCAAGATGACCTCAGAAGTTCCGCCCCTGAAGTCAAGAGGCAGGAAACCCCCGGGAGGAGTGGGATGTGACCGCTCGGGGGAAGAATGGCGCTAGACAAAACAGGCAGATGAGGGCCCCTTTTTGCTTAGTACTTTTTGTTACTATAAAGTTTCGGATACTCTCTTTTTAAACATAAAAAAGTATGAGCCCAAAAAAGGATCAGGTAACATTTGGAGGTTGAAAAGCTAAATTTTTCACATAGTTATATCGTTTATTTTTTTTTTTCGGGTATCAAATGGATTAAAACTATATTTTTCAACGGGGGCCTTTTTTTTCCCCCTTTTAAAAAAAAATAGGTTGTTTGGGGTTGTTTAAAGATTATTTTTTA
>JARQOD010000001.1:169048262-169145862 GCA_033576555.1 Oophaga sylvatica | reverse complement strand
CAGTCAACAATCTATCGCATCATCAAGAATTCAAGGAGAGAGGTTCCATTGTTGCCAAAAAGGCTTCAGGGCGCCCAAGAAAGACCAGCAAGCGCCAGGACCGTCTCTTAAAAGTGTTTCAGCTGCGGATCGGGCTACCAGCAGTGCAGAGCTTGCTCAGGAATGGCAGCAGGCAGGTGTGAGTGCATCTGCACGCACTGTGAGGCGGAGACTTTTGGAGCAAGGCCTGGTCTCAAGGAGGGAGCAAAGAAGCCACTTCTCTCCAGAAAAAACATCATGGACAGACTGATATTCTGCAAAAGGTACAGGCAGCGGACTGCTGAGGACTGGGTAAAGTTATTTTCTCTGATGAATCCCCTTTTCGATTGTTTGGGACATCAGGAAAACGCCTCATTCGGAGAAGACAAGGTGAGCGCTACCACCAGTCTTGTCTCATGTTAACTGTTAAGCATCCTGAAACCATTCATGTGTGGGTTGCTTCTCAGCCAAGGGAATCGGCTCTCTCACAGTCTTGCCTAAAAACACAGCCACGAATAAAGAATGGTGCCAGAATGTCCTCCAAGAGCAACTTCTCCCAACCCTCCAAAAGCAGTTTGACGATCAACAATGCCTTTTCCAGCATGATGGACACCTTGCCATAAAGCAAAGGTGATAACTAAATGGCTCAGGGAACAAAACATAGAGATTTGGGTCCATGGCCTGGAAACTCCCCAGATCTTAATCCCATTGAGAACTTGTGGTCAATCATCAAGAGACGGGTGGACAAACAAAAACTAAAAATTCTGACAAAATGAAAGCATTGATTGTGCAAGAATGGACTGCTATCAATCAGGATTTGGTCCAGAAGTTGATTGAGAGCATGCCAGGGAGAATTGCAGAGGTCCTGAAGAAGAAGGGTCAACACTGCAAATATTGACTTGCTGCATTAACTCATTCTAACTGTCAATATAAGCTTTTGTTACTCATATGTTTGCAATTATTATATTCTGTCTGTGATAAAAACATCTGCCAAACACACAAGAACCAGAGGGCAGCAGATCATGTGAAAATATAATATTTGTGTCATTCTCAAAACTTTTGGCCATGACTGTAGAGCAATTGAACTTAAATTCGCATTATCTAATAATCAATTTGGTAAGTTTTATAAGTGGTGTAAGTGGGACCAGTCTTTTCCGCCTCCTTTGACATAAGTTGACAGATTTCTCAACTAATTGGCGACCTGTCTCACCAGTTTTCTTGCTCAATTCTCTCATTGATGTCTCTTATTTCTCGATCTTTAGGAATGTTATGCTATTGTTTTCACTATACCTTAAATCATATAATACGAATCGTTTATTTGCAATATTACTGTACTAAAGGGTTGCATCCCTTCATATATTCTGGCTAATATGTTGCTAGACATTCATCTTGTGTATGTTATGTTTGTTACCTCTGTCCCTTCCCCTTTACTTACCTTGCTTATCCTCCCCCCCCCCACGCTCTTCCCTCCCTCCCTTCCCCCCACTCTTCCCTAATTTCTCCTTCCCTGTTAAAATCCAATAAGAATATTGAAAAAGAATGCTGAGCTGTGTATGTCCCTGCCCACACTGCTGACTGACAGCTTCCGCTGTGCACTGTACATTGTCAGTAAGCTGCCAATCAGTGGTTGGAAGGGGTTACGCAGATGATAGTCTCCTGTTGATGCAACACATTGTTTTAAAGGGAACCTGTCACCTCATTTTTCATATATAAGCTGCGGCCACTGCCATTAGGGGCTTATCTACAGCATTCTGTAATGCTGCAGATAAGCCCCCAATGTAACCTGATAAATAAGAAAAACAAGTTAGATTATACTCACCCGGGGAGCGGTCCTGGACTGGCGCCTCCCATCTTCATGACGTCCTCTTCCTTGCTTCTTTCGCGCTCCTTTGCAGGTGTACTGATCTGCCCTGTTGAGGGCAGAGTAAAGTACTGCAGTTCGCAGGTGCGGGGACTCAGACCTTTCCCAGCGCCTGCGCAATGCAGTACTTGGCTCTGCCCTCATCAAGGCAGATCAGTACGCTGCGTCGGAGCCGCGACAGGGAGCAAGGAAGAGGACGTCATCACATGATGATGGGAGGCGCCAGACCCGGACCTGCGACACCCATCGGACCGGACCGGACCGAACCCAACCCGTGTGAGTATTAACTTGTTTTTCTTATCTTTCAGCTTACATCGGGGGCTTATCTGCAGCATTATAGAATGCTGTAGATAAGCCCCTTATGGCGGTGGCTGCACCTTATATACGAAAAATTAGGTGACAGGTTCGCTTTAACTACTACAGCACACAGCCTAATAAGTGACACATCCCTGGAATCAGGCTCCCTGCCCCTCCATAGCCAACCTATGCAAAACAGGACAGAGCTTTAGATGACTCCTGCAGCTTTGGCAGTAGCCTAATACAGTGTATGGTGGGCTTACAGTTACAATAAAAACTTTCCAACCTCCTTTTCAAATCTACAAATTTTCTGCTGTTTGCAATAAACCAGTGAAGCAAGAACATGTTAAAGAGGTTGTCCAGTCCAAGTCAATAAGTCTGCAGTCACTCTTTCATACCAAGTCTAAGAGCGTGTCACCCTCGAAACGCGTCTGGTCCATTCATTCTCCCGTGTTCCCCCAACTTTCCTCCACCATGGACATAATTTCATTATCATTTTTTGCTATCTAGCATTGTTTTTAAACTAATTTGGAATAAAGAAACTATGTTTTACCAGCAAGTTGGCGTCCTTGCACCTGGATCAAATCATCTTCTGCCATCTCTGTGACTGCAGTCTTATGAATCCACTCAGCTCAAGCACTGTGCGCTATGGGGATTTGCCAATTTCTGATCTGGGGACCAGAAGGGATGTATGAGTTAAATATGCTCCCAACCAGTACAAGTGTATGGAGCGAGGTCACGGCCACTGCCAGGAGTATGTATAACGCATACATACCCTCTGGTCCCGGGTCTGAAACCAGAAAATTCCCGCAGCGCACAGTGCGTGCGTTGGGTGGATTCAGAAGTCTGCAGTCATACAGAATGACTGCAGACTTATCTATTTGGACCGGACATCCCTTTTAATTAACTCAGCACATGTAATATAACAAGTGGTTTCTCAAAATTCAACAAAAACTCTTTAATGACTACTACAGATTCATATGCAAATTGCCTCTTCAAGAAAAGCGGACTTGTACTCTATAGCGCCACCTATTGGAAGTAGCGATCCTACAAGTCACAATCAACCCTTTAACGAGTCTTGTAATATGACTTAGGATAAAAGCCAAATCAGTATCTCCATTTGCAGACACGGTGTTTCGGACTATTGGTACTACAGATTCATAATTATTCAACATTTTCATGACAAGTACCTTTTCATATTTGGGAGACCACCTTTGGCTGTTATAACATGCTGCAGCTGTGAGTACTAGCCAAACATCAACTTGTGCCAATTTTTCTGAGGAATCTTAGCCCATGTCTCATGGGCAGTAGCCTCCAGTTCACTAATATTCTTGGATTGTTGAAGAGACTGGTCCAAAAAGTTGAGTAGAGATAGGTCACTGTCTTGCACAAACAAGGAAAAAAAATGCATAAAGTTAAGACATTTAATGTTTCTGGAAGCATAGTTCATTTAAAAAAAAAAAAAAAAAAACAACTCACTACATTACCTGGTTACCTGGAGGTGGTTGAAAAAGAAACTATCATCAGCTGCTACCAGATTCCTGAGGAGGCAGATAGTCAAAAACTCTTGAGTGACAGCAAAGACTAAGATTTTGTTGTGAAAGGCACAGAGTTTTCAGTTTGCACTGTAAAGTGCAACCTAAATCTGGGTGTATTCATGCCAGAGCTCCAAGACATACATTTCTACCGAACCCAAAAGCATAATTGTCAGCTCCAATATCCCCAAAACCATACAAATATGCCACAGGAGATTAGGTTTCAATCCTGTAGATCAGTTGTATGTCTGGCGCAGGAAGAATAAAGCATATTCTGAGAAATCTGCCTACAGTGAAGCATGGTGGTGTCTCCATGGTGCTCTAGGACTTCTTTGCTTACTCTAGTAGTGGAAACCTGCAAAGCATTGAGGTGAAAATGGATTCAATAGGGTAGTAGGAAATCCAAGGAGAAAATATGCATTCTGTAATTGAACTTCCAAATTGGACAATGATCCAAAGTGTTCCTTAGTGTCCACAAGACTTGGTTTTAAAATAAGTCCTGGAAGATTCTTATGTAACTGTCACAGTCAGCTGACTTGAACCCCATATACGGTATATTTTTTATGGGATTTGAAGATTGTGATTTAAGAACACAAAACCAAGTAGTGAACTGTCACCCATTGCCTTTGAGGATTGGGCTAAGATTCCTTAGTGACGGTGCCAGAAGTGATGGCTGATTTTGCATCACATTTGCAGCAGGCCATAAGTACTGAAGATGCTTGTCATGAAGCAGGTGAACTATTTGGAGACTGTAGTAGTCATTAAAAGTGACATTTTCTGTTGCATTGTAGAAACCACTTGTATTATTTGTTTTGAGATATTTGTAAAATAATTTTATGTTCTGTGTATATCTTTATCTTTTTCATTAGTTTATTGAAAACGTTTAATGCTGAAAGAGCCATTGGTTTAATGTCTAAGTTGAACAATGTGTATGAATGGGAAGCAAATGTATTTCAGATGAGCATCCAAATATGTATTCTCACTTGTTTGCTGTGAGGCACTTCATCATATTGTAGCAATGTTTCGTTCCATTTGCAGTTGTACATTGCTTTATTTCTGATAACTGCTTGCCAGAAGTATGTAGGTCAGTTTTCCTTTCCAGTGTTTTAATGTTGAGGCAGAAAATTGAAGAGAAAAAAAAAAGTCTTCAGGTTTTTTTTTTTTCTTTTACAGAACTGGGAATAGCGTGACACTATGTAATGGCTGTAAGGCAATGCATCTCAGTTCCTTTAAAAGTGAATTGGATCGTAGATGCAGCACTCAACTGACTGCACGCTGGATACATCACCTACTGTCTTAGGTTAAATTGGGCAGTTTTTACTTTCATTTTAGTCTTGCTGCTGCTTTGATTTATTTCATTTTTTTTTAAGTTTTAAAAATTGACAATATGGTTCTAGAAAGATGGTTCTTATTTACTGTGCCCAATATGCTAATTTTGTATGGTCTTTACAGTGGGCATGGCTCAGTGTAATGATACAGAACTGATTAATGACACGTCCCCAGAGAATCCTGTGAGCACCGCCCCATTTAACACCATAAAACATTTGATTGTTGCACACACTAAATAAGCTGGCCCGTGTAGTTCTGCAACCATATTTTTAAGCGGAAAAAATACTCACGTGAAAACCAGGAACAAAACATGAGCAATAACTAGACCCTTTTCCTTGTGGCAGGTTTGCTTTAAGCTCAGAGGGCTGTTGTAAAGCACAAGCCAGTTAATGGGTTTATCAAGGACTTTTTTTTTTTTTTTTTTTTTACTGTTTGCACCTAAAAACCAACAGAGATTTGCTAACAGAGACAACTGCCTGCATGCTTTACTCTGCATCTGATCAGAGCAGTCATTAACCGCTCCTGCCGGCGAATTAGCTGATCAACGTCGAGAGCAGCTCTTTCTCTTCCGGGCAGCTCTGTCAACTGTGAGAGACTGCTGAAGTCATGCCGATACATTTCCGGATCCGGTAGCTAGCGGGGAGCCAGCTGTCAATCAGCATAACGGCCGCAGTCATTCCCCATCAACAGAGCAGAGTGGAACATAAGTTGCTGCTCTGTCGACATGACGTCAGCGGAACCCATTGAATCACTGGCAGGTGTGCTCTGTGGACCGTTCTCTGCCATCAGAGATTGGCTGTCTGTTAACTTTTAAGGGCCCCTATTAAACACCAAAAAAAATTACAACATTTTCGTGGAATGACCTTTTTAAGGCCTCTTTCACACATCGTTTTTTTTATTTCAGGCGTGATCCGGCGTGTTATAAAAAAAAAGATCGGTACCGGATGCGTTTTTTTAGCATTGACTTTCATTAGCGCCGGATCGCGCCTGATGTCGTTGCGTTGCATCCGTTTTTGTCCGGAACCAGCGGAAATGTACATTCCGGTGGCCGGACAAAACAGTCACTGCAACTTTTTTTTTTTTTTCCCGGAGCCGCCTGATAGTGCCTGAAGCGGGCATCAGGCGGCCGGAAATAATACAAGGTATGGAAAAGACCAGTCTTTTTGTGCAATCCGTCAAAAGACTGATCCGGATTCTGGAAACCAAGGGCCTCTCTCTCCTCGTCCGGACATGCGTACCTGCTTTTTCCGTCTGCAAAACTTCTTTTTCCGGGTTCAAAAGTTCAGGTCGGATCCAGCAAAAAAACTGATCCGTTGCATCAGTTTTTTTCATTTTAGCGCTGGATCCGACCCTTCAGGTATTCGCGGATTATGCCTGACACAAAAAAACTGATGTGTGAAAGAGGCCTAAGGCTACTTTCAACAGCAGTTTTTTGACGTCCGGCACGATCCGGCGTGTTTTTAATAAAACTGATCCGTACCGGATGCGTTTTTTTTGTAATTGACTTTCATTTTACCTTATAATGCTGCCCTTCACCTCGCCAAACAGACCTACTTCACCACCTGATCTCCTCACTAGCCAACAACCCCAAGAAACTTTTTGACACTTTTCACTCCCTCCTCAGGCCAAAAGCACAAGCCCCTATCACAGACATTTGTGCTGACGACCTGGCCTCCCACTTTATAGAAAAAATAGATACTATCCGTCAGGAAATCTGCTCTCAACCACCAAGTGCTGTGACTCCCATCCTCCCTGCATTTCCCCTGGCTCACTTTCCACATTTGATCCCATCACAGAAGAAGTCTCCAGACTCCTCTCTTCCTCTCGTCCGACTACATGCACTACCGTCCTCATTCCCTCACATCTCCTCCAGTCTCTCTCCAGTTGTCACAACTCACCTAACTACAATCTTTAAACTCTCTCTCTCCTCTGGCATTTTCCCATCCTCCTTCAAACACTCCATCGTTACTCCATTACTAAAGAAACCCACTCGACCTTCCTGCAAAAACAACTACAGACCGGTCTCCAATCTCCTCTTCATCTCTAAACTTTGGAGCGCCTAGTCTACTCCCGCCTCACCCGTTACCTCTCCACTCACTCCCTCCTAGACCCTTCACAGTCGGCTTCCGCCCCCTACATTCGACTGAAACTGCACTCATCCAAGTGACCAATGACCTTCTTACAGCAAAACGTAACGGTGACCACTCTCTGCTCATTCTTCTCGACCTTTCTGCAGCTTTCGACACAGTTGACCACCGTCTCCTACTCTTAGGCTCCAGTCACTAGGGTATTAAGGACACTGTTCTCTCCTGGTTCTCCTATCTTTCTGACCGCTCCTTCAGTGTTTTGTTCTCTGGCTCCACGTCATCTCATCTCCTCTTCCTCTCACTGTCGGTGTACCCCAGGGCTCAGTCCTTGGCCCCCTTCTCTTCTCTCTACACGGCCCAAATTGGACAGACCATCAGCAGATTTGGCTTTCAGTACCATCTTTATGCTGATGACACACAACTATACACGTCATCCCCCGACCTTACCCCCGCTGTACTACAGAACGCCAGTGACTGTCTGTCCGCAGTCTCCAACATCATGTCTGCTCTCTATCTGAAACTCAACCTTTCCAAAACTGAACTTCTGCTCCCGCTGTCTACTAACCTCCCTAAATCTGACATTTTCCTCTCCGTGGGCGGCACCATAATAACACCCCGGCAGCAGGCTCGCTGTCTGGGTGTTATGTTTGACACCAATATCTCCTTCACCTCCCATATACAATCTCTTGCCGCCTACACCTAAAGAACATCTCTAGAATCCGCCCTTTTCTCACCATGGAACAACAAAAACCCTCACTGTAGCATTGATCCACTCCCGCCTGGACTACTGCAACGCTCTATTACTTGGTCTCCCCATTACTCGACTATCCCCTCTCCAGTCCATTTCCCTTTAAAGCAGCAGCCAGGGTCATCCATCTGGCTAAATCGGTACTCGGAGCGTCCGCTCTTCGCCAGTCCTTACACTGGCTGCCCATTCATTATAGGATCCAATTCAAAGTACTGGTTCTCACCCACAAAGCTCTCCACAGTGCAGCACCCCCCTACATCTCCTCCCTCATTTCTATCTATCGGCCTAACCGACTGCTGCGCTCTGCAAATGACTTTCGACTAACCTCTGCACTAATCCGTACCTCCCACTCCCGACTCCAAGACTTCTCCCGCGCTGCGCCAATCCTCTGGAATGCTCTACCCAAGAAATTAGGACTATCCACAATTTGCATGGTTTCAGGCGCTCCCTCAAAACACATTTGTTCAGAGCGGCCTATCACATTCACTAATCAAAGTCATTCTATGTGTAAGTGTGCGTGTGTAGCCCATTCACTATCTCCATCCATCCCTCACTCCTCATGATGGCTGGACCATCATTGTAAATGCACCATTGTATATACACACCTGTACTTTGTATCTCCCCCACCTCATTGTAGATTGTAAGCTCTCACGAGCAGGGCGTCTTATTTTGCTTTAATTCAGGGTTCGACAAACCCGGGCTCCAGGTCGCCAGTGGCGGCTAGAAAATCATGCCTGGCGCCCGGGGTTTGTCGGGACCCTGAGCAGACGGGGGGGCCCAGTCGCCGTCGGCACCCGGCGCCCGTTAGCGGAGGAGAGCGGTGTCAGCGCCGCCACTGGCTCCGCCCCCCCCGCTTGCTCAGGGCCCCGGCAGCAGCTGGCACAATACTCACCGCTCCCCGTGCCTCCGCTGCCCCAGCTCCGGGCTCCAGGGGGCGTCTGTGCTTCCTCTCACAGCAGCGCCCCTGAATGATGTCATCATTCAGCGGCTGGCTGTGGCAGAGAGCGCGCGGACGCCGGACAGGTGAGATATGTGTGTGTGTCTGTATCAGTGTGTGTGTGTGTGTATGTAGTGCGGTGCTTTGTGTGTGTTTGTGAGAGGAGTGCTTGTGTGCTTGCGGTGCTGTCATGTGTGATGGGGGGTGGGGGGGAGGCAGTGATGATGATGATGATGGGGAGGCATTGATGATGATGGGGAGGCATTGATGATGATGGGGAGCATTGATGATGATGGAGGCATTATGATATGGGAGGCATTGATGATGATGGGGAGGCATTGATGATGATGGGAGCATGTGATGAGGGAGGCAGTGATGATGATGAGGAGGAGTAAATGATGATGATGAAATGAAAAATTCTGGCTCCTAAATTTTTTGGCTGGCTCCTAGATTCTGAACAACTTTGTCAACCCTGCTTTAATTATTGTATTGTTAACATTGTTAATGACTTATGTTTTGAAACTGTTAAACTGTAAAGTGCTGCGGAATATGATGGCGCTATATAAATAAAAATTATTATTATTAGCGCCGGATCTCGCCTGATGTCGTTGCGTTGCGTCCGTTTTTGGCCGGATCGGGCGGAAATGTACATTCTGGCGGCCGGGCAAAACGGTCACTGCAACGTTTTTTTTTTTTTTGTGGCGGAAACGCCTGACAGCGCCTGAAGCGGCGCATCAGGCGTCCGGAAATAATAGAAGTCTATGGAACCGGATCAGTCTTTTGTGCAATCCGTCAAAAAACTGATCCGGATTCTGGAAATCAAGGACTACTACTGCTGCTACTACTACTCGGTCCGGACATGCGTACCTGCATTTTCCGGCTGCAACGGCCAACAGGAATGCAGGGAAGTTCAGCGACGGTCTGAGGGTAAGTATGGGGGAGGACGGGGGATCCCAGCATTGTATACAAGGGTGGGAGCGGAGCATCATGCATGCATGCAAGGGTGGGAGCGGAGCCATGCATGCAAGGGTGGGAGCGGAGCCATGCATGCAAGGGTGGGAGCGGAGCCTTGCATGCAAGGGTGGGAGCGGAGCCTTGCATGCAAGGGTGGGAGCGGAGCCTTGCATGCAAGGGTGGGAGCGGAGCCTTGCATGCAAGGGTGGGAGCGGAGCCTTGCATGCAAGGGTGGGAGCGGAGCCTTGCATGCAAGGGTGGGAGCGGAGCCTTGCATGCAAGGGTGGGAGCGGAGCCTTGCATGCAAGGGTGGGAGCGGAGCCTTGCATGCAAGGGTGGGAGCGGAGCCTTGCATGCAAGGGTGGGAGCGGAGCCTTGCATGCAAGGGTGGGAGCCCTTGCATGCAAGGGTGGAGCGGAGCCTTGCATGCAAGGGTGGGAGCGGAGCCTTGCATGCAAGGGTGGGAGCGGAGCCTTGCATGCAAGGGTGGGAGCGGAGCCTTGCATGCAAGGGTGGGAGCGGAGCCTTGCATGCAAGGGTGGGAGCGGAGCCTTGCATGCAAGGGAGGGAGCGGAGCCTTGCATGCAAGGGAGTGACATTCACATTGTTATAATTAAATGATAAGTATGCACTACTACTAAACTACAACCCCGTCCATAGCCACGCCCCCTTATGACCGAAGCCCCACACCCCATCCGCGCCCTGCCGGGCCATGAAAGAATGGTTTTGCTTGAAGCCGCGACGTGCCATCATTCAGTGACGGAGCCTCGGACGCGGGCTGCAGCGTCTGGGCTCCGTCACCGCTAGCGCAGATGAATCATCTGCTGATTCCTCTGCGCTAACGGGTATAGCATAACGCGATTGCTATGTGTTGAACTGGCTGGTAAAACGCAAAATGAACCTAGCCTTAGGGTTAGAATTAGGGTTAGGGTTAGAATTAGGGTTAGGGTTACAATTAGGGTTACAATTAGGGTTAGGGTTACAATTAGAGTTAGGGTTACGATTAGAGTTAGGGTTACGATTAGAGTTAGGGTTACGATTAGAGTTAGGGTTACGATTAGAGTTAGGGTTACGATTAGAGTTAGGGTTACGATTAGAGTTAGGGTTACGATTAGAGTTAGGGTTACGATTAGGGTTAGGGTTACGATTAGGGTTAGGGTTACGATTAGGGTTAGGGTTACGATTAGGGTTAGGGTTACGATTAGGGTTAGGGTTACGAATAGGGTTAGGGTTGCGATTAGGGTTAGGGTTGCGATTAGGGTCAGGGTTGCGATTAGGGTCAGGGTTGCGATTAGGGTCAGGGTTGCGATTAGGGTCAGGGTTGCGATTAGGGTCAGGGTTGCGATTAGGGTCAGGGTTGCGATTAGGGTCAGGGTTGCGATTAGGGTCAGGGTTGGGATTTAGGTTGGGATTTAGGTTGGGATTAGGGTTAGGGGTGTGTTGGGGTTAGGGTTGGAGCTAGAATTGAGGGGTTTCCACTATTTAGGCACATCAGGGGGTCTCCAAACACGACGTGGCGTTCAAAAAGTCAAATGGCGCTCCCTCCTTTCCGAGCCCTGCCGTGCGCCCAAACAGTGGTTTACCCCAACATATGGGGTATCAGCGTACTCAGGACAAATTACACACCAATTTTGGGGTTCTAATTTCTCCTGTTACCCTTGGGAAAATAAAAAATAGCTGGCTAAAAAAATCATTTTTGAGGAAAAAAATGATTTTTTATTTTCACGGCTCTGCGTTAATAAATTTCTGTGAAGCACTTGGGGGTTCAAAGTGCTCACCACACATCTAGATAAGCTCCTTGGGGGGGTCTAGTTTCTAAAATGGTGTCACTTGCAGGGGGTTTCTACTGTTTAGGCACATCAAGGGCTCTGCAAACACATGACGCCTGCAGAACATTCCATCAAAGTCTGCATTACAAAATGGCGCTCCTTCCCTTCCAAGCACTCCCATGCGCCCAAACAGTGGTTACACCCCACATATGGGGTATCAGCGTACTCAGGAAAAATTGCACAACAACTTTTGGGGTCCAATTTCTCCTGTTACCCTTGGGAAAATAAAAATAATAGCGGGCTAAAGAATCATTTTTGAGGAAAAATGATTTTTTTTATTTCACGGCTCTACGTTTATAAATTTCTGTGAAGCACTTGGGGGTTCAAAGTGCTCACCACACATCTAAATAAGTTCCTTAAGGGGTCTAGTTTCCAAAATGGTGTCATTTGTGGGGGGTTTCCACTGTTCAGGCGTATCAGGGGCTCTCCAAACGCGACATGGCGTCCAATTTCAATTCCAGCCAATTTTGGTTTGAAAAAGTCAAACGGCGCTCCTTCCCTTCCAAGCCCTGCTGTGCGCCCAAACAGTGGTCCCCCCCCCCACATATGGGGTATCAGCGTACTCAGGACAAATTGGACAACTTTTGTGGTCTAATTTCTACTGTTACCCTTGGGAAAATAAAAAATTGGGGACTAAACGATCAGGTTTGTGGAAAAAAATGACTTTTTATTTTCATGCCCAGGCGTTATAAACTTCTGTGAAGCACTTGGGGGTTCAAAGTGCTCACCACACATCTATATAAGTTCCTTAGGGGGTCTAGTTTCCAAAATGGTGTCACTTGTGGGGGGTTTCCACTGTTTAGACACATCAGGGCCTCTACAAACGCGACATGGCGTCCAGCCAATTCTGCGTTGAAAAAATCAAACGGCGCTCCTTCCCTTCCAAGCTCTGCCATGCACCCAAACAGTGGTTTACCCCCACATATGGGGTATCAGCATGCTCAGGACAAATTGACAAAAACTTTTGGGGTCTTGTTACCCTTGGGAAAATAAAAATTGGGTGAACAGATCGTTTTTGTGGAAAAAATATGATTTTTTATTTTCACTGTTCTATGTTATAAACTTCTGTGAAGCACTTGGAGGTTCAAAGTGCTCACCACACATCTAGATAAGTTCCTTAGGGGGTCTAGTTTCCAAAATGGGGTCACTTGTGATGGGTTTCCACTGTTTAGACACATCAGGGCCTCTACAAACGCGACATGGCGTCCAGCCAATTCTGCGTTGAAAAAGTCAAATGGCGCTCCTTCCCTTGCGACCTCTGCCGTGCGCCCAAAAGTGGTTTACCCCCACATATGGAGTATCGGCTTATTCAGGAGAAATTGCACAACAAATTTTGTGGTTCATTTTTTCTTTTAACAGTTGTGAAAATAAAAAAAATTGGTTCCGAAGTAAAGTTTTTGCAAAAAAAAAGTTAAATGTTAATTTTTTCCTTCCACATTGCTTCAGTTCCTGTGAAGCACGTAAAGGATTAATAAACTTCTTGAATGTGGTTTTGAGCACCTTGAGGGGTGCAGTTTTTAGAATGGTGTCACTTTTGGTTATTTTCTATCGTATAGACCCCTCAAAGTGACTTCAAATGTGATGTGGTCCCTAAAAAAAAAAATGGTGTTGTAAAAATGAGAAATCGCTGGTCAACTTTTAACCCTTGTAACTTCGTAACAAAAAAAAATTTTGTTCCCAAAATTGTGCTGATGTAAAGTAGACATGTGGGAAATGTTATTTATTAAGAAATTTGTGTAACATATCTCTCTGATTTAAGGGCATAAAAATTTAAAGTTTGAAAATTGTTAAATTTTCAAAATTTTCGCCATATTTCCGTTTTTTTCATAAATAAACACAAGTCATATCAAAGAAATTTTACCACTAACGTGAAGTACAATATGTCACGAAAAAACAATCTCAGAATCAGCTGGATTCGTTAAAGCGTTCCAGAGTTATAACCTCATAAATTGACAGTGGTCAGAATTGTAAAAATTGGCCTGGTCATTAAGCTGCAAAATGGCTCTGTCACTAAGGGGTTAAACGAGCATGCGATTATTAGGAATTTCTAGGTCTGAGTAACGAGCACCCAAGCATTTTAGTGCTTGCTCATCTCTAGAGAAAACGTTTTAGGCTATGTTCCCATGATGAGTGTTTGATGTTGTAGAATTTCTGCACCATTAGGTTACATTTTTTCATTGCGTTTTTTTATTTTGTTTTTGGCGCTGCAGTTTTTTTGCATCTTTTTAGTGTCCTGTTTTAAATAAAGCTTTCTTTTTGATACTTCCTGGTATTTAGCTTAAACTGCTTGATAGTTGTGTGAATTCCATACATTCTGCCTGCTTCTCTGTAGTAGAGAAATACAGTAAAACGCATGTGTTTTGTACTTGCGGATTTTCTGCATTTAAAGCAATTTTATGGGGCAAATCTGCACATAACACTCAGCGTACCTGAAAGAGAAATTGTTGTTGCAGACTTATTACATCCATCATGGTGGGTCTGTTTAGACTGCTTTAAAAAATAAAAATGGGCATAAGATTTCTATAAATCCTATCCACTTTGCTGGAACTGTAAGGGCTTGTGCACACATTGCCGACTTGCTGCGTTTTTTTTTTTTCTTCCAGACTTGCTGGCAAGACCTGAAGCAGTCCTGATGCCAGCAAAGTGAATGATAAACCTGACGTGTCACGTACATGCTTCTTACTTGTGACGTGCAGAAAATAATCTGCAGCATGTCCGTTCTCTGTGCAGTTTTGTGGCGTTTTTCACCATTGACTTCACTCAAATTTGTCAAAAGCGCAGGCTAAACCGCGTGTTTTTGCAGCTGCATTTTTCCTGTCAAAAGATACAGAAATGGTGCAAATTTCTCCATCCATTACTCAGCATGCGCTCATAGTTTAAGACTACGTTCCTGCGATAAGTAGTTGGTGAGTTGTCGATGTGTCTGCTACATCAAACGTTCACCAAAAAGCTCATTGTGGGAACGTAGCCTAAGACACTGCATTTTTTGGTGCAGCACAAATACGAAGTGTCAAAAACTCGTGTGAACTTCACACCACTTAATGGCTTACTTTCGGTCAGAAATTTGTGTACAAAGTTTGGCACATGGTGTCACATCCCAGGCCACTCTTTTCTCCTGTGAAGCCATGCTCTCTCATCAAAGAAGTCAGTTAAAGGGTAGGTTAAGTCATAATAAATATGGTGCAAGCCATTTAAGGTGGTGGTTTATTTTTTTTCCCTGACGTTTTTACCTTTAGTAGATCCTTTCCAGTGTTTTCTACCATTCACATCAAACAGATTCTGTAGCGCATTGGCCCCCAACCTTTCTGACCTTAAGTGTCATATTCAGCTTTGAAAGAGGGTCGCGAGCCAAATTCAGCCCTGAGAAAGGGCCACGAGCGACATCCAGCTCTTGGCCCCTCTGTCATGAAACCCAGAGCCCCCATTACTGGTGTAGTGACATCCAAAGATCTTCTACAGAAATCCCACCGAGAGAGTATACCAAGATCCAGAGGATCCCACAATACCTCCGTTCAGTATTCTTTCACCAAGCGCTCCCACCACACTGTCGCATCCTCTGTACTGGGCTACTCACAAAGTTCTCCATGTAGAGAGCTGCTCTTCATAGTTGTTTGCTAGAACCAGACCTAATGCACCAAGCTGGCAGATCGCCCTGAGCCACAGTTTGGGGACTTCTTTTGTAGAGGATGAAGAATTGATACTCAGAGGGGAAGGTTTGTTGAAGTTTTTGGCGGGTTTCTAATGAAAAAAGCAACATTTTGTTTTGTTGCACACTCTTTTGCAGGAAAAAATACTATATATATATATATATATATATATATATATATATATATATTATATATATATGTAAGCTTTTCAGGGGATATAGCTCTGGGATCGCCGTCCGGGTAGACGGAGTGGCACGGAAACAGCTCATTCACAGACAGCAGTTCTGGTAAAAACTGGCCGCAACCAGCCTTATTAAAGTCCACAGCAAACAGAACATAATCAAAACCAAATCATAAACATAAGCCTGGGCTTGTCCAGCCACTTACTACACTTAGATAGATTTCCCTCTCTATCCGGGTCCAGACTCTAACGCCTGTCCCCAAAACAACACATATGTTCAGTAGTTACCAGCATGGAGTTTCACAGAGTCTCCTCCTTGTGTCTGAAGGCATATCCAACGTCCAGACTTGAGAGAGCTCCCCTCCTATTCAGCATGGATTCTCACAGAGACTACTCCTGTGTCCGGGGTACATCGAGCACCCAGACTGAGACAGCTCATACTCCTGGAGACTCCTTCTTGTGCCTGGACTCCTTGTCCAGACTAAGCGAGCTCTCTGTCTGTGTTCGCAGACACCTACTTCTGGTCTCCTAATTAACAGCTGAGTGGTTTCAGGCCTGAGCTGCAAGTGTGTACTGAATGTAAGGTGTAGTGACCTTTCTCTACCACTAGGTTTACAAAGCCATACATTTCCCTTATACCAGTCAGCAAAGTATCTAGGTGAAATGTACACCCCATTCAACACACATATTCTCACTGTCTCACAATATATATATATATAATATATATATATATATATATATATATATATATATATATATATTTATATATATTTTATATTTTTTTTTTTTTTACTTTATGCCGATCTCAACCCTTTTCTAGAAAGAAAGTGCTACAGTGGAGGAGACAAGGTAGTGACAACTCGACATATCTATTCTATTCTATGCTTGAAATGTTGTAAATAAAGTATAGCTGAAGTAGAAGCAAGTTTAGAACTGGTTTAGGTTTCCATTTATGGCGCAGACAGCCCAAAGATATGTCCCATTAATTAGGGCGTGCACCTCCGATTTAGCACATCTTTCTCTCCAGCGCTTCTATTAAAGACTGGAGCAAATTCCCAACACTGGTGAAATACCCCAAATTATGTTACGACAAATACAGCAGCGCAACCTGTAAGAATCCGCATAGGAAACACTACTTTTCACTAGCTTTCCTTCAAAGGCATGTGCACAATGTCTATTACACGCCAGAATACCCACTGAGTTTCTGAAACGGAAGGTACTTTAGGACAGAGTTCCCCAACTCCAGTCCTCAGGACCCACCAACAGGTCATGTTTTCAGGATTTCCTTAGTATTGCCCAGGTGATAATTGCATCACATGTACAATACTAAGGGAATCCTGAAAACATGACCTGTTGGTGGGCCTTGAGGACTGGAGTTGGGGAACCCTGCTTTAGGACGAAGCTGGCGTTCTTTTTCTTGAAGCATCTTCTTTGGTGTCCTCTTCTTCGTTTTTGTGGTGGTGAAGGCACCTGAAGAATGTCCAGGTCTCTTTTTAGCCGCTTCACAACTTTTGAAGCCTATAGTGGCTAGAAGAAGCTCAGTGAGAGTGAGCACACACACCCTAAGTTGTTCTTACGTTGCTGTGCAGATGTTCATTATTTATAGCATTTTTTTAAGTGTACTTTCAGGGGAATGCGCCTGAAAAGACGTGGTGTACACGTACACTTGTATTGACTTCTAACGTTCTGTGACGTTCAATGTTACCCTTTGTCATCGTAACAATAGATCCTATGAGATGTAACTAACCGCAGCTGGCCGAGCAAGAAAATCTACTTTCTTCAGTAGAAAAATTTTATGTTGTGTAATTATGAACATAAGGTAACTTCAACAGTGAAAATTTCTAATGGGAGTAATAGGTAGAATTGAGGGGGTTCAGTTTGGAGCCTCGATCATCAGATTTAACAGCTAGAATACCTCGGTCTGTATCGCTATTACAGTCACTGAAGGGCGTCCGTCACTGTTCATCGTGCCTAGAAGCTACAATGTACAGATTCCCTGCTGCCATAGTGTGAACACGCGCTCACTGTCTCAGGACGGTCTTTAGTTTTCTTGCATTTATTTGCGTAATAAATTTCTTCATTACAAAGGTTCAGATGTGGTAGAATAATTCTGCTTTCTGATGCTTGAATATCTCAATTTCAAATCTCCATCCTCCAGAACTGTACGTAATTTACTGTGGTCAAGAAATCGCAACGCAGATCCAGCATGGTCTTGACTCACCCTTAGGGTATGTTGACATGGGATGCAAATTCTGACTGCTTACCTTGCGGATTTGCGCTCGGTCACAGCGAATACTTGCAACAGCAAGAGAATTTAATTTGAATACATTATATCTGCTGAAGGTTTTCTGCGCACAGATTGATTGCAGAGCAAAGTTCTCAATGTCAGTTCCTTCTGCGCATTGTTAGGGGCTGCGCACACATTGCAGATTTTTTGCTTTATTTTTTTTTCCCTCTGCACAGATTTGTCACAAAACCTGAAGGGTATCTTGATGCCAGCAAAGTAAAAAGGAATCCTGAAGTCTCATACACACGTTTATTAGCCTAAATTGATAAGGGTTATTTTCAATGTTGACCAACATCTATGGACGTTCAGTTCTCAGTCATGATTGGCAATGTACGTCTATGGGCCTGTGAAAATATTTAGACCGCACTCTGATGTCACCCTTGTGCTGTTCTATCCTGGACTGTTGGGAAAACTTTATAAAACTGCTGAATTCCTGTATCTTTGTGCTTCTGTGTACACAGAGGATTCTGTGTCGGGAGCACATGTGCTGCTCTTTCTTGGCAAAACTGACAAATTGTTGATCTTGTTGTTTCTAGTGTTCAACTTTTTTCTATACGCGTGTATTAGCAGTCAAAACATGATCTTTCAATTTGTTATGCATTTTTGTGCAATGTGCAAAAGCAGGCTATCTAAGTGGATTTCTTTCCCTCATACAGCACTTTTTGACCCCAATTCATTAAGATTGGCATTTCATACAGCAGTATTTAATGAAGAGTGTGAGTACTTAATTAATTCTGTGAAACTTATCGGTAGTGTGTGCCTCGCCAGAAATGTCACTCCAGTAAGTGACTAGAGTAAGGCTATGTGTACATGTTCAGGATTTTTCGCGTTTTTTAGCGTTTTTGCGGCGGTTTTCCGCTGCAAAAACCCATTCGTATTATTAGAATGCATTCCGCAATTTTTGTGCACATGCTGTGTTTTTTTTCTACAAAAAAAATGCAGCATGTTCATTCTTTTTCCAGAATCACTGCGATTCCGCCGCCATAGGAATGCATTGAACCGCTTACTTTCCGCATGTAACTCTCCTCCAGGCCCTGGGTACCATATCCCTTGTAAAACAATTAAAATAAAAAATCGTGATATTCTCACCTTCCGGCGGCCCCCGCAGCCTTCCCGCCTCTCAGCGACGCTCCCAGCAACTCCCGTTCCCAGTGATGCCTTGCAACAATGACCTGTGATGACGTAGCGGTCTCACATGATGCTACATCATCTGGGGTCATTGTCACAAGGCATCACTGGGAACGGGAGTTGCCGGGAGCATCGCGAGGACCAGGAAGGCTGCGGGGCCGCCGAAAGGTGAGAATATCACGATTTTTTATTTTTTTTAAACATTAGATCTTTTTACTATTGATGTGGCATCAATAGTAAAAAGTTGCTCACACTTGTCAAACACTATGTTTGACTAGTGTGACCAACCTGTCAATCAGTTTTCCAAGCGATGCTACAGATCACTTGCAAAACGCTAGTTTTTAGCGGGAATACGCATACCAATAAAATGAGTATTTCCCGCCTCAGGGAGGTGTGGGATTGCCACGGAAATTTCCACAGCAATTCCACAACGTGTGCACATAGCCTAACAGTTCTGGGAAAAGAAACTCCACTACTTTAACATGAATTTGACTGGCGGGCATAGGCACACCTTGACACACCTTGTTCCTCCTCGGTTCTTCCCCAGCTCTGCCCATTTTGGCATAGCTGCTTAAAACTGATGTTAAAAAAACAAAAATTGCACATTTTTGCGTAAACCTGTGTTGCACAAATATGTTGTGGTGATTCAAAGTGTTTTACAACATTTTTCTGGTATAAGCACTTTGATGCATCTACTTGATAGTTTTATGGGTCAATAGTAGAGTTGAGCGAAACAGGTCGGTCAGATTCAAAAGTCGCCGACTTTCGCCAAAGTCGGGTTTCGTTGGCCGAAACCCGACCATAGCTTGAAGTCGGCCATGCGGTCTTCGAAACGAACGTCAAAGTCGAGTTTCCCAGAATGCTTTCAGGCGCCTTTTTTCAGCCAATGAGCAAGGACGTAAATTGTGGGCAACGAGATGACATGTGCAGCGTCCACCACCATCTTAGAGAAGGGCATTGCAGTGATTGTCTTGCTTTGGGGGCATCATAGTGTCTATAAAAGCCCTGACCGCCGACCGCCATTTTACTTCTTCCGATCTTAACAGTAGGGAGAGGTTGCTGCCGCTGTTTATCAGTAGGGAGAGAGTAAAGGTACTGCCACACTAAACAATCCCGCTAGCGATCACAATAACGACGCATACTAATGCGATCGCTAGCGGGATTGTTTCTATATCGCTAAATGCGGCCACATTTAGCGATATAGTTAACGACGCTATCGCCGTTAGCGATCTTCTTAACGACTTTAGTGGTACAAAAGTACCGCTAAATCGCTAAGAAAAGGTGCCACACAGCGATTAGATACTTACCCAGCGGGAGCGCCGACGAGAAAATAGGGTCCGGAACGATTCCAGCGACGAGCGAGATCACAGCAGGAAGCTCGTCGCTGGAAGCTGCCGCACTGAACAATATCGCTAACAGGATCGCTAAATAGTGACGTTTTTTAGCGATCCCGTTAGCGATATTGTTTAGTGTGGCATACCCTTTAGGGCTGGAAAGAGAAGTTCTTCTGTGCTTGTGCTGATAGCAATTGTGCTGTACAGTTAGTGTGCAGTGACAGGGGAGGATTTTCTTGTGTGCAGCAGCGCTGGTTATTAGGCTGCCTGATAGCTGTATTGGTGTGTGTACACTGCTGTGCAGACTGCTTTTTACACAGCACAAATACTTTTATTCTTTTTTTCTGCACAGTTACCGAGCGTTCATTTTTTCCCACACAGTATAGAGCTGTACGCTCCTCACACACTACCGTGTACCGGCTGGTCTCACGGACAAATACATGCTGACTATCTGTGTGTGACTCCGGAAATATATACGGAGATTTACAATTTCCCCTACACTGTATACAGCTGTACGCTTCAGATACAGTACCCTTTTTCTGCTTTTTTGTTTTCTGGTCAAATCCATACTGAGTGAGCGTCTGTGTGTGACTCCGGAAATATATACAGAGATTTACAATTACCCCAACACTGTATACAGCTGAACGCTACTGATACAGTACCATATATCTGCTGGTATTTTGGGCACATTTTCCCAAACATGAGGAAGTATGGTGGAAGAGGACGTGGGCGGGGGCCAGCTGTTATTCCCCATTGACTTGCATTGGGGTCGGGTTTCGTTTTTTTGTTGACCTCCGACTTTTGCCGCGAGCTAGTCTGCCGATCTCGTTCGACTCGACTATTGTGAAAGTCGGGTGGTCCGAAACCCGACTCGACCCGAAAAAAGGCAAAGTCACTCATCTCTAGTCAATAGCAATAGTCACCTGACTTATTTCTTTGCAATTAACCTATCACAATTCGAGAAGTACTATATTGTTAATGATCTGTAACAAAGAAGTGTACATCATAGGCCTAAATTGCATTATTTGGTTGTAGTATAATTTAGGCCTCAAAGACACGGCAGTGCTTTCTGCAGGAGAAAGTGCAGTTTTAGGGGTCTCTCACATCAGTGATTATTGTCTCGTGTGAGAGAATCTGATCGATTATGGTATTGACACTCTTCTCAAACTCTTATCAGAGTAGTCAAGGGTGGTCAGTTTAGGCCTCTTTCACACATCCGTTTTTTTGTATCAGGCATGATCCGGCGTGTTAAAAAAAAAACGGATCCGGTACCGGATGCGTTTTTTTTTACCATTGACTTTCATTAGCGCCAGATCGTGCCTGATGTCATTGCGTTGTATCCGTTTTTGTCCGGATCCGGCGTAAATGTACATTCCGGCGGCCGGACAAAACGGTGCATGTAACGTTTTTTTTGTTTGCCGGAGCCGCCTGATATGCTTGAAGCGGCGCATCAGGCGGCCGGAAACAATAGAAGTCAATGGAACCGGATCAGATTTTTGTGCAATCCGTCAAAAGTCTGATCCGGATTCTGGAAACCAAGGTCTACTACTACTACCACATCTACATCTATATTTTCCAGTGTCTCCGGGCATCCAAAACCCTCTTTTTCTGGGTTCCAAAGTTCAGGTCGGATCCAGCAAAAAAACGGATCCGTTGCATTAGTTTTTTTATTTCAGTGCCGGATCCGTCCCTTCAGGTGTTCGACGGATCATGCCTGATACAAAAAAACGGATGTGTGAAAGAGGCCTTACTGTGATCTGACTCTCTGTTGTGAAGACGGAGAGCTTAATTTCTCAAGTGTCTGTATCCGTATAAATCGGACTGCACTCTGATGACATCCGAGTGCAGTCCCATGGACTTGGATGGGTGCGTGTGATTTGCTGAGCCACTCGCAGCATGCTGCATTCTATTTATTTTTTTTCATGCTGAATAGGCCTGGGTAAAAAAAATGCAGATCTGCACTGCTCCATAGCATGACATTGGTCCAAATGCTATCCGATAAAACACTTTCGGAGTTGTACGCTTGTGTGTGCGAGCCCTTACATGGAGCCTTTGCATTTCTGTAATAAAGAGCCATAAGTACAATGTTTGCGCCCTTATGTTTAATTTTGCACTGTATTTCTGAGATGTCATCCCCAGAAGCCTTTCTCTGTAATAGTGTCCTATGCAATATGCCACCTTTTTTTATACCATTGTATAAGATCTGAAGTATTCAGAGAAACTTTTATAAACGCGACGGGTGTGATGTTATGACTCTTTACAGTTATGAGAACTGGGTATACAAATTGGCCAACATAAGATCGGTATAGAATTTATAGGGAATAGCAGAAAATGAAAGTTAAATAAAGCACAGACAGACCAAATTTTTTTTTTACTGTGTTTAATGCCTGCTACAGACAGATCATTGCAGATGCTGCTCTTTTACAGCATATGACAAAGGATTATCTTCATTCAGGGGCACTCGTAGTTTTACATTTTGTGATCAGGCATCAAACATGACTCTGCTCTGCTTCCACAATACTTAATTCAATCTCCGCTGTGGAGGCAGAGCAGAGAGCAGGACAGTTGAGCTCTGCTGGAAACGGCTAGCAGATCAGTAATATAAAACCGCATGCATCCGTCAGTTGTGTACAGGACAGTACAGTGTATAGTGCGCATGGAGTACACGCTTCGTGATGAAGACACGGCGGAGCTCTGCTGGAAGCCAGCTGAGAGAGACTCTACTAACTAACGGAATTACAAGACCACATTATGAGTTTTGGAAATCTCCCTTTATGGAGCGCAAATAATTGGTGCTGATGTACTTCAAACCATACATATTCATTAAAGAGGCTTTACAGCTCGGAAAATAAAATTGATAAAATGGAAAGTAATACTAAAATTTTCATTTGAGTCTTTTATGAAAAAATTCTAATATTTCTTCAACATTTAGCCCTCTTTGCCGTATAGTCATTTGCTAAAGCCATCAGCCATGTTATTTGGGGGAGCGGGAACAAGGAGTAAAGTGTGAATGTCCAGTGTTTGGGGTAGGGCGAAGCTCTAGTCATAGGGCTGTTGTTGCCCACTGTCTCACAATTAATCTAACCATCATCTTGACCATTTGGGATATAGAAAAATGTGAGAATTGAAAGTTTTTAGAAATGTTAATTCAAGCTTTTTTTTTTTTACTTTTTAAATATGACTTTTTATCTGAGTAATCAGCCCCTTGATAGTACTGGTTTTCGTTTTGAGTCGGATCATCCTGCTTCTGACCGGTCTGAAAACAGGATGTTTAGCATGAGGCCATCCGTAAATGATGCGTATAATGTAAAGGCATATAGAGTAGTATTTGTTGTAATGTGAAGTGACCATTCCTTTAAATGGATGATAGTCACTCAGTCATGTAGAAGTTTCCATAATGTCATTTCAGAAGGCTCCATTTAAAGGGAATCTGTCACCCCATTTTTCGACCATCAGCAGTAGCCACCGCCATCAGGGGCTTATCTACAGCATTCTGTAATGCTGTAGATAAGCCCCCGAAAGGCGCCGGGAGAGGTCCGGCGCCTGCGCTCTGCAGTACTCTGCTCTCACCAGGGCAGAGCAGTGCACCGGAGCCACAACAGGAAGCGAAGAAGAGGCTTCACTAGAAGATGGGAGGCGCCGGACCACGACGCACATCGTACCGGACCAGACCCCGGACCGCCCCTGGGTGAGTATTTTATAACTCGTTTTTCTTCTCTTTCAGGTGACATCGGGGGCTTATCTATGGCATTACAGAATGCTGTAGATAAGCCCCTGATGGCGGTGGCTACAGCTGATGGTTGAAAAATGAGGTGACAGATTCCCTTTAAATGAAGAAACTTTAGTAACTTTCTGTCTGAGGACTTACCATGATCTGAAAATGGATTATAGCGAGTCTGTCAGCACAAAATGACTGTTCAAACCAAGCATAGGTGCTCCCTTGGGGTAGCCTGACTGTTCAGTGCACCGTCCCACCTACTTGTTTTGCATCATCTCCAGTCCCTCTTGATTGACAGTTCTGGTGTGACAGAAGCCATTGGAGAGCGGGATGGATTAAAAACAAGTAGCCTCTGCTTGGTTTGTGCTGACACTCATTTTAAATTGGTGCAACTATATGTATCATCTTCTTCCTTGGTATAGTAGGCATCACACGATCGGTCTATGAACTGACCACGGAACGTGTAATGTTTGATATAAACAATGTACTTTTGATCCGAGCTAGACAGTAACCAGATACATTTTCTTTTCCTTTCTTCCTGGAAATGTTGCTTTAAAAATGACACCATTCAGTTTTATTTGTATAAATACAAGATTTCCGGGTTGTCGTTTGTGCCCTCTCATGAGTGACAGCTGCCTTACAGTCTCTACTCTTCTTTCTTTTTCTTCACACATTAGTTATATATTTTACCATTGATCTGGTATGTATAGGGTTAATTTATGTGTCTGGATTATATTATAATTATTGGAATTGTTTCCGTTTTTTTCCATTTGTAGAACAATGACCAGTTCATTTCTACAGTCAATAAAGCTTTTGTCACTTTCCTACTTTCCTGTGGCTAGCGTCTGATACGTATGTCTTACCGCAGTGGTTTGTAATATATTTCTAATTTCCTCTCTGCAATTTTGCTCTTTTCATCGGTAAATCGAACACATGACTTCCCCTCCGGCCTCGCTCCTGTAAGGTTCTGCTTGATCTGTGGAGACATCACAATGAATAGCAGATCTTCAATTATCAAAGCGAGGACCTGAATCCTGATCTGTATCTGTCCACTGCAGCTAATAACCTCTGCTGTAATTGACCTGCCACTGGGAAGCTGCTGCAGGTGCCGCCGCCTCTGAACGATCACCAAGAAGCTATTATTGATTTACCCACCGTTCGCTGACCTGTCTCATTTAATATACTCTCACTTTCCAGTGTTTTTACAATGACTATTCTTTGTGTTAATATCCTCAGATATAACCATTTTATGCAGTCGAGCGGAACTTGCTTTATTTTTTCTTTTCTTTTTTCCATGCAAAACATGTGACATCTTATTTGTCTTAATATTTGTCTCAAACCTGGACAGATATATAACATTCGATTTGCTTCTAATGTTCTTTGATTCCCAAATTAATAAGTGATTGTCCTCCACTCAAGGGGGGGTCACAGGGTGTTTCCAGCGGTTGTGCCCCCAGCAGGCAATAAGTTATTCCCCATTTTGCTATTTTGAAAATAACCCTTTGAATGCCTCTTAATTATTTTGATGGTTGGACCTTCTACAACAAGCGGCTTTTTAATTTTCCCTTTTGTGACCCCACTTTCTCCTTATAGATTGCGAGCACGGCCCTCACTCCTTGGTATCTGTTAAATTATATGTTGTTCTGTAATGTCTGCTATTGCCTGTATATGTCCCTTCTGACTTGTAAAGTGCTGCAGAATTTGTTGGCGGCGGCGCTATAAAAATGATATATGTAATAGGATTGTAGTAATGGAGAAATAACCAGTATCAGACTGAGACTTCATGCTATATAAAGGATTATATGGAGGCACACTTGTGTTTTTTTTTTTTTTTTTACTTTTTCCTTATGTATCTTTGAAGAAAAGGTGTGAGGCTATGTGCACATGTTGCGTTTAAGCGTTTTTGCCGCATTTTTACGCTAAAAACTCTAACAAAACACATCACATGCAATCCTATGGGATTCGGCAATTGCTGTGCACATGCTGCGTATTTTTCCGGAGCATAAACGCATCGCGTAAAAATAAACAGCATGTCCATTATTTTAGCGTAGTCACAGCGATTCCGCCGCCATAGGATTGCATTGTAATGCTCACTTTACTCATGTGTTTATGCCCACCATGCGTGAAGTGAGTGCTTCATGTGCGATTGGTACCCAGGGTCTGGAGGAGAGGAGACTCTTCTCCAGGTCCTGGGTACAATATTCTTGTAAAAAAATAGAATTAAAATAAAACATAGGGATATAATTACCCTCTGTCGGCCCCCGGAGTTGTCCCGCTCCTCAGCGGCGCTGCCGGAAGTTCCGTTCCCAGGCGTGCTTAGCGAGAATGGCCTTTGTGACGTTGCGGTCATTCTCGCTAAACACGCTTGGGAACGGAACTTGCCGGCAGCGCCGCTGAGGAGATCGGGGGCCGCCAGGAGGTGAGTATATCGATATTTATTTATTTTTTTTTTATTATTTTTAACATTCATCTATAGTAAAAAGGTGGTCACACTTGTCAAGCACTATGCGTGACAAGTGTGACCAGCCTGTCAATTTCTATGCGATGCTTCAAATCGCTTGGAAAAGCGCGAGCATTCTGCAAGCTAAAAACACTTGTGTTTTGCTGGAGAAAACGCATGCGAAATACACATGCATTATACCCGTGGTTGGGAGTTGCGCAAATGCTCCGTACAATTACGTATTCCCGCTAAAAAACTAGCGTTTTGCAAGTGTAATTAGCTTGCAGAATGCTAGCGTTTTCCAAGCGGTCTGTAGCATCGCTTGGAAAACTGATTGACAGGTTGGTCACACGAGTCATACATAGTGCTTGACAAGTGTGACCAACTTTTTACTATAGATGCTGCCTATGCCGCATCAATAGTAAAAAGAGCTAATGTTAAAAATAATTTAAAAAAATAAAAAATCGTGATATTCTCACCTTCCGGCGGCCCCCGCAGCCTTCCTCGTCCTCGCGATGCTCCCGGCAACTCCCGTTCCCAGTGATGCCTAGCGACAATGACCCCAGATGACGTAGCATCACGCGAGACCGCTACGTCATTTGGGGTGATTCTAGCATTGCATCCCTGGGAACGGGATTGGCCGGGAGCGTCACTGAGAGGCGGGAAGGCTGCGGGGGCCGCCGGAAGGTGAGAATATCAATATTTATTATTTTAATTATTGTTTTACCAGGGATATGGTACCCAGGGCCTGGAGGAGAGTCTCCTCTCCTCCAAAGCCTGGGTACCATCTGCACTTGAACCGCTTACTTTGCGCATGGTGGGCATAGCCACATGCGGAAAGTAAGCGGTTCAATGCATTCCTATGGCGGCGGAATCACCGCGATTCCGTAAAAAGAATGAACATCGTGGAAAAAAAACGCAGCATGTGCACAAAAATTGCGGAATGCATGCGTTTTTTCAGCGGAAAACCACAGCAAAAACGCTAAAAAAAAATCGAAAAATCCTGAACGTGTTCACATAGCCTTATGGTTGGTACCATCAGGCACCTTTCCCCTGTAGACTAAGCTAGTAGACCACGTACTGTTATATGGGATTGCACAGTTCACACGATGCATGCTGATTCTGTTTATTTTACTTTCAGATATGTCTGACACCACAAGTGATACACCACCTAATGATGCAACATTACCCGATCCTGACGATGTTGTTTCTGACCCTGAGGTCTGTTATTAAGATAAATATAACCTAGACTTTATTAGCCATCTTTATAAAGCAATAAGATCTCCGGCAAGGAATTGAAAGGCAATATATCGCTGGCTGGATGGCATGGATAATCCATCCCCATAAGACTGCGGGCGAAGTGCCACCATTTGCGTCAATCTTGTCAGTGCTTAGTTGATTGACAGCAGTGATGAGAACTGCAATCCCTACAGGCTAGTTGGCTATCTGTGTCCAGAATCATTCATATATAGCATTTTCCAGATCAAATGTGATAATTTTTTTTTTTTTTTTGTTAAAATAGATGTTAAGCATAGATGTTGTTCACATCAATTGATTTCAGATTTTCTAAGGCGCTGTTCAGACTTTCATCTTATGTTTGGGTTATATGATGGAAAGCACCCAACACATGCACTTTGTATACATAGACTCTCATTTACCCAGGTTATACCTAGAAAGCGTTATTTTGGCATACTTTTTTTTTAGCCACTTTTTAGAAAAGTCTAATCTGCACCGTTTCCTATACAGAAGCGACATAGAAAAAAAACCATAAGAATTTGCATTTCTTTAGGGCTTTTTCAGACATCAGTGGAAAACACAGCACAGTCATTTTGCAGTTTAAGATACTGTTCACACACTGTAGTGCAGCGGTAGCACACTATGCAGTGATGAGGCAGTAACCCAGCAAAGTTCAAAACAAAAAGTCTCTTTAATGTTTAATTCACAAATAATGCACAGCACACAATATCCTCTGTATCGCAGCCGGGAACCATATCCTCTGGATTACAGCCAATAAACACGCAAGTCCACCTCCTAGATCAGTTGCCGTGGGAGACTGCACTACTATGTATGCTGTGGGTGCCAGGCCTTCCAGCTGCCTAGTCTGTTTGACTACGCTTGCCTGTGTTGCCTCACACAGCTGGAGCCCTGCAGAGCTGACTGCAAACACCAGACTCACCCTGAACCTGACACACCCGAACCCTATAGTGCAGGGTTTTTAACAAACATCCTGTGGCCTTCAGCCACATAGAAAACCCAGCCAGGAATGAAACGGACTGCACCACTACCATTTTGCAGTCGGTTTCAAAACACAAAAGCCCAGAGCAGGTTTTCCCTAAATCTGCCTTTGACAACCAGCATGTCCAAGACATATACTCACTTTAGTCTGCATTGCAACCACAGCTACACTTGTGACTGGAATGCCCTCAATATGCCTCCATTCGCATCCTCAGCGAACATACAGCGACCCCTACAGGTAACACCAGTCACTGCCTCACAACACCTAATTTTTTGTATAGACTGATGGCTGATATGAGAAATTCAGGGACATGTCCTACAGTAACTTAATTTGCTGTTTGCGCTCTCGCCCATTCAGGTGATGCCATCCGTGTATAGTTCCTTTATTCGGTTTCCCATGACAGCACCACGAGAGAGGGGATCCGCCCCTCAAGGACATGAAACCAACATAAAAGGGCGGCACCTCTCTCCCGCATCATTTGGTTTCCTGTCCCTGACAGGCGAACCTCTTCAGACATACCTTTTGAAGAAGGTGAAAGAAAATAGAAGATGAACCCAGGCCCGGCAGGTCGGCTCAGGTAGCGGGGGTACCCTGCCTCGGCCTGTCTGGTGTGCTGGAAGCGCCACACTGCAGGGGAACTGCATGTGTAGGCGTCAGCAGAAGAAGCGGCCTTCGGGAAGGAGAGCGAGCTTGCGGATGGTCCGTCGCTGCAGGTGCAGGGTAAATATAGGGGTAGGGTCTGTCTCCTGGGGTTTCGCCGGGCTCACGGCAGTGTTCCTCAGGTGTCTGGTCTGTGGCTCCGGCGGAGGTGTGCGGTGCACGTCCATGCCCGGGACGGACGTGTGTGGGGCATCCGTAGCTCGCTGACGACGCGGCTGGGTCACGTCCTCTGTGACGTGGCTGAGGGGGGGGCGGAACCTTGGTGCTGATTTGACATGCCCTGGGGGGGTCACCGCACGCAGGCCTGGGGGCGTGGTTGCGGGGGGGGCAGCAGCCTGCATTGTGGCACCAGGAAGACCATCCGGAGATCCTTCTGGCTCCGACGGGGGCAATACCAAAAGGGGGAGTGGACGGTGGTTTTTAAGGAGTCTGAGATGATGGCCGAGTTCTTGTAGGCCCATATTCCAAATATGGTGTCACCTGAGCAGCAGATGCGGCATAAGTCACCAGAGCAGCAGCACCAGATGAAGAAGCCCCACATAAAGGTCACCCAGCACGATCACATAGTGTAGCAGCTCTTGGTCGTAGTGGTGGCTCTAGAGCCAGTCAGAAGAGTGGACTGGACGAGTCTCCAGCCCGTAAGGAGGATCTTTTGGCTGAGAGGCCCCCCGAGAATTATGGTACCATTCTGTTACACGTCACTGGTAAGTGATCTTCGGGAAAGTTCGATTGGTGATTTAGCTCTCCCCTTATCTCTCCATATTTTATTGGGTGATGAAGTGTACCTCTAAAGGCACTGTCACACTTAGCAATCGCACTAGCGATCACGACAACGACACGACCTCGCGAGATCGTTAGTGCGATCACTATGTGGTCGCTAGTTAGCATCCAAACACATCTCATCAGCGATCTGTATAACGACCTCTGCGGTCGTTGGGAAAACCTAGTCCCACCTGTGACGCTGGTAAAGTTGTTCATAAAGGGTGTCACACTCAGCGATTCAGGCTCACCAGCGGGACACCAACGACCAAAAAACGGCTCAGAACGTTCATAAGCGATCAGCGACATCGCAGCAGGGGCCACATCGCCGCTACATGTCACACACAGCTAATTCGCTAACGAGATCGCTACTGCGTCATAAAATCGGTGATGCAGTAGCGATCTCCTTAGCGATCTCGCTTAGTGTGACAGTACCTTAAGGCCAAACACAGGGAGTGTGCGGTTTGCAGAGTTCCGCTACCAGACCACCATGTGAGAAAGCTATGCCAGCTTTGCATCCAGCAGATGGTGGCGGAGGAGTCTCCAGACTTTGCTTCCATGTTGAAGGAGATGGTTAGAGCAGAGGTCAGGGGTTCAGTAAGATCCCTGTCCCAAGAGATGCCCCTTAAAGAGAGAAGACCCAAGTCTCCGGTGTCTATGTCTGAGAGTGACTCTGGAGAGATTGCTTCGGATTCATCCCCTTCATCTTCCTCCTCTTCAGAGGCCTGGTCAAGCCGTTCCTGCCTTCCTCTTGACCAAGTGGATCGGCTAGTAAAGTCGGTTAATAACACAATGGGTATTGTAGAGCCCCGGCCGGAAAAATCCATGCAGGATGTAATGTTCAGTGGTTTGGATCGGAAGGTTCGTAGATCCTTCCCACTTAATGATAAGGTCAGTGCACTGATTGCTCGGGAATGGAAAAAGCCTGAAAGGAAAGAGTCTCTGCCTCCGGCCTTCAAAAGGAAATACCCATTTGAGGAATCAGCATCGTGCTTGTGGGATAAGGCCCCAAAGGTGGACACAGCGATCGCTAAAGCGTCTAGGAAAACCTCACTGCCATTTGAGGACATGAGGAGTTTAAAGGACCCGTTGAACAGAAATGCATGATTTTTTTATTTTCACTGCTCTGCGTTAAAAACTTCTGCGAAGCACTTGGGGGTTTCAAGTGCTTACCACAGGGTTGAGCATTCCGATACCAAAACCCCATTCCGATACCTGAAATCCAATGTAAGTCTATGGGGACAAATATCGGAAGTTTTAACTTCCGATATTTGTCCCATAGACTTACATTGGATTTCAGGTATCGGAATGGGGTTTTGGTATCGGAATGCTCAACCCTACTTACCACACATCCAGATAAGCTCCTTAGGGTTCTAGTTTCCAAATTGTGTCACTTGTGGGGTTTCCACTGTTAGGCACATCAGGGGCTTTCAAACGCAACATGGCGTCCGAACTCATTCCAGCCAATTCTGTATTGAAAAAGTCAAACGGCGCTCCTTCCCTTCCGAGCTCTGCTGCGCGCCCAAACAGTGGTTTACCCCAACATATGGGGTATTGGCGTATTCAGGAGAAATTGCACAACAAATTTTGTGGTTCATTTTCTCTTTTAATACATGTGAAAATTAAAAAAAAAATTGGTTCTGAAGTAAATTTTTTGTAGAAAAAAAAGGTAAATGTTAATTTTTTTCCTTCCACATTGCTTAAGTTCCTGTGAAGCACGTAAAGGGTTAATTAACTTCTTGAATGTGGTTTTGAGCACCTTGAGGGGTCAAGTTTTTAGATTGGTGTCACTTTTGGGTATTTTCTGTCCTGTACACCCCTCAAAGTGACTTTAAATGTGATGTGGTCCCTAAAAAAAAAAGTTTTGTAAATTTTGTTGCAAAAATGAGAAATCGCTGGTCAACTTTTAACCCTTAAAACTTCCTAAAAAAAAAAAAATTGTTTCCAAAATTGTGCTGATGTAAGGTAGACATGTGGGAAATGTTATTTACAGGTCCTTCTCAAAAAATTAGCATATAGTGCTAAATTTCATTATTTTCCATAATGTAATAATTAAAATTAAACTTTCATATATTTTAGATTCATTACACACCAACTGAAATTTTTCAGGTCTTTTATTGTTTTAATACTGATGATTTTGGCATACAGCTCATGAAAACCCAAAAATCCTGTCTTAAAAAATTAGCATATTTCATCCGTCCAATAAAATAAAAGTGTTTAAAACAAAATAAAAAAAAAAACATCAAATAATAATGTTCAGTTATGCACTCAATACTTGGTCGGGAATCCTTTTGCAGAAATGACTGCTTCAATGCGGCGTGGCATGGAGGCAATCAGCCTGTGGCACTGCTGAGGTGTTATGGAGGCCCAGGATGCTTCGATAGCGGCCTTAAGCTCATCCAGAGTGTTGGGTCTTGCGTCTCTCAACTTTCTCTTCACAATATCCCACAGATTCTCTATGGGGTTCAGGTCAGGAGAGTTGACAGGCCAATTGAGCACAGTAATACCATGGTCAGTAAACCATTTACCAGTGGTTTTGGCACTGTGAGCAGGTGCCAGGTCGTGCTGAAAAATGAAATCTTCATCTCCATAAAGCATTTCAGCCGATGGAAGCATGAAGTGCTCCAAAATCTCCTGATAGCTAGCTGCATTGACCCTGCCCTTGATGAAACACAGTGGACCAACACCAGCAGCTGACATGGCACCCCACACCATCACTGACTGTGGGTACTTGACACTGGACTTCAGGCATTTTGGCATTTCCTTCTCCCCAGTCTTCCTCCAGACTCTGGCACCTTGATTTCCGAATGACATGCAAAATTTGCTTTCATCAGAAAAAAGTACTTGGGACCACTTAGCAACAGTCCAGTGCTGCTTCTCTGTAGCCCAGTGCTGCTTCTCTGTTTCTGGTTCAAAAGTGGCTTTACCTGGGGAATGCGGCACCTGTAGCCCATTTCCTGCACACGCCTGTGCACGGTGGCTCTGGATGTTTCTACTCCAGACTCAGTCCACTGCTTCCGCAGGTCCCCCAAGGTCTGGAATCGGTCCTTCTCCACAATCTTCCTCAGGGTCCGGTCACCTCTTCTCGTTGTACAGCGTTTTCTGCCACATTGTTTCCTTCCAACAGACTTCCCATTGAGGTGCCTTGATACAGCACTCTGGGAACAGCCTAATTGTTCAGAAATTTCTTTCTGGGTCTTACCCTCTTGCTTGAGGGTGTCAATGATGGCCTTCTGGACATCAGTCAGGTCGGCAGTCTTACCCATGATGGGGGTTTTGAGTAATGAACCAGGCAGGGAGTTTTTAAAAGCCTCAGGAATCTTTTGCATGTGTTTAGAGTTAATTAGTTGATTCAGAAGATTAGGGTAATAGGTCGTTTAGAGAACCTTTTCTTGAAATGCTAATTTTTTGAGACAGGATTTTTGGGTTTTCATGAGCTGTATGCCAAAATCATCAGTATTAAAACAATAAAAGACCTGAAAAATTTCAGTTGGTGTGTAATGAATCTAAAATATATGAAAGTTTAATTTTAATCATTACATTATGGAAAATAATGAAATTTAGCACTATATGCTAATTTTTTGAGAAGGACCTGTATTAAGTATTTTGTGCGATATGACTCTGATTTAAGGGCATAAAAATTTCAAGTTTGAAAATTGCTAAATTTTTAAAATTTTCGCCATGTTTACATTTTTTTTCATAAATAACACAAGTCATATCGAAGAAATTTTACCACTAGCATGAAGTACAATATGCCATGAAAAAACTGTCTCAGAATCAGCGGGATCCGTTAAAGCGTTTTCCAGAGTTATAACCTCATAAAGTGACAGTGGTCAGAATTGTAAAAATTGGCCTGGTCGTTAAGCTGCAAAATGGCTCTGTCACTAAGGGGTTAAGAAACCGGACGGTTCCTTTCGGACCATTATTAACCTGAGGGGTCTGAATAGGTTCTTATTGGTCCAATCCTTTAAAATGGAGTCAGTGAGGTCAGCAATAAAACTGCTCTTTAAAGATTGCTTCATTGTAGTATTACATCTCAAAGATGCCTACTATCACATTCCGATTCATGCGGGGTTCCAGCAATATCTTAGAGTGGCAGTATCCCTGGGAGATGTGATAAATCATTTCCAGTTTAGAGCCCTTCCGTTTGGCCTCGCCACTACTCCTCGGGTATTTACTAAAGTGGTCACAGAGGTGACGGCACATCTTCATGAGCGGGACATCCTGGTAGTCCCTTATCTGGACGACTTTCTGATCGTAGGCTGTTCACTCCAGCACTGCAGTACTCAGTTGGAGGGGGTAATATCTGTTCTAGGAAAATTAGGGTGGCTCATTAATTTTAAAAAGTCACGGTTGCAGCCCTTGAGGTTGCAGCAGTTTCTTGGTCTCGTCCTGGACTCCAAGGTTCAGGAATGTCGACTGCCAGAGGTGCAGAGGGCGGTTATTAATCCATCTATGTCCCTTAGGGGGGCAATGTCACTTCTAGGCTCACTCATGTCCTGCATTCCGGCCGTATTCTGGGCCCAATTCCATACTAGGGACCCTGCAGTGGGATGTACTCCACAATGATCGTCAGCTGGAAGGAGGCCTAGAAAGGAAATTTTGTTTGTCCCCCTCTACCATACGGTCCCTGCGTTGGTGGTTACACTTGCCAAATGTTTGTAAAGGGGTTCCCTGGGTAAACCAGATCTCCTGAATTGTTACTACAGATGCTAGCCCCAGTTGGGGGGCGCATATGGGGGATGTGTGGGTCCAGGGGGGAGTGGTCGCATCTTGAGCAGGATGCGTCATCTAACCTGAAAGAGCTATTAGCTGTGGCTCGGGCATTAAGAGAGCTCCATGTATCTGTGCAGCGTCGACATTTCAGAGTGTTCTCAGACAATCAGGTATCTGTGGCCTATATTAATCACCAGGGGGGAACTCGGTCCAGTTCTTTGATGGAGGTGACGGATCGTAGTTTTTAGATGGCCGAAACTCATCTGCTGCCATTAAAATCCTACACATAAAAGGAAGGAGAACGTCAGAGCCGAATTTTTTTTTTTTTAAGCCGCTACAAGCTCAGGCAGGGGGAATGGGTCTTAAATCAGACTATTTTCAACCAGATTGTGCAGATGTGGGGGTCCCCGGACATAGAACGGTTCGCCAACAAGGGGTACAGGAAGTGCGGCAGTTTTGTTCTTAAATCCCCAGAGAAGACCCACATACAGTGGATGCCCTCATGATCCCATGGGACTACGGGCTAGCATATGCCTTCCCCCTGATAGCCCCCCCGATAGCCCTGTCACCAACCCATCGGTTCTCCCGGAGCACCCAGATCTCCTCTCACAGGGACCGATCTTCCATCCACAAGTCTCCAACCTACATCTGATGGCGTGGTTTAAGAGGGCACTGTTTAGGGAGAAAGGGTTTTCTCGGGGCTTCGTAGATACTTAACTAATTAGTAGGAAACCTTCCACAACTAGGACTTACGCCAGAACTTGGAGAAAGTTTCTGTCAGTCTCAGGGGCAGAGATTGGGGGAAAAGTCAAAATAAGCCAGTTGTTAGAGTTCCTACAGAGGAGATTGGATATGGGTCTGGCCAAAAGCACCCTTAAAGTCCAGGTGTCGGCATTAGCAGCCCTGTATAATTGTGATCTAGCAGGCAATTACAGGGTATCCAGGTTTATTAGAGCAACGGCTAGGTCTAGGCCCATCTTTTAAGCAGAGCTTGGTACCGTGGGACTTGAGCCTGGTACTGACAGCGTTGACAGAGACCCCATTCGAACCTATTGCGGAAGCCACAATAAAAATTCTATCGCTCAAGACTGCCCTTTTAGTTGCGCTGACATCGGCTCAGAGTTTTAGCGATATGCAGGCCCTATCTAGGCAGCCTCCATATACCCAGTTTAGGCACGATAGGGTTGTTTTGAGACCGGAGCCCCTGTATCTGCCAAAAGTTGCTTCCAAATTCCACAGACTGCAGGAAATAGTCTGTCCTTCCTTTTGTGATAACCCTGCCAATCAAAAAGAAAGGAAACTCCATTCATTGGATGTTAGAAGGTGTCTTCTTACTTATTTCAGTAACCGACCTGTGGAAGAAGGAAAATTCTTTATTTGTGTCCTTTCAGGGGGCTAGGAAAGGGCTTAGAGTCTCCAAAAGTACCTTAGCCAGGTGGATTTGGAAGGCAATTTCTTTGGCATGCAATTGGCATTTCAGTTCCGAAGGGCTTAAAGGTGCACTCCACCCGAACGATGGCGACATCCTGGGTAGAGAGGTCAGAAGTGTCGATTAAGGACATATTTAAGGCTGCTACGTGGTCTTTTCCATCCACGTTCTTTAGACATTATAGACTGGATTTAGGTGGCTCTTCTGATCTTACGTTTGGAAGAAGGGTGCTTGAGGCGGTGGTCCCTCACTAGATTCTTTACATCTCTGTAATTCTCTCGTGGTGCTGCCATGGGAGACCGAATAAATGCTTAGCTACTTACCGGTAGCTGTGTTTTTCGGATACCGTGACAGCACCCTTATATTTCCTCCCTTCACGTGTTGGTGAGCACTCTTCGGGGCTTCAGGCTTGTACACGTGTGAAAATTGTATTTAGTTTAAAGATGTATATTTTGCTACTAGCCTGGTAGGGCCTCATGCTCTGTAATCCAACTGATGCATGGTGCCGCCCTTTTAAGTCTGTAGGTTTCCTGTCCCTGAAGGGCGGATCTCCTCTCTCGTGGTGTTGTCATGGTATCCGAAAAACACCGCTACCGGTAAGTAGCTAAGAATTTTGTCCCAGAGCAGGTGCTTGGAGGCACCTCCTGGGTCTGTAACTTATGCAAAATACACATGACACACGGATGGAAAAGGACACAGCGACATGGAACACTATTGGATAAAAACAGACAGATGGAAAATGGTTTTCTCTTTTTTTTTTTTAATTTCTGGTTGCCAAACTGTGACACGTGAATAAGGAAAGGGGGATTTAGGACTGTGCATCCTGAGCTTTTATTTCCAGGTGTTTTGCATCCTTTTTACACTGATACATACTTGTAAAATGACACATTTTTAGTAGTTTGGTTTGAGAAAATTTATTTTTTGTTATCATTTGCGTTTTTCAAAGTGTGCAAATTGTCCTAGCAGTGAAAGTCTCTTAAAGGTGTCCTGTACTCTCTAATCCAAAAATGTAAGCGTAAAATGTATAAAACCCTCTTCTTCCATTACCAGAAATTCTGGTAAAATGCTTACCCTGTTAAAAAGGTGAAGTATCGAGACCATAAGAGTGCCGCTGTACGTATATGTAAGTTGGTCGACTGTCTCATAAAGACAACCACTGCTCAAAGAATCGGATTTGGAAGCACTACCTCTACAAGACTTGTCACGGGCCATAGGGGAGACGTTTGAGCAGCACTCTTGGTATCCTGGTGCGTGTCCCATGGTCCACTTGAGCCACCAGTAAAAGTACAGAAGAAAAGGAAGACACAGCACTTCCACCTTTAATCCAATGTATTTGTAGTCCAATAAGCCAAGGACGCGATGTTACGGCGTGTATTCCAGCCTCTTTGAAGCGTGTTGTCACCGATGGGACCCGAAACGGAGAACAATATTTCATCATCCTTAAAGTGGTCCAGTACAATAATGTAACAGTCAATCCTGCTTGTCCAGAACAGCTGATTGACGGTGATATTGATGTGCATTTCCCCACTTATTCATATCTGGGAACATAAGAACATATTTTCTAGCAGCTTTATGCCATGTAATATTTTCTGTTGACGCGAACAGTTTTCTGTTGTATGGAAAATCCTGCCACCCGTACATGAAATAAAATCTATTTCTCCCCATTAGCCAGGAAAACACTGTGGAGAATGCCCACCCAGAAAGCTGAGCCCACTACCTGTCCACGCTCCATTGTGTGCCTCCTGCAGCCTTTCTATATCCCCTTGTAAATAAACAATGACCCATGAAATGTATCCCTCCTGCCGTCCTAGTTTATTAGCAGGCTGAATGGATACAAAGTATCTTGATGATGTATGTCTCTGCTGGTTTAATTTCTGTGTATGCAAAATAGTGGAAATGAAGGAATATATTGCATTATTGATGGCAGCTTGTTCCTTTTTATTTCAATGAGTAAAGTCCGTGCAGGAGGTGTGTGCAGGACCACCACGTCATATTATGTTCTATCACAATGTCCATTATGGTCACAGGGCAAGCATCCTGAGCTGACTGCTAAGGTGGTAAAAGGATGTGGTATCTTTTATTTGTAGATGACATTTTCTGGACTGTCTGTTAGTGATCACAATAGAGTACAGTTATCCTCTAATACCGAAGAAAAGAATATTTGCATTCTGTCACCTAGCAAAGAAAGAGAATGTAACGTCATGCTATTCCTACCTGCCTAGTACTTTTAAAGACCAGCAAAATAGCAATTTACTTATTACAATTTTGCTTCCGCATATAACATTGCGAGAATACAGCAGCACTCAAAGTGCTAAGATGTACACAAACATTGAATATGTGTCACAGAAACTGCATTACTTCTATATAGACGCTACTTACACAGTGAAGGTACCAAGTGCTCAAATTGGCCAATTCATACAAGTCGCGACAAGGTGACTTTTTTTTCTGACAGGACCTTGATCTGTGTATCATACTTGCCTTTCCTGTGGCAAAAGCCTACAAATATAATGACGGCAGGTGGAGTGCGCCCACATATTCAATGTGTATGTGGAGAATATATCTAATATATAAAGCTGAATGTATGTATGTGTGTATGTATGTGGGTATGTTTGTCCGGGATTGGAATCCGCACCGTCGCACTTACGGGCATGAAATTTTGCACGCCCGCACGTCTCGACCCCGAAAGCGTCCTAGGCTACGTTTTGAATCGAAATTTTAACCCCGCGCGTTCCAAATCGCCAAACAATTTTGGCCCTATCTACATAATGGGGAGAAAGCTGAATGCTTGTGTGTATGTCCGGCATAGGAATCTGCATTTACGGGCATGAAATTTTGCACACCCGCACGTCTCGACCCCGGGAGCGTCATAGGCTAGGTTTTGAGTCGAAATTTTAACCCCGCGCATTCCAAATCGGCAAATAATTTTGGCCCGGGATAGGAATCTGCACCGTTGTACTTACGGGCATGAAATTTTGCATGCCCGCACATCTCAACCCCAGGAGCATCATAGGCTATGTGTTGAATGGAAATTTTAACCCCCGCACGTTTTGGTGTGTGATTTTTATGTGCAGAATAAATTTTTGTTAACATAGTCTATTTTGTTACAGCTAACAGCAGTTATTAATTAACCCGGGCGAAGCCGGGTACTACAGCTAGTAGTATATATATATATATATATATATATATATATATATATATATTATATATATATATATATAAAATCTTTTTCTAGCTTTACCATTGTCGTTAGCCTTACAATGGTGAATCACTTTGGTATAAATGTAGTCGCACTGCCTTTGGATAAAAACTCTAGTCAGTCATATTGGCCTCATAAATACAGAGAAGGTGCATTATTACATATACAATTAATTATAGCTTTTCTGCCACTACTATTCTACTAGGTGATGCCTCATGATCTGATTGCTCCACCAGTCTAAGTTGGGCACTGCACCACTTGTTGGTGTTAGTGATGCAAGTCATTATATGCTGAAAATATAGAACAGTTCAACAATGCAAGTCCTCTAAAAATGCATAAGCTTTGTCTGAAACACCTGTTTTTTACATTGGTGCTGATTTTGTATAATGTGGCTTTTTAATATATCCTAAATCTACGTTTTCAGATGATTCATATGCTGGATGTGTTCTATTTTTTTCTGTCTAGGATTTGCAGTACTACAAGTTTTCTGTGCATTATGAATCTTGTACCATGTAGGTGACATTTTCTTTTATATACAGGAAAGATGTATATCTTCGTACCGTGTTAGCCAGTAGATAGAAAAATATTTAGACTTGAGAGTCCTCAGTGGTTGATACCTTTTAATGGCTAACTGAAAAGATGGTAACAAATTGCAAGCTTTCGAGACTACTCGGGTCTCTTCATCAGGCAAAATGTTGTATTAGTCTTTGCCTGATGAAGAGACCTGAGTAGTCTCGAAAGCTTGCAATTTGTTACCATCTTTTCAGTTAGCCATTAAAAGGTATCAACCTCTGAGGACTCTCAAGTCTAAATATTTTTTTATTTTCTTTTATAGGCAGTTTAAAATGTTAAGTGTGATGTTATTCCACTGCTGTTCAGTAGGTGGTGCTGTTTGACTAGTAAATAAGTAAAGGGCTGTTACTGTCATGTAGACGCAACAGTGTCATATCGTTAGATCTGCCAAAAGCACAATATCCAATCTACCTGAACTCACCCTGTAGTATGGGATAGAAAGTCTCTCCAACATACCTGCCTAATAAGTGTTGCTGACAAGAGGCCAATGACGGCCACAATCCATACTCCTACTGGTACAACACCATACAGTGTGTACAAATATGCCTGAGTATTATTACAAAACTGCACCAGACCAAAGGTGTTACATAGTGAAGAATAGGTGATCCATGGTATTATGCAGAACTGTGGCATTAGTATGATGATCTCCCGTGTTTGTTTTTTGTTTTTTTTATTATTATTGTATACATCTATTTGGTGATTATGGAAGAAATTGTAAAAATTATGTGCCGGGAGCGGAGTCACACGTTGGGATAGGGTGAGCGTTTCTCCTTAGCTTTGGTGAAATCGTCACATAAAGTATATAGAACATTGACTCCAGAATGTAGTGTAGATGGGGGACAGCTTGTTTGAGCGTACGTTTTTATGGAGATGTTTATCCATAATTATCATGTTAGACTTCACTGCCACACTTAGCGATCGCACCAGCGATAACGACACGACCTGGCGAGATCGTTAGTGCGATCGCTATGTGATCACTAGTTAGATTCCAAACACAACTCATCAGCGATCTGTATAACGACAAATGCATGTAATAGTCTAAAGGCACTGCCACACTTAGCGATCGCACCAGCGATCACAACAACGACTCGACCGGAGAGATCGCTAGTGTGATCGCTAGTTAGATTCCAAACACATTTCATCAGCGATCTGTATAACGACCTCTGCGGTTGTTGGGAAAACCTAGTCCCACCGGCGACGCTGGTGAAGTTGTTCATAAAGGGTGTCACACTCAGCGATTCAGGCTCACCAGCGGGACACCAACGACCAAAAAACGGCTCAGAACGTTCATAAGTTATCAGCGACATCTCAGCAGGGGCCACATCGCCGCTACATGTCACACACAGCTAAGTTGCTAACGAGATCGCTGCTGCGTCATAAATGGAGACTCTTTAGCGATCTCGTTAGCGATCTCGCTTAGTGTGGCATACCCTTAAGTTGCCACCTTGAGAAAATACTGCGCATTTTCTTCTATGTTTTCTCTTGTTAAATCCGCTATTTTACAGTGCTACAATAGTGCATGAGATTTTTAACGCCATCTGTTAGAATATTTTTGGGGGTGAAATCTTGCTATCTAGCTCTTTCAAAGACATGGTCTGTCTGTTCCACTGTTGCTGAGAAATCAGCTTTTGAATTATTTGCAAATGAGGCAGTAGATCTGAAGTCTGTCACTCCAGCTCTATATCCCCGCCCAGCGCTGCCACTTCATGTTTGGCTCGCTGCCTCTATGCTGTGTGATTTCAGATAAAGGAGCCATTGTGTCAAACCTTGCCATCTCTGTTAAATGACATATGCAGTGTTGTAATCAAAGGGTTATCCTTGAGCAGTTCACACCTCTGCAGTCTCCTTACCATCTGGTTGATGGGGGGGTGGGCTCTCCTTGTGACAGTTCTGGACAGTAGCTTCAGTTGGTACTGTGACAAGTTTACAGTCTGTCAGTACACTTTAATCATTGTATTTCAGTATAGTGATAAATGTGCCTTTGAGCATTGATTAGGAGAACTGTTCTAGAAAATGGCAATGCTGGAGCTGGTGATTTTGTAGGACTGATAAAAGCAGCTCAGGAGCTGACAGAGTGAGGTGAGCTGGAGAGATATCGCTGCTTTTCAGCCTGAAATGTAACTACTGCTGATGTTTGGCCTAGCTCTGGTGGTCGGTCTCCTTGGCAACAAGCTGTTGACAGTAACCCATAAGCCCTCATTGCAGGAGAATGACAGCAGATTGAAAAAGCAAGTCAGTTGCAAGCTTGCTTAATTTCTTGCTTCTAACCATACAAACTTAGTAATATGAGCACACCCCTGTAGTAGAGGTAATTTTATAAACCCTATTTTCTACATTGTAATTTCTGGCCTCTGTTGTAGCTATAAAACATCTTAATATTCTGGTCATATGCTTGAAAAGGAGGTTGCTTTACACTGAACTTAACCCATTAATTTCTTTTCTAGGAGCTCACAATGGCGTATGATTCACCAAGAAGCGCAGCAGCTGAAATATCTGTAACCAGCAATGGAGACTTTGATGAAGCTGCAGAGCACAACTTTAACATGGTATTTATTTGTATTCTTGGCATAGCATAATTGAGAAAGTATATGGGTTCAAGTATGTTAGCTTTGTTTTCGAAGTCCATATTGGTTTAGAAGTCACCTAGTAATGCATTACAGGCACTGTCACACTTAGCGATCGCACCAGCGATCACGACAACGACACGACCTGGCGAGATCACTAGTGCGATCGCTATGTGGTCACTAGTAGCTTCCAAACACAAAGATCTCATCAGAGATCAGTGATTGTATAACGACCTCTGCGGTCGTTGGGAAAACCTAGTCCCACCTGCGACGCTGGTAAAGTCGTTCATAAAGGGTGTCACACTCAGCGATTCAGGCTCACCAACGAGACACCAACGACCAAAAAAACGGCTCAGAATGTTCATAAGCGATCAACGACATCTCAGCAGGGGCCACATCGCTGCTACATGTCACACACAGCGACGTCGCTAACGAGATCGCTGCTGCGTCATAAAATCGCTGACGCGTTAGCGATCTCGCTTAGTGTGACGGTACCTTACCTCTTGTGTTAAGATGTGGTGATATTACTACCCTTTGTTTTTGATTTACAACTCCTGATGTCTTGTAATAAGTATATAGTGAAACAGTTGTGGTGACAGCCCTGCCTAAGTTTTAGCCCCTAGTATTAAGTTAGAAAGTAAATGGTAATAGTACACAGCGTACTTGGTTAATACTATTTTGATAAAAAAAAAAGAGTAAAAGCCAACTCACCGCGACAAGGTGTACCGTATCGGGACAGTCCTATCCTGTCTCTAGTATTAAAATGAATCTCTCCAAGCTAATCTGCCTTAGCATCCCAGTCAATTGAAGTCGGTTTCTGAAGGATCATCTACAGTAAGTATGGTCACATCAAGAGCCCAATCTCTGCTAATAGAATTGATATTTTTGACTGTTTATATGCAAGAGTCTTCTGCTGATTATGAAGTATCCTTTCATCATCACCATTCTTTTATGAGAAGGCTCCATTAACAACTCAGTTTGTTCAAAGACAGCTGCACCCTCATCATTCAGGGCCAGGGTAAGAAATCGGTTGCTCACATTAAGGGTATGTGCACACTGAGGCTTTTTCAGGTGGATTCTCCTTGTAACCCGCGTGAAAAATGAAAAAGCCCTACATAAACATTACAAATATAAAAGTATATGATTTAAAACATTCAAAATTATGCCCACTGGCACAAGAACGTTGAAACGACTTGCTGTGTATATGTTCCGTGTTTTTTATTTTTTATTTTACTTTTTTCAACCTCTTAAGTTTTTAAATCGCAGCTAAAAGAGCTGACCTCTCCAAGTGTCTTCCCTCTATTTTGTACAAAAAAATTGAATCAAAAGAAGGAGCAAAGACGCCGCAAACATGACAAAGATGACAACAAAAACGATGCTTCAGAATTTGTTGGTGCGCATCGTTTTTAAAGTTAGTCGTGTGTACATACCAATAGTTTTCACCTTTTTTGCAGTTTACTCAATTTTTAGACAAGACATGCTAGATTATCCATACGGGAACATTTGTGGTGTCTTCAGGGTTGGAAGGATTGTGTACATAATAATTTAAACATATTGAGTGTGTCAGACCCTATTTAGACTTTCATGAAACGCTGTCTGAGTACAGACCGTATTCATAGACCAGCCGCTGATCTCCTGGTTTGAACTGGACAGTCTCAAATATGCTTAGGAGACTGACAACTTCAGATCAGGGGACCCGCGACCAGTCCGCGTGTGACAGTCCGTTACATACAGACGTCTGCCTGAGGTAGCACAATGACCAGTAGATCAGTGCCATGGGCTTGGCACCAGGACGTAATCTACATGGAGTTTGTGTAGTCATTCGCTTTCTTCCTGTGCTATGATTTCCTTCCACCATTACTAGATACTAGATTGTAATCTTTACGAGGGCATGCAGGGACTGATGTCAATGACTCCATCCTCTGTACACAGCTGGGGCACATGTCAGCACTGTGTAATTCATGATGATAGCTTCTCCAGCAGAAAATGATTTGTTGAATGTTGGCTCATCTGCTGCAACATTTACCCGATTATTCACGGAGCGTTCGTGTAGCCGTTTCCACTGTGCTGTCATTCAGGTGTGGATGGAAGTCGCACATATAACATCCACTGAACATTTTTAATTTGAGTGTTTAGAGGAGATGACTGCTAGAACAAAATATTTCTTGGGTGTATTCAAAGTGAAAATGTGTAACTTGCTAATATTTGTCTGTCTGACAAATCCATAAGAGCTGATGACCTGATACCAGAAAGTCCAAGAACAGGGACGTTTTACATGCTTCCCAAAATCCACAAAGCTGGGAATCCAGGGAGGCCGATTATTTCATGTGTGGACACCCTTACTGAGCAGGTATCTGGATGGGTAGAGGGTATTCTTAAACCCCTGGTAAAGGATACACCCAGCTACATTCAGGACACAACTGACCTACTGAATAAACTAGCAGCAATAGGTCCCTTACCAGAAGGAACCATCCTGGCCACCATGGATGTGGAATCTTTGTACTCTAATATCCCCACACCAGGATGGATTAAATGCCTGCAAAGTCTTCATGGGAAACACCGCGAATGATGCTGATTCTGTGGTGAAACTCACAAAATTCATCCTCACCCACAATTACTTTGAATTTGACAACAAGATATATCTTCAGGAGACTGGCACAGCGATGGGAAGTAAAATGGCTCCACAGTATGCAAATCTTTTCATGGCCAAGCTTGAAAGCAAATTTTTGTCCTCATGTCCCATCAGGCCTCGGGCCTACTACCGCTACATTGATGACATTTTAATCATCTGGACGGAGTCTGAACAACAGCTAAAGACGTTCCATGAACAGTTCAACCAATTTCATCCCACCATCAACTTAACACTTAACTACTCCAGCACTGAAATTAACTTTTTAGACACCACCATTAAGCTAAAGAACAATGAAATAGAGACATCCCTGTATCAGAAGCCAATCGACCGTCCAACATACCTTAAATGGGACAGTTTCCATCCAAAACACATAAAAAACTCTTGTCTACAGCCAAGCCATCAGATACAATCGTATATGTTCCAACTCTATGGATAGAGATGAACACCTTATTCGCCTCAGAAAGACCTTTTTGAACCAGGGCTACCATCCAAGAACAATTGAGAACCAAATTACAAGAGCCACCAGAATATCAAGGAATCACCTGCTACATTACAAAGCTAAAGAAGAAAATAACCGGGTGCCTCTAGTGGTCACCTACAATCCAAATCTGGAGATGCTAAGGGGAGCTGCACGGAAACTACAACCTTTACTACAAAAAGATGCCCGATTACAATCCATATTTCCAGACCCCCCATTACTATGTTTTAGGCAGCCCCCAAATCTAAGAAACATCATTGTCAGAAGCTCCCTGTCCCCCCCAACAGCTGCAGGAACCTTTCCTTGCAAACAGAAGAAGTGCAAAACCTGTCCATCTATAATGACCACGGACAAGATAAAGATCCCCAACTCCCATCAGGACTACAAGATCCCAGGTACTTTCAGCTGCATCACATCTAATGTGGTGTACCTAATTATTTGTACGAAATGTCCAACTAGGGGTCTGTATGTGGGGGAGACCGGGCAAAAACTGAGAACAAGGATGAATTCTCATCGCCACACAATAAGAGAAAAAAGAATGGATCTACCTGTGGCCAAACACTTTTGTATGCCCGGTCATAGCATGATGGATATTACTTGTATTAAAAGCTAACTTCAAATCTGAGAAAGATAGAAAGATTTGGGAATATAAACTTATGATGACCTTTGACACTCTTAGTGCTGGAATGAACGTGTCACATGGATTCATGTCTGTGTACATCAATTAAGGAATCTGCTTCTCTGACCTGGGGGCATCAAAACACAATACCAGACCCCAATCAGAGGGCAATAAAACTCTCACTCCTTATCTATGAACTGTTCCAATATTTATGTTCATCCCTCTGCCATAATGACAGTTCTGCTTCACGTCACATGTCTTACCTATTGCATTATTCCTGTGTCCTCTTGTGTATAAATATGTGATTCTTCAGTTTTTGTTTTAGTCTTTGCCTGATGAAGAGACCTGAGTAGTCTGGAAAGCTTGCAATTTGTTACCATCTTTTCAGTTAGCCATTAAAAGGTATCAACCACTGAGGACTCTCAAGTCTAAATATTTTTCTAACTTGCTAATATACGTTCCATTACGGGGTGTCCCAATCTGACAATTTCGGCACTTGTGCCGAGTCCCAGCAGATACACATCTGACTTGTTTTCGACAAGTCACCAGTGATGTGTATGAAGGGGTCTAATTTCAGTAGATAAGCCAGTATCCCTCTCTGTTTTTGCCCTTGGCCATGACAGAAGGATGCAGGCTTAGCGCTTTTATTGGGATAGCCTGCCAGCTCGTAAATTCATGTAATTGATGAGGTGCCAACAGAGAAAACAGTGAGGTCCAAAGTGGACTGGTCAGGACACACACTGATATCTTCAGATCTGAAGACAATTCTTACCACAATTAGTAATTTGTTAACATTTTAAAGACGCCTAAAGGTATTTTCTGCAAGAACTTGATCTGTTTTTTTAATATGCACTGTCCCAATCCAAGTCTGTATGGTAAGAATCCTCTATTGCAGAGGATGCACTAGTTATTTAGGTTTGTGGTATTAATATATTGCCTTTTTCTTAGTCTGATCTGTTTCTGGGAAAGCTGGGTGACATCAGATGTGTCCAAGCTTAAAGTCCCCATCTGTATTACAATAACATCGCCCAATCCTGAAATCAGCAGTCTGTGTATGGAGGCCCCCGACAGATGATGTTGGGGGAGATAAGGATCTGGTATGTCCGATTTCAGACTGCTGATCCTTTTATTCTAGAAGACATGAGCCGACAGCAGAAATGTCTGACAGAGACTCTCTCGTAGAGACCACAGGAGTGTTTGGCAAGGGTGAGTTCTCCAGTATATGATAGGATGGGGCAAGATAGCAGACGGCCAAACCATCTTAGTTTATTGTGGGGCTTTATTCGATCAAATAAACTATTTGCTGTATAATTTGTTTATAGCGATGTTTACATGCGGCCCTACTGTAATAGTTGAAAAACTAAAAAAAAAAAAAAAACGAGCTAATTTCAAAGCCCCATGTTGTCTACTTCTCAGATTAGTGTTTATTCACCCAATTACCAGTATATATTACCTGTTGACCATTGCACTTTCTGCAGTATACAATTATAAAATGGCCTCTGACAGCCTGGTCCTGCCTTTTCTGCTATGTTCTTAGCTTAACCCCTTCCCGACATTGGACGTATCCATACGTCATGGTCGGCTGGTACTTACCGACCTATGACGTATGGATACATCATGGTGATTTTGTGCACACAGAGGCTGTGCGCCTGCGATCCCCGCTGGGTGTCAGATGATTGACAGCTGACACACGATACTCCGTGCAGGAGCGGTGTCCACTCTGCCCGTGGCACTTTAACCCCCTAAATACTGTGATCAATATCGATCGCAGTATTTACTAGGCAAGCAGAGGGAGGGAGCCCCCTGAACTGTCCGATCAGCGTCATTGCAAGGGGCCAATTGTTGCCATGGTGACCTGATGTCATCATGACGACATCTGGGTCACCAGAGCTAGTAAACTTGCTAGATCATGCTCAGAGCATGATGTAGCAAGTTTGTCTCTCTGTGCAGCGCTGACCGTTTGTAAAGCATAGCAAAGTTTCTGCTTTGCTATGCTTTACAAGCAATCAGACAGCAAAAAGTGCTAGTCCCATAGTGGGACAAAGTTAAAAAAAAAAAAAAAAAATTAAGAATTTTTTTTTTTTTTTAAAAAAATTAAAACAAAATAATAAAAATTTTTTTTTATAGTACCCATAAATATTTTTATGAAAAAATAAACAAAAAAAAAGTACACACATTTGGTATTGCCACATCCGGAAATATAAACCTATAAAACTGGCCCACAAGTTAACCCCTTTAGTGAACACTGCAAAAAATAAGAGGTAAAACATTGTTTTATTGTTTTATCATACCCCTGAACAAAAAGTGGAAGAAAATGCGATCAAAAGTATGAATGTAAATCAAAATGGTATTGCTGAAAACATCATCTACTCCTGCAAATAAACAAGCCGCTATACATCTCCATCAGCCTAAAAATAAAAGTTAGAGCTCTCAGTATAAAAGCAATGCAAAAACAATTTTTTTTCTATAAAAGTTTGTGTAAAAGCGCCCCAAAAAAGATATAAATAGGGCATCAATGCAATCATACTGACCCGAAGAATACAACTGCCTTATCAATCTTACCACTCACGGAATGACATAAAAAAACAATTCCTGAATTGCTGGTTTTTGTTCATTTTGCCTCCCAAAAATTGGAATAGAAAAGAATCTCGTGTCCAAAAATGGTACCAATAAAAATGTCAACTCGTCCCGCAAAAAACAAGCAGTCACTTTGACTGTCAGCCGAAATATGGAAAAATTATAGCTCTCAAAATAATTAGTTTTTGCAAAACAAAGCGTCTTCTAGTGTGTGACAGCAGACGAACAGAAAAACCCGATATAAATCTGGTATTGTTCTAATTGCACTGACCCTAAGAAAACTCGACTAATAACTTATACTGCACAAGGAATGGCATAAAAAAAATAAAAACAATTCTTCACCTGCTGTTGATTTGTTCATTCTGCCACCCAAATACTGCAGTAAGGCTCAGTTTATCAGTGCTTAGGCCGGTGTCACTTGCGAGTGTGATGTGAGAAATTCGCACGAGTTTCTCACATCAAGCTCCGGTCCGAGTGCCGTCAGCAGTGCCTGGTGTTGATGCGAGAAACTCGTGTGAGTATTTCGCATCACACTCACAAGTGTGACACCGGCCTTACATTGGGATTTCCATGTAAATCTCTGAATTGCATGATTAAGATGGAACCCCTAGCAGGAGATACCCTATAATGAGATGGAGACGCTGTGGACACTGGCCTATGATCCTGCAGTGTCCGACTTTTTAGGCATGCATAATAACGAGGTCCGTCTCAGTTAACTCTGCTGCCTCATTATAGTGAATGGATCCTTTGGAGGATCTATCTGAATCACGTCCCCCGGAGATTTAGAGGGAAACCCCAAAGTAAGTGCTGAGCGTAGAGCACAGGATAAATGTGATCCCAAACGTTATTTAAAATGTTCCCAATAAAAGCTTCAACTCAATCCACAAAAAAATCAAGTCCTGACTCAGGTCTGTCATCAGTCAATGGAAATGTAGGGGGCTTCCACATTACTGGTAGCACAAAGGCTCTGGAACAGCAAAATGGTTCCTCGCCCCCCCACCTCTCCGCAAAAGAAATTCAACAAATTATGCGCTCCCAAATCCAAATGCCACTCTCCCTTCTGAGCCCCACAGTGTGCCTAAATCACATTTAGCATCCACATGTTTGGCATTTCTGTAGAGATGAGAGCCCGCCTAATTTACTGGTGCGTGCCTAAAGAAGCATGAGCTGGTCACTACAATGGCAGTTTTCAATTTTCATTTGGCAAAATCTACTACTGCTTGTTTCTGAAAAACACCCATGGAGTCCAAACTCACTACACCTGTAGATAAATTCCCAAAGGGGTATAATTTTCAAAATGGGATCACTTAGGGGTAATTCTGCTCTTCTAGCACTTGGGGCCTCTGTATATTGAGTCCGTCAACTATTGTTGGAAAATCTGCGCTGTAGAAGGCAAATGCGCTCCGTTCCTCCTCCGAGTCTCGCCGTATGGTTAAGCAGTACTGTACAGCCATGTGTAGGATATTTCTGCATTTGGCAGAAATTGTGGGACACATTTTTGGTGTCATTTTTACCCTTTTCGCAGAGTGAAAATGTAAAATCTGGGGCTAAAGCAAAATTTTGGTGGTAAAAATATAATTACTTTTTTCATTGCCCAATGGTATAACATTCTGTGACTCACCTATGGTGTCCATATGATCACTGCACTCCTAGATGAATGCATTGAGAGGTGTAGTTTGTAAAATGGGGTCACTTATTATTCTGCTGTTCTGGCACCTCAGGGGCTCTGCCAATGTGACATGGCACCCTCAAACCAGTCCAGCAAAATCTGAACTTCAATATGGCGCCTCTTCCGTTCTGATCTTTGCACTGAGCCTCAAAAGTAGTTTTTGACCACATGTGGGGTATCCGCAAAGTCTGAGATTTCAGAAGTCTCATGCACACAGATTGTTGTTTGTTTGTATTTTTTGTCATCAGGATTTTGTGCTTTGCATGGGTTTTTGGAGCATGTAACTTCTTTCAATGTTTTTTCACCCATTGAAATGAATGGATGGTGAAAAAAAGCTAGTATCGCGTTGTGCTGCGTTTTTTTTGCCCATGAAAGTATTGTATTGTGGACATACCCTAAGCGTTTCAGAGTTGTTAGCGCATATAGTGATACTGGTCAGAGTTGGAAATTTTGGCTTGGTCATGAAGGTGAAAACAGGCTTGGGGCTGAATGGGTTAATTCTACTTCTCGGTCCTCATATTTACATAGTGTAGACACAGTGTGTGTGAAGAGTTGATGTAATCTGGGTTTTCTGCTGTTTCTATAAGTGATATTATGTTAGGTGTTTGCTGATTTCATTCCGTTTTCTGCTTACAGTGGATTTCTGGTGTAGCCTGAGATGACATGTATCCGTCCATGGTGTAAACCGATCCTGCGAGATGTGGATCCCATGTAACACCCACTAATCCTGTTTGTGCACCTCGCCACTACTTCTCCTTTCAGACTTTCAGACTCCAGATCGCATAATTAACCACTCAGATTTCACTTCAGTGCATAAATGGCTTACTGTCAGTCACAGAAGAGCAAAATAAAACTCGGCTATATCCTCCTCACTAGTGCGGTTTATGAAATGGCAGTGTGCAGCAGCTTTATTCTTTATAGGCCCCAGGGAGTGGCTGCTGCTAAAAGGGTGCAGCAAAGTTGGCAGTGATGCAATGGCTGGGACCTGTCATGGTAGCTGAGGGCTGCGGGCTACATTACCCTGCCCTGCTCCCCCATATCTTATCAAGCTTTTTTCAGCTTGTTTAAGCTGTTTTTTTTTTCAGGTGTGTAAAACGAGTTTTCTGTTTGGCAGGGAAATATATTAACCTTGTACTGGTGTTTTTTATTAGACCCCTGCCTCATTTTTTATATTACCACTGTTTAGCTGTTTTGTCCTAAGGCATGTTACCATGTACAGTTCTACTAGTATTACATTTTAGTGTATTTTATCCAGTGGTCTATATTTCGTTAAACGGCTTGTATTCCCAGAATGCACGTCTCTCAAGGGCTGTAATAAAACTTGAATATTGATATTTCTTTTTGAAACATTTATGGTATGTCAACCATATATATGTTATAAGGGCCCGGTATCAGAGTTCTTTGTCTGAGACCTGCCTATATGAAGAATGGGGATCCTATGCTTTTTGTTCGGCATTTTGCAAGGCAGGCGGCCATACAAATGTGCGGTTTGCTCTTCATTGTAGTTTGTGGGAGTGACAGAAAACACCTTAGCATTGGGAGAGATACATTTGCATGGTCTTCTATTCTCGAATACCAAAGTACCGTATATACTCGAGTATAAGCCGAGGCACCTAATTTTGCCAGGAAAAACTGAGTAAGCTTATTGACTCGAGTATAAGCCGGTTATGCATTGTCCCCCTCATCCAACAACAATACCAGAAAGCCCCCATAAGCAGTCCGGGAGTACATATAATACCGGAACGCCCCATAAGCAGTCCTGGAGTACACATAATACCAGAGCGCCCCCATAAGCAGTCAGGGAGTACACATAATATCAGAACGCCCCATAAGCAGTCCTGGAGTACACATAATACCAAGCGCCCCCATAAGCAGTCCGGGAGTACACATAATACCAGAACGCCCCATAAGCAGTCAGGGAGTACACATAACAATACCAGAGCACCCCCATAAGCAGTCCTAGAGTACACATAATACCAGAGCGCCCCCATAAGCAGTCCGGGAGTACACATAATACCAGAGCGCCCCCATAATCAGTCAGGGAGTACACATAATACCAGAACGCCCCATAAGCAGTCCTGGAGTACACATAATACCAGAGCGCCCCCATAAGCAGTCCGGGAGTACACATAATACCAGAACGCCCCATAAGCAGTCCGGGAGTACACATAATACCAGAACGCCCCATAAGCAGTCCTGGAGTACACATAATACCAGAGCGCCCCCATAAGCAGTCCGGGAGTACACATAATACCAGAGCGCCCCCATAAGCAGTCCGGGAGTACACATAATACCAGAACGCCCCATAAGCAGTCCGGGAGTACACATAATACCAGAACGCCCCATAAGCAGTCCTGGAGTACACATAATACCAGAGCGCCCCATAAGCAGTCCGGGAGTACACATAATACCAGAACGCCCCATAAGCAGTCCGGGAGTACACATAATACCAGAACGCCCCATAAGCAGTCCTGGAGTACACATAATACCAGAACGCCCCATAAGCAGTCTGGAGTACACATAATACCAGAACGCCCCATAAGCAGTCCGGAGTACACATAATACCAGAGCGCCCCCATAAGCAGTCAGGGAGTACACATAATACCAGAACACCCCATAAGCAGTCCTGGAGTACACATAATACCAGAACGCCCCATAAGCAGTCCTGGAGTACACATAATACCAGAACGCCCCATAAGCAGTAAGGGAGTACACATAATACCAGAACGCCCCATAAGCAGTCCTGGAGTACACATAATACCAGAACGCCCCATAAGCAGTCCTGGAGTACACATAATACCAGAGCGCCCCCATAAGCAGTCAGGGAGTACACATAATACCAGAGCGCCCCCATAAGCAGTCAGGGAGTACACATAATACCAGAACGCCCCATAAGCAGTCCTGGAGTACACATAATACCAGAACGCCCCATAAGCAGTCCGGGAGTACACATAATACCAGAACGCCCCATAAGCAGTCAGGGAGTACACATAACAATACCAGAGCGCCCCCATAAGCAGTCAGGGAGTACACATAATACCAGAGCGCCCCATAAGCAGTCAGGGAGTACACATAATACCAGAACGCCCCATAAGCAGTCAGGGAGTACACATAATACCAGAACGCCCCATAAGCAGTCCGGGAGTACACATAATACCAGACGCCCCATAAGCAGTCAGGGAGTACACATAACAATACCAGAGCGCCCCCATAAGCAGTCAGGGAGTACACATAATACCAGAGCGCCCCCATAAGCAGTCAGGGAGTACACATAATACCAGAACGCCCCATAAGCAGTCAGGGAGTACACATAATACCAGAACGCCCCATAAGCAGTCCGGGAGTACACATAATACCAGAGCGCCCCCATAAGCAGTCCTGGAGTACACATAATACCAGAGCGCCCCCACAAGCAGTCAGGGAGTACACATAATACCAGAACGCCCCATAAGCAGTCAGGGAGTACACATAATACCAGAACGCCCCATAAGCAGTCCTGGAGTACACATAATACCAGAGCGCCCCCATAAGCAGTCAGGGAGTACACATAATACCAGAGCACCCCCATAAGCAGTCCTGGAGTACACATAATACCAGAACGCCCCCATAAGCAGTCCTGGAGTACACATAATACCAAACGCCCCATAAGCAGTCAGGGAGTACACATAACAATACCAGAGCACCCCCATAAGCAGTCAGGGAGTACACATAATACCAGAACGCCCCATAAGCAGTCAGGGAGTACATATAATACCAGAGCGCCCCCATAAGCAGTCAGGGAGTACACATAACAATACCAGAGCACCCCCATAAGCAGTCAGGGAGTACACACAAACAATGCCAAAGAGTACATATAACAATACCAGAGTGCCCCCATAAACAGTGTCATACAGTACACATAAGCAGTGTTTGTCCATATAATCAGCACCAGACAGTACACATAAGCAGTCCTAGAGAATACACATAAGTTCCATATTGTCCCCATAGATGGTGTCAGACAGTACACATAAACAGTACCAGAGTACACATCAGCAGTGCCAGAATTCCCCTATAAACAGTGACAGTTGTCCCCATAAACAATGCAGAGAGCACACAAACAGTGCTAGAGTGCCCCCATAAACAGTGGCAGACAGTACATATAAACAGTTCCAGAGGGTACACATGAACAAATAGTGGCCCAAGGGCCCCTATGAACAGTACCATTGCCCCCCCCCCCACTCACCCTCCTGGCTTCGCTGGATCTCCATCCTCCCTGCATTGTCCCGGGGCCTGCAGCTCTTCTTCCTGGAACAAGCAGGGAGAGCTGCCGGCCCGGGACAACGGAGATGCAGGGAGGATGGAGATCCAGCGATGGAGGGTGAGTATTGATGTCTGACTCGTGTATAAGCCGAGGGGGGCGTATTCAGCACAAAAAAAGTGCTTAAAATCTCAGCTTATATAAGAGTATATACAGTAGGTATTAAAGTACCCCAGTTACCTAGAAAGATAGGCATGCCTTCTCTGTAGCCATTTGAGATTTATCCCATACGTGTAAAAAATGCCATAAATGTCTCTGCTGAAAATACTTCTGTGAAAACTGATCCATGTCTTAAGCCTAGTTCTGGTCCTAAGAAGGCAGCGCTTGACACAGGGGTTCAAAGGCTACCAAGAGGCGAAGGATGAAGTACCCACTCAGGCCTGCCCTAGGCGTAACACGGCAAGGGAGTAATATGCCGCATATTTTCCATACAGAATTTCTGAAATCCTATTTACGGAATCTCGCCATGCGTAGGAGTGAAAATTTGCGGTATAAATTGAGTGGCACCATGGATCCGACATCCACAGCTTTGCAATTTATGCTGTGGATTGTGAAGTCATCCTACAGCACTGGCTACACTACAATTATAGAATTTTCCTAAATAAGCTAATAATCCGATGTTTTGTAATTGGGCCCTGTTCACATAGTATTTCTGCATCATCCATACGGGTCTCGTCTGAATCTCTAAATGGATTTAAATGGAGCCCGCGCAGGCAGCATGTATCAGCCACTGGCCGCATGATCTCATGCAGCGTTTCAGGGAAAAACTTATTCGAAAAGACGCTGGTGACTGATCCACAGGGGAGATTAGTCGGACAGGCAAGCTTCTCAGCGTCTGCTACCTGGATTGGCAGGACGCGCCCTTCATGTGCATATAGGGTGAGGCCTTTCAAGGGGAGCGGGTGTGGAAAAGCTGCCGGGGACCCACCTGTCCCCCATGTGGCTCCTCATCAGCGACTTTAAAAGTATTTTTTTCACTGAAACGCTGCAGCATTTCCGAGTTTTAAGTACCTGGCTGAGGTCATACATTTCTTAGGTTCCCTTTAAGCACTTAAGGCTACAGAAACCTTGAAGCATGTGTGTTCATTCTTAGGCAACTTGTGCTAGGAAGCCACTCGTCGTTATGGAAAGTACAGATAAAAGGCGGTGGAGCCCCCACATAAAAACAGCAAAGCCGCCAATGAAGCTGCTTCAGGAAAAAGACCATTTACCTCAAGCCGCTTTACATAGAAAAACTCGGCGGTTCTGCCTCTGGAAAATGGATATCGTGGGCACAAACGCTAACGCAACATTTTTTGCAGAAAAAAATACACATTTGAAATATATCTAGATTCCCTCTAATAAGCTTCACATTTAAAGCGCCACTCCAGCGGTAAAATTAAAAAACATACACTGGAGTGGTGCTTCTAACCTAAGGTCCCTGCCCCTGCTCTCATATTTGCCACCAATCCCGTCTGTTTCCTGCAGTTTTTGACCTGTAGAATCTCTCCAGTGTTTGCTGGAGTGAGCCAGTGTTCACTTTTCAATGAAAGGCTGAGAGCCTCGATCAGGCTTTCATAGACTTGGTGAGAGCTTGTGACCATTACCTCTGACTTCCGGTCAGTCAGAAGTTGCTGTCACAAGATGATGGCGCAGGACTAGACGCCAGTGGTTAAGTATAAGACTATCAGGAGGTTCCTTGCATCACTGCAGCGCCGGAAAAAAAATCAAACTGCTGCATTGGTGCTTTAAAAAAATATAAAATAAAATAAGGAACATTAACCACCATGATTATAATTAAATATATATACGGTAAGTGAACACAATCTGTCATCTGAAACAATTCTCACTCATGATGGCTACATTATGTGTACAGTACTTTTGCTCTGTTCACACACTGCAGGTAAATTGGTGCAGGCCTTTCAATTTTTAAGCACTATGTTTGCACAGATGTAAAGGAGAAAATTATCCGGCTTCCGGTCCAAGAATAGGTATAAAAATATTTTCTTTATTTGGAATAAAAATGAAATGTTGGTTTGTATATTTTTGTAGTTTTTTTTTCCCTTTTTCCAAATAAAGAAACAAATGTACTCCTATCTTGGACTGTAGGCTGGATCATTTTCTCCTCTTCTGCATTCATCGTACGCCGAGCAGTGGCATTGATTGTAGGCTTCCATGTGGATTCAAACAACTGACGGGTGAGCTGACGATTTCCTCCTTTTTCCAAATGTAAGGTGACATGTCTTGTAACCCTGCCGCACCAGTGGTTGATGGCCTTTTGTGTGTTCTTGGGAAATTAGTGCAAAAAGACTACAACAATGAATAATTGTCATTGTTGCGTCTTGATATTTGCAGAAGGAAATCCATTAAGGCTGCTGTGTATTTTATACTGTTAATTGCTGGTCTTGAAGATCCGGGCATCTAAACCATCCAGAATAGTGTGGGAAATGTCATTTCATGACACTTTAATGCTCCCTCTCTTTAGTTAGGAGCCGACGAGGGCTTTAACAGTCAGCTCTAGTAGACTGAAGTGCACGTTATATATGACTTCATATGACAGACGTTTTAAAGTATTGGACCAAATTGTGTAAATATTTTGTCAATGCTCCTTTGTCTAAACTGGTTTTCGAGCTTAGGGCCTGTGCACACATTGTGGATTTGCCTGCGGTTCCGCAGCGGTTTTAGCCCTGCGGTTCTGCTGCAGTTCCGCAGGCAGGGCACAGTGTTATGTAAATCTATGGAAAATAACTTTCACTGTGCACACGCTGCGGAAAAAAACGTGCGGATTCACCGTGGTTTTTTTTCCGCAGCATGTCAATTCTTTGTGCGGTTCCTGCACCCATTGACTCGCACTGGAAATCCGCGTCAAAACCGCACCTGCGTTTTCTGCCAAGAGGTGCGGATTCTGTGCGGAAAAATCCGCAGGCAAATCCGCAACGTGTGCACAGGCCCTTACTGTATTACTGTTTTGTTTTTACCGAGTTTTTGTAAAAGGATTAAAAAAAAATCTATAAAATCTATAAAAAAAATACAATATATAAATGAGATACTCATGTCATAAATACACAAAGGTAGATCTTCATATGAGTATATCTGCACATTCTGTGACCAAGCAAAGAAAGTTTTATTTCATGTTTTGGTGAAGGTGAAACATTTCTCTAATGACCAAGCTATTGTCCTGAATTGTATCCCTTTTAGTGAATTTAATCCAGTGGAGAAGTAGAGATATTATAGCTTAATACTTAGGTGTTATAATTTTACAACTGTTGCTGGGATTAAAGGGAATCTGTCACCCCATTTTTTCCCTATAAGCTGCGGCCACCGCCATCAGGGGCTTATCTACAGCATTCTGTAATGCTGTAGATAAGCCCCCGATGTCACCTGAAAGTGAAGAAAAGCGAGTTATAAAATTCTCACCCAGGGGCGTTCCCCCATCAGGTCCGGTCCGGAGGGAGTCGCGGTCCGATTCGGCGCCTCCCATCTTGTAGCGAAGCTGGCCTCTTCTTTCCGTCCCGTCGCGGCTCCTGCGCCGGCGCACTGATCTTCCCTGGTGAGGGCAGAGCAGAGTATTGCAGTGCGCAGGCGCCGGACCTCTCTGACCTTTCCCGGCATCTGTGCACTGCAGTACTCTGCTCTGCCCTCACCAGGGCAGAGCAGTGCGCCGACGCAGGAGCCGCGACGGGACGGAAAGTAGAGGCCGGCTTCGCTACAAGATGGGAGGCGCCGAACCGGACCGCGACGCCCTCAGGACCTGACGGCGGAACGCCCCTGGGTGAGTACCGTATATACTCATGTATAAGCCGACCCGTGTATAAGCCGACCCCCCTAATTTTGCCACAAAAAAATTGGGAAACTTATTGACTTGCGTATAAGCCGGGTGTATAAACCGCCGTCCTGCTCTGTGCTGCCCCCATTCTGCTCCTTGCTCCCCCATCCAGCTCTGTGCTCCCCCATTCTCCTCTGTGCTCCCCCCTCCTGCTCCGTCCTCCGCTGTGCTCCCCCCTTCCTGCTCCGTCCTCCTTTGCCCCCCCGTCCTGCTCCGTGCTCCTCTGTGCTATCCATCTTCCCCCCGTCCTGCTCCGTGCTCCTCTGTGCTATCCATCTTCCCCCCGTCCTGATCCGTGCTCCTCTGTGCCCTCCATCCTCCCTCCCCCGTCCTGCTCCGTGCTTCTCTGTGCTCTCCATCCTCCCCCCCTTCCTGCTCCGTGCTCCTCTGGGCTCTCCGTCCTCCACCCCCCCCCCCCCCCCCGTCCTGTTCCGTGCTCATTGTCCTCCATGCTTCCCCGTCTCCCTTCTTCCTGCTCCGTCCTCCTGTGCCCCCCCGTCCTGCTCCGTGCTCCTCTGTGCTGTCCATCTTCCCCCCCGTCCTACTCCGTGCTCCTCTGTGCCCTCCATCCTCCCCCCCCCCCCCGTCCTGCTCCGTGCTCCTCTGTGCTCTCCGTCCTCCCCCCCCCCCCGTCCTGCTCCGTGCTCATTGTCCTCCTCCATGCTTCCTCCGTTCTCCCCCCGTCATACTCACCCTCCCCGTGCCATCGCTGAACGTCCCCGCAATCCTGCATTGTACCCGGCTTCCTACAGCTCTCCTGTGCTGAGCGGTGACGTAATACCGCTCATTAAGGCCATGAATATGGACGCCACGCCTATGGGAGTGGCGTCGCGTCCATATTACATGACCTTAATGAGTGGTATTACGTCACCGCTCAGCACAGGAGAGCTGCAGGAAGCCGGGTACAACGGAGGATTGCCGGGACGTTCAGCGATGGGGAGGGTGAGTATGATGTCCCAGCCACCGACTCCTGCCACGGCACCCCCTCCCCTGCTGGTTTCTGCCCAATGACTCGTGTATAAGCCGAGGGGGCCTTTTCAGCACAAAAAAAGGTGCTGAAAATCTCGGCTTATACACGAGTATATACGGTATAATATACGGTAACTCGTTTTTCTTCACTTTCAGGTGACATTGGGTGCTTATCTACAGCATTACAGAATGCTGTAGATAAGCCCCTGATGGCGGTGGCCGCAGCTTATAGGGCAAAAATGGGGTGACAGATTCCCTTTAACCTGATGAAATAATGCTGACTATACACTTATGTTAAACTAATGTGGCTAATGTATATCCTACTTTTGGGGTGTGTTCACATGTGCCAGAATGCCTGGCTGATAGCTATAGTAAACTGATAGGGATAGCACCATGTGTAAATCTGATATATAGAGATACTAGCTGTAGTACCCGGCTTCGCCCGGGTTAATGTACTTAGCTGTGCCCTCATCAGGATAGCAACATAGAAGGACAAAGCTGTGGCTGCTACTATATATATATCCTCCCACATACAGGTGATGTGACTTACATCAGTCATTACACCAACATTGGCCAAGCATAGTAACTGAAATCCTATTACCTCACACAAGCTTTCTTATACTGACAATGTCCTCTGTTGCCTATAGTAACCAAACAGAGCTCATATTAATGACCTATGGCAAAATAGAAGCTGAGCTGTGATTGGTTGCTATAGGCAGCCTGATAAATCCCCAGCCAACAGAAAACATTCCCCTCTGGCAGTATATATTACCTCACACATACAAATAATATACAGCTCATGTGACTGACATCTGTCTTATTTCCCTATATGGCAAATTTATAACAAATTGGTCTTGTAGTTTGGCTGGTTATTAATCAGATATTTATTTTTAAAAGATAAAAATACCAGACGTGTGTGTGTTTTTAATGCGCGCAATTTTGAACACGTGGGGTTAAAATGTCGACTCAAAATACAGCCTATGATGCTCCCGGGGTCGAGACGTTCGGGTGTGCAAAATTTCATGCCCGTAAATGCAGATTCCTATGCCGGACATACACACAAGCATTCAGCTTTCTCCCCATTATGTAGATAGGGCCAAAATTGTTTGGCGATTTGGAACGCGCGGGGTTAAAATTTCGATTCAAAACATAGCCTAGGACGCTTTCGGGGTCGAGACGTGCGGGCGTGCAAAATTTCATGCCCGTAAGTGCGACGGTGCGGATTCCAATCCCGGACAAACATACCCACATACATACACACATACATACATTCAGCTTTATATATTAGATAGATGACATGATAGATAGATATGGGATAGATAGATAACATACCTATCTACGGTATCTATCTATATCTCATAGCCATGTGATATGATCACAATGTGACACGTGATCTTTGACTACAGTTAATTTCCATGAAGAATTTATATACCGTACAGGTTTTACATTTCTTCAACTCCTAATTTTGACACAACTTTAAAGGCTGATTCAGTCACATAAATTATGTAAGACACATTTACCGAAAAGTGCTATTTTGTAAACATTTCTTAATTTTCATGGTGAAAGACAAATGCATATAACTCAGGCATAAATATGGACCTTACTCTCATAGATTGTAAATGTGGATAAACAAAACGATCTCTGCGTATTTGCTTGTACACACGTGACATCTGACACCTGTTCATATTTTCCAACCACATTTTTATTTTTAGTGCATTTCAATAAAAACTGAAATCACTTTATAATAGATCTGAAGTGTTTCCTACCATTTTCACTTCTCCAGTTCTTAAAAGGGTTGTCTGCTGTCCCTATAACTATTTTTTTTTAATCCCTTAGGCTAGGTTCAAATTGGCGTTTGTGTGCGCAACGTATCATCTACATCTGCAAACGCATGTAAAAACGCATGTTTACGCATAATTTTTATCCACATCATCTTACACATGACGCCAAAAAAAGCTGCATTTGTATGCCTTTTTGCATGCGTTCGATATTTCCAATGCTTTTCCAGTAGAATTTCCTTGACATCAGACACCCAATAGCCATGTCTCATGGGATTTCTATATATATATAGACACACTGCACTGATGAAATCCTCGTCTTTTGCTGCTGTATCCAGCTGCAAGATAAATCTTAGTGTGGAGAGCTTCATTTTTAATCTTGATTTGTCATTGAAATTGGCTGGTGCCTTTGTTGTGGTTTGTGAAGAAGAAGAGAAAGACTGAGAAGTCGTCGTCACTATTGGCAACACCCCATTGCTGAAGTCCGAGAGAGCCGTGGCGCCTATCACTCGTTGTACACAGAGCTGTGTGAAAAACCCTGAGAACTTTTTAGAGTACACGAGAATGTCGGAACACTGCTTCCATGACTTGCTGCTACGTGTCCGAGGATCCATTACCAGGCAGGGCACACAGCTAGGTCGAGCAATTCCTGCTGAGGAACGTCTGTTGGTGACCCTGAGGTACTTAATTTTGAAAAAAAAACTCCTGTCATTAATGATTGTTCTAAAAGCCATGTGCTGATTTCTTTTTCCCAATTTCTGTTCTGCAGATTCCTGTCTACCGAAGAGACCTACAAGGCCATCTATAACCTGTCTCATCCATATATCTCTGAACTAATCTCCCGATATCTTCTCTCACGTAAGCTCCGATCCTCCCAAGACCTCCTTCTCTCCTCCACACTTATTCACTCCTCACCCAACCGCCTCCAAGACTTCTCCGGAATGTCCCCCATCCTCTGGCATTCTTTGCCCCAACACGTCCGACTATCAACCACATTCAGATCCTTCAGACGGAACCTGAAAACCCACCTCTTCAGGAAAGCTTACAGCCTGCAATGACCCTGCTACCTCCTCAACACTACCAGAGATATTGCCTCAACCAACACCGGAACTGCTGCGACCCATCACCCTGCTGTCTCCTTCCCCACCATCCTGTAGAATGTAAGCCCGAAAGGGCAGGGTCCTCTCCCCTCTGTATCAGTCTGTCATTGTTAGTTTGTTTACTGATGCCTGTAATTTGCATGTAACCCCTTCTCATGTACAGCAGCATGGAATCAATGGTGCTATAGAAACAAATAATAATAATAATCATCTGTACATTTTCAATTCCGGAATGGAGTGTCCACGCTTTCTGGGATTGTTGGAGACACCTGCCGTGCTTTGTGACATTCTGTATGAAGAATTCCTCCCCCAACCCACAACTGAACTCTGGCTGGAAAATGCTGCAAAATTCCAGGACATTTGTAATTTTCCAAACTTTTTGGGGGCAGTGGACGGCAAACACATTCGGATTATGAAACCTGCTGGAAGTGGATCCGAGTATTTCAATTACAAAAAATACTTTGATTGTTCTCATGGCGATTGCAGATACTGACTGTCAATTTGTCGCCGTGGACCTTGGCTCATTTGGATGAGGAAATGACTTTCAAAAACTCTAACATGAGCCAACGTTTGTATGGGAATAATTTCAATTTTCCACAGCCACGACCTCTTACAAACACTGAAGGACCGCCAATGCCGTTTGTTGTGGTTGGGATGAGGCATTTCAAATGTGTGCCAACCTCATAGAACCGTACTCAAGTTGGGACTTGAATCACACCAAAAGGATTTACAACTACCGACTGACAAGGTCACGAAAAACTGTGGAGTGTGCCTTTAGATTGCTGGTATCTAAATGGCTCATTTTGGGAACAGCCATCAGTCTAAAAATTGAGACAATTGATGAGGTTGTGAAAGCGTGTGTTGTTCTGCACAATTACATCCTGGTGAAAGAGCGACACCACTTAGAACTTGAGGAACCTGTTGCTACCATATTGCAGGATTACCAAGATAACCCTCAGATCAGCATGATAATGATCCCAAACACACCGCAATTGCAAAAAAGGAGTGGCTTCGTAAGAAACATATGAAGGTCCTGGAGTGGCCTAGCCAGTCTCCAGATTTCAACCCCATAGTAAACCTTTGGAGGGATTTGAAAGTCCTTGTTGCCCAGCGACTGGCCCAAAACATCACTGCTCTAGAGGAGATCTGCATGGAGGAATGGGCCAATATACCACCAACAGTGTGTGCCAACCTTTTGAAGACTTGCAGAAAACGGTTGACCTCTGTCATTGCCAACAACGGATATATAACAAAATATTGAGATGAACTTTTGTTAATGACCAAATACTTATTTTCCACCATCCACCAGCCACTTCCCAATCACACCTGATTGCCCTTAGCTGCATTATTTATTCAGTGCAATGGGTCTGCTCCAGACGTAGTCTGCTCCACATATTTCAAATCCCATATTTCAAATTACAGATTTCTAATTACACTACTGTGAATTAGACTAGAATTCTAGAATGCATTTGGCCACACATCAATCCTACAGCATTGTCATCATCACATTGTGACTGAGATGTTCTTCTGTTCCCACAGGTATGAAAACCCCAGCTTTTCTATGCTCCTGAATGCATCATGTATATTGCTTTGTTAATGGTATGAAAACCCCAGCTTTTCTATGCTCCTGAATGCATCATGTATATTGCTTTGTTAATGGTATGAAAACCCCAGCTTTTCTATGCTCCTGAATGCATCATGTATATTGCTTTGTTAATGGTATGAAAACCCCAGCTTTTCTATGCTCCTGAATGCATCATGTATATTGCTTTGTTAATGGTATGATTTGCTCACCCATCTTCCTGTGCACATAATTGTACTCCATACTTCTTATCTTCACCACACATCTGAGTGGTCTGTGTAACACCTACCCCCTTTTATGACCTTTCCTTAACTCTGTGCATTTGGCCTGAGCAGTCCCAGCCCACTTCCCAATCACACCTGATTGCCCTTAGCTGCATTATTTATTCAGTGCAATGGGTCTGCTCCAGACGTAGTCTGCTCCACAATTTCAAATCCCATATTCAAATTACAGATTTCTAATTACACTACTGTGAATTACTAATTCTAGAATGCATTGCCACACATGAATCCTACACATGTCATCATCACCTTGTGACTGAGATGTTTCGTTCCCACAGATTCTAATTACACTACTGTGAATTAGACTAAATTTGACTGGAATTTGGCTGCAAGGTAACATAATTTAAAACCACTATGTTTCATTTTCTTATCACTTTCACCCCCATCCTCCTTTCTTTCTTCCTATCCCCTGTAATCCCCCCACCTAGTAAGGAATTAGTCATTTCCCCCTCCATTCTCCCCAGCCATCTCACCTTTCCCACAGAACTGTTCCTCCACATACAATCCTTTTCACCAAGACACACACGGCCACACCATGGCTTATCCTGCTCTCACCTTCTAACGCTCTGTCTGCTACTCCTCATCGCTGGCGATGTATCCCCAAATCCTGGCCCTCCTCATCACATCCCCACACTCATTTCTAACACCCTGCCACGATCTTCCACACGTTTTTGCAACCCTGTCAACCTCATACCTATCCATCCACACCCACCTCCCCCAGTCCCCCTACCCGGAGCACTATGGAACGCACGCTCCGTCTGCAATAAACTGTCATTTGTCCACGACCTCTTTATCACCAACAAACTCTCCTTCCTTGCCATCACTGAAACCTGGCTCACCCCCTCTGACACAGCCTCTCCAGCTGCGCTCTCCTATGGCGGATTTCATCTTTCTCACACCCCTCGCCCCAGCAACAAACGTGGTGGAGGAGTTGGCTTACTCCTGTCTGATACCTGCTCCTTTACCCCTATTCAAATTCCACCCTCCGCTGCTATTCCCTCGTTCGAAGTGCACTCCGTCCGTATCTATTCCCCCTCCAACCTCCAACTGGCTGTCATCTACCGCCCCCCGGAACTAGCCATCTCCACCTTTCTCGACCACTTCACCACCTGGCTACTCCATTTCCTCTCTGCTGACATCCCCACCATCATCATGGGCGATTTCAACATCCCCATTGACACTTCCACCCCGGCTACCTCTAAACTTCTTTCGCTCACAGCTTCCCTTGGCCTCACTCAATGGTCCTCTGTGGCCACTCACAAAGGCGGTCACACGCTGGACCTTATCTTCACCCGTCTCTGTTCCCTCACTAATCTCACTAACTCCCCACTCCCCCTGTCTGACCACAACCTACTGACATTCTCTTCCCTCTCCTCTGTTAGTACGCATCCCCCACTCCACAAACTCACCCACCCTCGCAGAAATCTCAAACACCTCAATTTACAATCGCTCTCTGAGTCCCTCCTCCCTCTCACAGACATAGCCTCACTTAATGACACAGATGCTGCTGCCACATTTTATAACACCACAATAAAAACCACACTTGATTCGGCCGCCCCCCTCATGCAGAGCAAAACTCGTACAATCAACAGGCAGCCCTGGCTGACCGGCCTGACCAAAGAACTGAGACGGGCTTCCAGGGTTACCGAGCGGAGATGGAAGAGAACCCACTCCATCGAGCACTTCAACGCATACAAGCAGTCCCTTGCCAGCTTCAAGTCCACGCTCTCTGCCGCAAAACAAACTTACTTTGCATCTCTCATATCCTCCCTGTCTCACAACCCTAAACAGCTCTTCAACACTTTCAATTCTCTACTCCATCCCACAGCACCTCCTCCCTCTCCTCTCATTTCTGCCGAAGACTTTGCCTCCTTCTTTAAGCAAAAGATTGATACTATCAGAGAAGGCTTTGGCCCGCAGCCCCCAATGCCCCTCTTAGCCACTCAGCCCTGTTCTTCCAAAACCAGCTTCACCACCATGACAGAAGATCAGCTCTCCACTCTCCTGTCAAGATCACACCTCACCACTTGCGCGCTTGACCCACTCCCGTCCCACCTCATCCCTAACCTTGCCACAGTCTTCATCCCTACTCTCACACACCTCTTCAACCTTTCACTTACAAATGGTGTCTTTCCTTCATCCTTCAAACATGCCTCAATCACCCCGATCCTCAAAAAGCCCTCCCTCGACCCATCCTCAGCGTCTAGCTATCGCCCGATATCTCTTCTCCCCTTCGCCTCAAAACTACTGGAACAGCATGTATATCTTGAACTGTCCTCCCACCTTTCCTCCTGCTCCCTCTTTGACCGGTTACAATCAGGCTTTCGACCGCATCACTCAACTGAAACTGCCCTAACTAAAGTCACCAACGACCTACTAACCGCCAAGAGCAAGCGACACTACTCTGTCCTCCTTCTCCTGGACCTGTCTTCTGCCTTTGACACCGTAGACCATTCCCTCCTCCTACAGATTCTCTCATCTCTTGGCATCACAGACTTGGCCCTATCCTGGATCTCATCATACCTAACAGACCGAACTTTTAGTGTCTCCCTCTCACACACCACCTCCTCACCTCGCCCCCTGTCTGTCGGTGTTCCCCAAGGCTCAGTCCTAGGACCCCTACTCTTCTCCATCTACACCTTCGGCCTGGGACAGCTCATAGAATCCCATGGCTTGCAGTATCACCTCTACGCCGATGACACGCAGATCTACCTATCTGGACCTGACCTCACCTCCCTACTGACCAAAATCCCACAGTGTCTGTCTGCTATCTCAGCCTTCTTTTCTGCTCGCTTTCTCAAACTGAACATGGACAAAACAGAATTCATCATCTTTCCCCCACCTCATTCTACCCCTCCACCAGGCCTATCCATCAATGTCAATGGCTGCTCGCTTTCCCCAGTCCCACATGCTCGGTGCCTTGGGGTGATCATCGACTCTGCCCTCTCTTTCAAACCACATATCCAAGCCCTCGCCACCTCCTCAAACTCAAAAATATTTCCCGGATCCGCTCATTCCTCAACCATGAAACCACAAAAACACTAGTGCACGCCCTTATCTCCCGCCTCGACTACTGCAACCTCCTACTGTCTGGCCTCCCCTCTAGCACTCTGGCACCACTCCAGTCCATCCTACACTCTGCTGCACGACTAATCCACCTATCTTCCCGCTATTCCCCAGCCTCCCCACTATGCCAGGCCCTTCACTGGCTTCCTATTGCCCAGAGGCTCCAGTTCAAAACCTTAACCATGACATACAAAGCCATCCATAACCTTTCTCCTCCATACATCTGTGACATGGTCTCCCGCTACCTACCTACACGCAACCTTCGATCCTCTCAAGATCTCCTTCTCGACTCCCCCCTCATCTCTTCTTCCCACAACCGCATACAAGACTTCTCCCGGGCTTCCCCCATACTCTGGAACTCCCTGCCGCAAAACATCAGACTTTCACCAACAACGGAGACCTTCAAGAAAAACCTGAAGACCCACCTGTTCCGACAAGCCTACAACCTGCAATGATCCTCAGTCTACTGAACCATCGCACGACCAGCTCTACCCTCTCCTAGTGTATTCTCACCCATCCCTGTAGACTGTGAGCCCTCGCGGGCAGGGTCCTCTCTCCTTCTGTACTTGTGTGTCCCTTGTCTAGCACATGTTTATTGTATCTGTCTATATTTTTCCCTTTTCATATGTAAAGCGCCATGGAATATATGGCGCTATATAAATGTATAATAATAATAATAATTTGCAAAATAAATGTTGCCGAATCAGACAAGGTGATTTTCTGGATTTGTTTTCTCATTTTGACTCTCATAGTTGTGGTATACCTATGATGTCAATTACAGGCCTCTCTCAACTTTTTAAGTGGGTGAACTTGCACAATTGGTGGCTGACTAAATACTTTTTTCCTCACTGTATACGTATAGTCCTGGTGTTGTGGAAAGGAGGGGTGGCAACTGGGCAATTGCCTAGTGTCCCTATCCTTAAGTATCCTCAGCCTTCACAAGCTAGAAACTGCACTGATGTCAGTCCAGCATTATCAATGTAGTTTCAAAGGTTGCGAAGAGTATAAGGACCTGTGGTGATGACATGGTCATGTGCCCAAAAGTTCTTCACTCTGCAAGAGTATGGACCATGTGTGTGCTAGTGTAGCATGCAGTATTTTGAGAGTACAAAGTACCGTATATACTCGCGTATACTCGCCGAGATTTTCAGCCCAGTTTTTAAGGCTGAAAGTCCCCCTCTCGGCTTATGTGCGAGTCATATACCGGGGGTGTCACATCATACTTACCCCTCCACCGGCGCGTCTCTGCAGCCCCCCTGCTTCTCCCACGGTCTCAGGCTCCTTCTGCAGCGGTCACGTGGTACCGCTCATTAAAGTCATGAATATGCACATATTCATGACTTTAATGAGCGGTACCACGTGACCTCTAAAGGAAGGAAGAGCCGCCGGAGACCGCAGGAGAAGAGCAGGGGGGCTGCAGAGACGCTCCAGGAGGGGGTAAGTATAGGAGATATTCACCTGTCCCCAGTCCACCGCTGCTCGCCGCTGTGTCCTCCGGACCGCACGGATTTGCATACCGAAACACGAACTTTAGAAAGCTATTTTGGCATGAAAACGGGGGTGTCAGGATATACAGTGGTGGCCAAAAGTATTGGCACCCCTGCAATTCTGTCAGATAATACTCAGTTTCTTCCTGAAAATGATTGCAAACACAAATTCTTTGGTATTATTATCTTCATTTAATTTGTCTTCAATGAAAAAACACAAAAAGAATTGACCTAAAGCCAAATTGGATATAATTCCACACCAAACCTAAAAAAGGGGGTGGACAAAAGTATTGGCACTGTTTGAAAAATCATGTGATGCTTCTCTAATTCGTGTAATCACCAGCACCTGTAACTTACCTGTGGCACCTAACAGGTGTTGGCAATAACTAAATGACACTTGCAGCCAGTTAACATGGATTAAAGTTGACTCAACCTCTGTCCTGTGTCCTTGTGTGTACCACATTGAGCATGGAGAAAAGAAAGAAGACCAAAGAACTGTCTGAGGACTTGCGAAACCAAATTGTGAGGAAGCATGAGCAATCTCAAGGCTACAAGTCCATCTCCAAAGACCTGAATGTTCCTGTGTCTTCCGTGCGCAGTGTCATCAAGAAGTTTAAAGCCTATGGCACTGTGGCTAACCTCCCTAAATGTGGAAGGAAAAGAAAAATTGACAAGAGATTTCAACGCAAGATTATGCGGATGGTTGATAAAGAACCTCGACTAACATCCAAACAAGTTCAAGCTGCCCTGCAGTCCGACGGTACTACAGTGTCAACCCATACTATCCGTCGGCGTCTGAATGAAAAGGGACTGTATGGTAGGATACCCAGGAAGACTCCACTTCTTACCCTGATACATAAAAAAGCCAGGCTGGAGTTTGCCAAAACTTACCTGAGAAAGCCTAAAATGTTTTGGAAGAATGTTCTCTGGTCAGATGAGACAAAGGTCGAGCTTTTTGGCAAAAGCCATCAACATAGAGTGTACAGAAAAAAAAAGAGGCATTCAAAGAAAAGAACTCGGTCCCTACAGTCAAACATGGCGGAGGTTCCCTGATGTTTTGGGGCTGCTTTGCTGCCTCTGGCACTGGACTGCTTGACCGTGGGCATGGCATTATGAAGTCTGAAGACAACCAACAAATTTTGCAGCATAATGTAGGGCCCAGTGTGAGAAAGCTGGGTCTCCCTCAGAGGTCATGGATCTTCCAGCAGGACAATGACCCAAAACACACTTCCAAAAGCACTATAAAATGTTTTGAGAGAAAGCACTGGAGACTTCTAAGGTGGCCAGCAATGAGTCTAGACCTGAATCCCATAGAACAACTGTGGAGAGATCTCAAAATGGCAGTTTGGAGAAGGCACCCTTCAAATATCAGGGACCTGGAGCAGTTTGCAAAAGAAGAATGGTCTAGAATTCCAGCAGAGCATTGTAAGAAACTCATTGATGGTTACCGGAAGTGGTTGTTCGCAGTTATTTTGGCTAAAGGTTGTGCAACCAAGTTTTAGGCTGAGGGTGCCAATACTTTTGTCTGGCCCATTTTTGGAGTTTTGTGTGAAATGATCAAGGATTTGATTTTTGCTTCATTCTCTTTTGTGTTTTTTCCTTGCAAGCAAATTAAATGAAGATAAAAATAGCAAATTTGTGATTGCAATAATTTTTCAGAAACTGAGTATTATCTGACAGAATTGCAGGGGTGCCAATACTTTTGGCCACCACTGTATGATACATACCAATAGGTTACTTATAGGATGCACTATTCAGTCATATCTTTATCTGATATAGCCAAAATGGGGTGACAGATTCCCTTGAAGAAAGAAAAAACGAAATATCACATGGTCATAAGTATTCAAACCCTTTGCTCAGACACTCAATTAAAGGGTATGCCACACTAAGCGAGATTGCAAGCGAGATCGCTAACAAGATCGCTACTGCGTCACCATTTATGACGCAGTAGCGATCTCGTTAGCGACTTAACTGTGTGTGACATGTAGCAGCGATGTGACCCCTGCTGAGATGTGTCTGATCGCTTATGAACGTTCTGAGCCGTTTTTTGGTCGTTGGTGTCCCGCTGGTGAGCCTGAATCGCTGAGTGTGACACCCTTTATGAACGACTTCACCAGCATCGCAGGTGGGACTAGGTTTTCCCAACGACCGCAGAGATCGTTATACAGATCGCTGATGAGATGTGTTTGGAATCACAGATCGCTGATGAGATGTGTTTGGAATCTAACTAGCGATCACATAGCGATCGCACTAGCGATCTCGCCAGGTTAAGTCGTTGTCGTGATCGCTAGTGTGATCGCTAAGTGTGGCAGTGCCTTAAGTCACATGCTGTCCATTTGCTTGTGATCCTCCTTGAGATGGTTCTACTCCTTCATTGGACTCCAGCGGTGTTTAAACTGATAGGACTTGATTTGTAAAGGCACACACCTGTTTAGATAAGAACTCACAGCTCGCCGTTCATGTCAGACCAAATGAGAATCATGAGGTCAAAGGAACTAGCCAAAGAGCTCAGAGACACAAGTGTGGCAAGGCACAGATCTGGCCAAGTTTACAAAAGAATTTCTGCAGTACTCAAGGTTCCTAAGAGCACAGTGGCCTCCATAATCCTTAAATGGAAGAAGTTTGGCACCACCAGAAGTCTTCCTAGACTTGGCCGTCCAGCCAAACTGAGCAATCGTGGGAGAAGAGCCTTTGTGAGAGAGGTAAAGAAGAACCCCAAGATCACTGTGGCTGAGCTCCACACATGCAGTAGGGAGATGGAAGAAAGTTCCACAAAGTCAACTATCGCTGCAGCCCTCCACCAGTTGGGCCTTTATGGCAGAGTGGCCCGACGGAAGTCTCTCCTCAGTGCAAGCCATATGAAAGCCCGCATAGAGTTTGCTAAAAAAAACACATGAAGCACTCCCACATTATGAGAAATAAGATTCTCTGGTCTGATGAGACGAAGCTAGACCTTTTTGGTGATAAGTCGAAGTCTTATGTGTGGAGAAATCCAGGCACTGCTCATCATCTGCCCAATACAATCCCAACAGTGAAACATGGTGGCGGCCGCATCATGCTATGGGGGTGTTTTTCAGCTGCAGGGACAGGACGACTGGTTGCCTTTGAAGGAAACCTGAATGCTGCCAAGTACAGAGATTTCCTGGATGAAAACCTTTTCCAGAGTGCCCTGGACCTCAGACTTGGCCAAAGGTTCACCTTCCAACAAGACAATGACCCTAAGCACACAACTAAAATAACAAAGGGGTGGCTTCGGAACAACTCTGTGACCATTCTTGACTGGCCCAGTCAGAGCCCTGACCTAAATCCAATTGAGCATCTCTGGAGAGACCTGAAAATGGCTGTCCACCAACGTTCATCATCCAACCTGACGGAACTGGAGAGGATCTGCAAGGAAGAATGGCAGAGGATCCCCAAATCCAGGTGTGAAAAACTTGTTGCATCATTCCCAAGAAGACTCATGGCTGTACTAGCTCAAAAGGGTGCTTCTACTCAATAATGAGCAAAGGGTCTGAATACTTATGACCATGTGATATTTCAGTTTTTCTTTTTTAATAAATTTGCAAAAATGTCTACATTTCTGGGTTTTTTTCCAGTCAAGATGGGGTGCAGAATGTACATTAATGAGGAAACAAATGAACTTTTTGAATTTACCAAATGGCTCCAATGAAACCGAGTGAAAAATGTAAAGGGGTCTGAATACTTTCCATACCCACTGTACCTTCATCATTTATCAATATTGCTGTATGAACAGAGCCTGAATGTTATAGTTACAGGACACATAGAAGTCTAATCTAAATACTGAACTGCTGAACCCTTCAGAAAAATATGTAATGTGCTTTATATTTGTCGCAAGAGTTAATTTTTTTTTTTTTTCTGTTTGGAAGGATCTAAAGCGATCAGTTCCAGTAGGACTTGGGCTTTCAGAGACACACATGACTTCTCATGGCTTTGATAGCCCTCAGGAAGGATTTGTAGAATCTGGTCCCTTTCAAGGTAAGAGTCTTTGTACCAAAACTTATACAAAAAGTATACTATTAATGCTGACTGAATTGATGAATGACTTCGACAGCCTACTGGACGTTTCCCCATGAATTTAAAATATTGTAAAAATGATTTTCTGAAGCACTGAACCTTTTTTTCTGCCGACTGCTATTTGGATATTTATACCGTCCTTCGGGGGCCATAAGATGTGTCAACTTGAAAATTAGCCTCCTATATTTGGTCAAATATTTAATTAACTCACCCCTAACATTCTGGCTGGAGCTGCTTCTCTTGGTGCAGCTGTGATGTTAGGTGGTTTGAATGATGTTACTCTTAACTGCTTTTCCAGGTTTACATCAGTCTGGAGCGCAGGTGACTCTTTGCAATAAGAATTTACAGCACTAAGTCGTTCCGAACACAGATGTATGTTCCACTGTAACTTGACATGCAGTGTGAAATCCATAACTCCTCCAATACTTTTCAGCTGTGTACACATTGCGCAGGAGACACCGAGGCTGCTGTGTACACATTGCGCAGGAGACACCGAGGCTGCTGTGTACACATTGCGCAGGAGACGCCGAGGTTGCTGTGTACACATTGCGCAGGAGACGCCGAGGCTGCTGTGTACACATTACGCAGGAGACGCTAAGGCTGCGGTGTACACATTGCGCAGGAGACGCAGAGGCTGCTGTGTACACATTGCGCAGGAGACGCCGAGGCTGCTGTGTACACATTGCGTGTGAGACGCTGAGGCTGCTGTGTACCATTGCGCGTGAGACGCCGAGGCTGCTGTGTACACATTGCGCGTGAGACGCCGAGGCTGCTGTGTACACATTGCGCAGGAGACGCCGAGGCCCTGGCGTGTGTGTACACATTGCGCAGGAGACGCCGAGGCTGCTGTGTACACATTGCGCAGGAGACGCCGAGGCTGCTGTGTACACATTGCGTAGGAGACGCCGAGGCTGCTGTCCTCTTCTGTGGGACTGGAGTGCCCTGTGCGTTATCTGACTGACCTAATCTTACATTGTATGCCCTGCAGCGTCCTGTTGTTAATGCTACGTGCTCACAGAGTAATAAGAAATTAAAGGGCCAGCAGCCATCAAAACACAGCTGTTGGCTAGAGCACTTCGGTCCCCTGAAATCTTCCCGGGGCCCGGAGAAGAGGTCATCCCATTTCTCCACCTTATAGACAAAGAAAGGGAACTGTTAGAAGCTGCTGGTATCCAGCTTCTAGAAGATAATAAGGGCTTCTGGGCCAACAGTACTAGTAACTTTGTAGAGAATTTTTAATTTGCAAGGAAAACTTCATTTAAGTATTCATTGCTTCTAGATTTCATTTGAATATTAACATACAGTAGTTCCGCCAATCATTATTCTTTTCTATTGCTTCCTTTATTCAAAGCTTTGTTAATGCATTTAGGTAAAAAAAAAAAATAATAATCCTTTCCGTAGACTATTTGCAATACAAGATCTCATTTTGTTTTGTTCTGTGTTCCATGCCTCCAGCTACTGTATGCACTTGTAATTGAATTTGTTGATATCATGACACATTAGAATTATCTGCCTGATGGGTGCATCATGGAAAAAAATTAGCACAGTTATTATCAATTATTAGTAAACCCAGAAAGTCAGAAATAATTTTTGTTATAATGAAGCAGCTCTGGAAGTTTTCATTCTCATTCTTTGTAACTGGTTATTCATGTTTTGTAACTCTGAATTTTCACCGACTTCTTCTTTTAAGTAGTTCCGTATTGTGCACCATTTTGTTTGCTGAATGCAGCTAGCAAAATGGGAAAAAAATCCTTAACACATTAAGGGCTACATGGTGGCTCACTGGTTAGGATGGAAGACCACATCTTCAAGGAGTTTGTATATTTTTTCTGTCTTTGGGAGAGGAAGTCGGGGTACCAGGAGGATACCACAGTTTGCAGAGGCATATTGAAAGGGAATTTAGATTGTGATCCACAAGGGGGACCATGATGATGTCTGTAAAGTGCTGTGGATTTAATGATTGCTACAACCGCTGGCAAAAATTATGGAATTACCGGCCTTGGAGGATGTTCATTCAGTTGTTTAATTTTGTAGAAAAAAAGCAGATCACAGACATGGCACAAAACTGAAGTAATTTCAAATGGCAACTTTCTGGCTTTAAGAAACACTAAAAGAAATCAAGAACACAAAATGTGGTAGTCAGTAATGGTTATTTTTTTTAACCAAGCATAGGGGAAAAATTATAGAATCACTCACTTCTGAGGGAAAAAATTATGGAATCATGAAAAACAAACAAAAAAACACTCCAACACATCACTAGTATTTTGTTGCATCACCTCTGGCTTTTACAACAGCTTGCAGTCTCTGAGGCATGGACTAGAGTGTCAAGCAGTACTCTTTATCAATCTGGCTCCAACTTTCTCTGATTGCTGTTGCCAGATCAGCTTTGCAGGTTGGAGTCTTGTCATGGACCATTTTCTTCAACTTCCACCAAAGATTTTCAATTGGATTGCGATCCGGACTATTTCCAGGCCGTGACATTGACCTTATGTGTCTTTTTTCAAGGAACGTTTTCACAGTTTTTGCTCTATGGCAGGATGCATTATCATCTTGAAAAATGATTTCAACATCCTTTCAATTTATGGGATAAGAAAAGTGTCCAAAATATCAACATAAACTGCATTTATTGAAGATGTAATGATAGCCATCTCCCCAGTGCCTTTACCTGACATGCAGCCCCGTATCATCAATGACTGTGGAAATTTGCATGTTCTCTTCAGGCAGTCATCTTTATAAATCTCATTGGAACGGCACCAAACGAAAGTTCCAGCATCATGACCTTGCCCAATGCAGATTCTCGATTCATCACTGAATATGACTTTCATTCAGTCATCCACAGTCCACGATTGCTTTTCCTTAGCCCATTGTAAATTTGTTTTTTTTTTTCTGTTTAGGTGTTAATGATGGCTTTTGTTTAGCTTTTCTGTATGTAAATCCCATTTCCTTTAACCCCTTCATGACCCAGCCTATTTTAACCTTAAAGACCTTGCCATTTTTTGCAATTCTGACCAGTGTCCCTTTATGAGGTAATAACTCAGGAACGCTTCAACGGATCCTAGCGATTATGAGATTGTTTTTTTCGTGACATATTTGGCTTCATGTTAGTGGTAAATTTAGGTCAAAATTTTTTCGTTTATTTGTGAAAAAAATAACATTTTGGCGAAAATTAAGCAATTTTCAAATTTTGAATTTTTATTCTGTTAAACCAGAGAGTTATGTGACGCAAAATAGTTACCGTAATAAATAACATTTCCCTCATGTCTACTTTACATCAGCACAATTTTGGAAACAAAATTTTTTTTTTTGTTAGGAAGTTATGAGGGTTAAAAGTTGACCAGCGATTTCTCATTTTTACAACAAAATTTATAAAACCATTTTTTTTAGGGACCACCTCACATTTGAAGTCACTGAGGGGTCCATATGGCAGAAAATACCCAAAAGTGACACCATTCTAAAAACTGCACCCCTCAAGCTACTCAAAACTAGATTCAAGAAGATTATTAACTCTTCAGGTGCTTCACAGGAACTAAAGCAATGTGGAAGGAAAAAATGGACATTTTAATTTTTCCAACAAAAATTTTCTTTTAGCATCAATTTTTTCATTTTTACATGGGCAACAGGATAAAATGGATCCTAAAATTTGTTGGGCAATTTCTCCTGAGTACACCAATACCTCATATGTGGTCATAAACCACTGTTTGGGCGCACGGCAGGACCCAGAAGGGAAGGAGCGCCATTTGACTTTTTGAATGGAAAATTAGCTCCAATCGTTAGCGGACACCATGACACGTTTGGAGAGCCCCTGTGTGCCTAAACAGTGAAAAAAAACCACCATTTTGGAAGCTAGACCCCTTAAGGAACTTATCTAGATGTGTTGTGAGCACTCTGAACCCCCAAGTGCTTCACAGAAGTTTATAATGCAGAGCAGTGAAAATAAAAATAATTTTTTTCCTCCAAAATGATTTTTTTAGCCCGCTATTTTTTATTTTCACAAGGGTAACAGGAGAAATTGGACCACAACAGTTGTTGTGCAATTTTTCCGGAGTACACCGATACCCCATATGTGGGGGGGAACCACTGTTTTAACGCATGGGAGAGCTCAGAAGGGAAGGAGCACCATTTTGGAATGCAGACTTGATGTAATATTCTGTGGGCGTCATGTTGCGTTTGCAGAGCCCCCCCCACAAGTGACCAATTTTGGAAACTAGACCCCCCAAGGATCTTCCAACAGACCTTCCAGGACCTTGCAGGCAGCCCTATGCAGCACACACACTCCTTCCTTCTCTCCTCATCATGTGCCAAACACTCCCTTTCATACCTGTAGCCACTCCCCAAGCCAAGGCATGAAGCACATGGTCTGGTCACCTGTTCATGACCTCATCACAGGTCCTTCCCAACACCTACAATCACCAGACTGTAACATTCATTATACCACCACCAGTGGGCGGTGTATGTGTGGTTAGCAAGTCCCACCCAGCTCACAAGCTAACCCTGTAGGTCACCCTTGACAATAATCAGAACTCTTATGGGACTACAAGTCCCAGAACAATATTCCTGACCTACAGCACAGAGGAGCTCTGCGACACATACCTTCCATTTATCACCATACCAGGGACTGGTTTCCCATCCATCTCATGCCTCCATGCATAATTTGAGCAACATGTACAGCGCCCCCTAGCTGCCACATTAGTCACTAAACCACAGTACGCTGATACCCCATATGTGGGGGTAAACCGCTGTTTAAGCACACGTCCGGGCTCGGAATGGAGGGAGCACTGTTTGACTTTTTGAACGTAAAATTGGCTGGACTAAATGGTGGCGCCATGTCGTATTTGGAGACCCCCTGATGTGCCTAAATAGTGTAAACCCCTCAATTCTAACTACACCCCTAACTACAACCCTAACCCCAACACACCTTTAACCCTAATCCCTAACCCCAACACACCTTTAACCCTAATCCCTAACCCCAACACACCCCTAATCCCAACCCTAACCACAAGCCTAACACTAATCCCAACCCTAACCCCAACACACCCCTAACTCTAATCTCAACTCTAACCCTAACCACAAGCCTAACCCTAATTCCAACCCTAATGGAAAAATAAAAAATATTTTATTTTTATTGGTCCCTTCCTATGGGGGTGATAAAGGGGGGTTTATTTACTTTTCATTTATTTTGATCACTGTGAGAGTTTATCACAGTTATCAAAATAAATTAATGGAAACGGCCGGCGCACTGTGCATGTGCCCGCCATTTTGCAAGATTGCGGCGCCCATGAAGAATCCGGGAGGGACACCTGGATGGACACAGGGACATCGCAGGTCCCGGGGAAGGTGAGGGGGGGATCGGAAGGCGGGGGGGCGGGGGTAAGTTGGAGGGAAGCAGATAGTGACGGCGGCAACCAATCGCCGCCATCAATCGGTGTGGGGGGGGGTCGGAACTCTGTCTCCAGCCATGGCCGATGCTATTGCAGCATCGGCCATGGCTGGATTGTAATATTTTAATATTTCACCAAATTTCATTGGTGAAGTATTACAAATCGCTCTGATTGGCTGTTTCACTTTCAACAGCCAATCAGAGCGATCGTAGCCACGGTGGGGTTAAGCCACCCCCCCCGTGGTGAAGTACAAAAGATCTTGTGCCTGCGGGTTGGGAGACCTTTCAGTGACCCCGATCACCCCACCAGCAGGATCGCGATCCTTTCATGACACAGCATATGCGTAACAGGTCGGATTGGCACCGACTTTCATGACGCATACGCTGTGTGTCAAAGGTTGTGAAGGGGTTAAGCAGTTTCCTATAGTTCCGTCACAGACGTTGACTCCAGTTTCCATCCATTCGATTCTCATTTGTTTTGTTGTGCATTTCCTGTTTTGGAGACATACTGCTTTAAGTTTCCGGTCTTGACGCTTTGATGTCTTCCTTGGTCTACCAGTATGTTTTCCTTTAACAACCTTCCCATGTTGTTTGTATTTGATCCAGATTTTAGACCCAACTGACTGTGAACAACCAACATCTTTTGCAACATTGCGTGATTATTTACCCTCTTTTAAAGGGAATCTGTCACCCCAAAAATGCCATATCAAGTAAAGATATGGCTGAATAGAGCGTCCCATAACTAAGCTAACGGTGGGTATCATATATCATGATACCCCCGTTTTCATAGCAAAATACCTTTGTAAAGTTGGTGATTGAACGTGTCAATCACTGCAGTCAGGTCAGGAGGGCGGCGGTTTTCATGTCTTCCCCCACCCCCGTCATCTGTTGCGTATCGCCGTCTGTGAATACCACAGACGGCGTTAGTTTCCCGCAATTGGGCAATTCAAAATTCTGGCCGGCGCATGCGCAGTATGCTTTGCCCAGCAGTGGGCAAAGCATAAAATTACTACAGCGCATGCGCTAGTCTTTCCTTGCCCCGGAAGTCGTCCAAGGCAAGCAGGATTTTCCGGGGCAAGGAAAGACTAGCGCATGCGCTGTAGTAATTTTATGCTTTGCCCACTGCTGGGCAAAGCATACTGCGCATGCGCCGGCCAGAATTTTGAATTGCCCAATTGCGGGAAACTAACGCCGTCTGCGGTATTCACAGACGGCGATACGCAACAGATGACGAGGGGTGGGGGAAGACATGAAAACCGCCGCCCTCCTGACCTGACTGCAGTGATTGACACCTACAATCACCAACTTTACAAAGGTATTTTGCTATGAAAACGGGGGTATCATGATATATGATACCCACCGTTAGCTTAGTTATGGGACGCTCTATTCAGCCATATCTTTACTTGATATGGCATTTTTGGGGTGACAGATTCCCTTTAAGAGTTTGATAATCCTCTCATTTGTTTCAATTGACATCTCTCGTGTTGGAGCCATGATTCATGTCAGTCCACTTGGTGCAACAGCTCTCCAAGGTGTGATCACTCGTTTTTAGATGCAGACTAACGAGAAGATCTAATTTGATGCAGGTGTTAGTTTTGGGAATGAAAATTTACAGGATGATTCCATAATTTTTTCTCTCCAGAATTGAGTGATTCCATAATTTTTCCCCTATACTTGGTTAAAAAAAATAACCATTACTGACTACCACATTATTTGTTATTGATTTCTTTTAGTGTTACTTAAAGCCAGAAAGTTGCCATTTGAAATGACTTCAGTTTTGTGCCATGTCTGTGATCTGCTTTTTTTCAACAAAATAAAACAACTGAATGAACATCCTACAAGGCCGGTGATTCCATTATTTTTGCCAGGGGTTGTATATGAGCAATCAAAATAAATATATATTTTTTAAAATCCCAAGTAATATACCAGGCCCAGGTATATGGGTAGACTGACTGAAAAACAGTTACTCATCGTTACAGAATGTGGTTTTGCACACCTTCAGGGGTACAGTTTTTAGAATGGTGTCACTTTTGGGTATTTTCTCGCTTCAGAGTCACTTCAAATGTGATGTGGTCTCAAAAAAAAAAAAAAAGGTGTTGTAAAAATGAGAAATCACTGGTAAACTTTTAACCCTTATAACTTCCTAACAAAACAAAAATTTGATTCCAAAATTGTGCTGATGTTAAGTAGACATGTGGGAAATGTTGTTTATTAACTATTCTGTGCAATATAACTCTCTAATTTAAGGGCATAAAAATTGAAAGTTGGAAAATTCCTAAATTTTCAAATTTTTCACCAGATTTCCGTTTTTTTTCACAAATAAATGCAAGTTATATTGAAGAAATTTTACCACTAACCTGAAGTACAATGTCACGAAAAAACAATCGCCAAGATCCGTTGAAGCGTTCCAGAGTTATAACCTCGTAAAGGGACAGTGATCAGAATTGTAAAAATTGGCCTGGTCATTAACGTGCAAACAACCCTCGGCAGCACATTCCGTGAAGAACTGCCAAGCCAGGGAGTTTTTTAGAGTTGTCTTTGGTGTGCTGATATCCGTGGCTCGGTGGGCAGTAGCATCCGACGTACTGGCTAGAGGCCACCTGCTATGCTTTTGCAGCCTGCTCCCTCTTTTGCTGTGCCAACGTGGTCATCGCTTCTTCCTCCGAACTGCACACGTCACTAGGATGGCCTCCGTTCCATATGGGGTCTAGGACCTCGTCTTCCCCCTTATTATCTTCCACCGACTAATCAACCCTGCCCTCCTTGGTGGTCTGCACACTACAGAAAGACGCTGCAGTTGTCAACAGTTTCATCATCATCTGACTTGTCCTGCAGTGGTCCACTGACCGTGTGCACTAGCCCTCCCCATGTACTCATCCTCCAACATAAGTTCTTGAGCGTCTGTGCATTCAGTCTCTCCCACTTGTGAGGCAAGGTCAGGTAGATAGGCCACGGAACCACAGCCAGGGAAGTCCTCAGAAAGCAGAAGAGACTCCTGCATGACTTGGTGCTCAGACTGCTTCGCTGATTTCCAAAGGGGTGAGGTGGAAGCCGGTTTACCATGGTCCTCTGGTACCAACTGTGCTCTTTCAGCAGTGACCGGATGGAAGATAATGTGAAGGACTGGAGGCACTCACAGCCATGCAATATAACACCTTTTACAACATCTTGTGGCCTCACTATTCATGCAGTGGTATTCGCATAACGTCCTGTCGCCTGCATGCACCAGGGGAAGGTGTTGTATTTGGGCACGTAGCAGGTGCAGAACAACCACATCCTCCCCCTGCATCAGCTACACAATCACCACCACGGCAATATCACATTTTTGATGCTCTCCTCATTTTTGGAAGTGGTTTTTCTAAAGATAAAAAAAAATAAAAAATATCGGATAAAAGATAAAAAAAAAAAAGATATCGGAAGAGTAGATTTATTTGCAACACTACTAGAAAACACACAGCGGTCATGAAAATAATTTCTTTGGCCTATATATGGCAGCAAGGGCTGATAGGTGGCTCCGTACTGATATGCCAATGTAGTTTGGCCGAGTCAGATGCCAATTATTTGCCACAGTACTAAAAACACACAGCTGCTTAAATGCACAGTACTCCCACAGGCGGAGGGTGCAAAGCACACACAGCAGCTTAAAGGCACAGTAATTTTGTTAGAAATTCCAAGTTTTCATCATGTAGCAAAACCCTATTAAAGAAGCACTCCTCCCATCAAAATGTTTATCCTCTTAACCCCTTTACCCCCAAGGGTGGTTTGCACGTTAATGACCGGGCCAATTTTTACAATTCTGACCACTGTCTTTTTATGAGGTAATAACTCTGGAACGCTTCAACGGATCTTCTCGATTCTGAGATTGTTTTCTCGTGACATTATTGTACTTCACGTTAGTGGTAAAATTTCTTCGATATAACTTGCGTTTATTTTTGAAAAAAACGGAAATATAGCGAAAATTTGGCAATTTTCAAACTTTGAATTTTTATTCCCTTAAAACAGAGAAATATGTCACACAAATTAGTTAATAAATAACATTTCCCACATGTCTACTTTACATCAGCACAATTTTGGAACCAAATTTTTTTTTGTTAGGAAATTATAAGGGTTAAAAGTTGACCAGCGATTTCTCATTTTTACAACAAAATTTACAAAGCCATTTTTGTTTTTAGGGACCACCTTACATTTGAAGTCACTTTGAGGGGTCTATATGGCAGAAAATACCCAAAAGTGACACCATTCTTAAAACTGCACCCCTCAAGGTACTCAAAACCACATTCAAGAAGTTTATTTACCCTTCAGGTGCTTCACAGGAGCTGAAGCAACATGGAAGGAAAAAATGAACATTTAACTTTAGTCACAAAAATGATCTTTTACAAACATTTTTTTTATTTTCACAAGGGTAAAAGGAGAAAATGGACAGATAAAGAAGTTGTTCAATTTCTCCTGGGTATGCCAATACCCCATATGTGGGGCAAAACCACTGTTTGGGCGCACAGCAGAGCTCGTAAGGGAAGGAGCGCCATTTGACTTTTTCAAACCAAAATTGGCTGGAATTGAGATTGGACGCCATGTTGCGTTTGGAGAGCCCCTGATGCTCCTAAACAGTGGAAACCCCCACAAGTGACCCCATTTTGTTAACTAGACCCCCAAAGGAACTTATCTATATCTGTGGTGAGTACTTTGAACCCCAAGTGCTTCACACAAGTTTATAATGCCCGGGCATGAAAATAAAAAATCCTATTTTTTTTCCCCACAAAAATGATCTTATAGTCACCAATTTTTTATTTTCCCAAAGGTAACAGGACAAATTGGACCACAAAAGTTGTTGTCCAATTTGTCCTGAGTATGCTGATAACCCATATGTGGGGGAGCCACTGTTTGGGCACACTGCAGAGCGCAGGCCATTTGACTTTTTCCAACCAAAATTGGATGAATTGAGATTGGATGCCATGTCGCATTTGGAGAGCCCCTGATGTGCCTAAACAGTGGAAACCCCCACAAATGACGCAATTTTGGAAACTAGACCCCCTAAGGAACTTATCAAGATCTATGGTGAGCTATTTGAACCCCCAAGTGCGTCACACAAGTTTATAACGTAGAGCCGTAAAATTAAAAAAATATTTTTTCCACAAAAATGATCTTTTCACCCCAGTTTTTATTTTCCCAAGGGTAACAGGAGAAATTGGACCCCAAAAGTTGGGCACTGAGGAAGCCGCCTCCCTGCAGGACCCGGAAGGACCCCGCGACCATCTTGGATCCGGTGTCCTGCAGGGAGGAGGCCTTTGGAACAGCACGATCACATCGCGCTGCTCTGAGGGTCTCAGGGAAGCACGCAGGGAGCCCCCTCCCTGCGCGATGCTTCCGTGTGCCCCCAGTACACTGCGATCATGTTTGATCGCAGTGTGCCAGGGGTTAAAGTGCTGGGAGCGGTCCGTGACTGCTCCTGGCACATAGTGCCGGGTGTCAGCTGTGATAATCAGCTGAGAACCGGCCACGATCGGAGCGTGTTCAATCGCATGTGACATACTATCCCGTCCATGGTCATACGGGCCCAGGTACCATGGACGGGATAGTACGTCCGATATCAGAAAGGGGTTAATATACCACAATCATCATATTATATAGCACTGTGTACTTACAATTGCTTATTTTGCCTTTCTACCCAGCTAATTCTTCTCTTTTCCATTAGGTGTATGACATCACGTGATTAAAAACTGACTAGCTGATTCCTTCTAAGCTCTATGTAGAAACATGAGGTCAATTTTCCCTGTATGAGTCATCAGTCACTGCAAAAGTCACTGATGGGGAGAAGGAGCAGATGGGTCAGAAGGTGGAGGGGAATGATTTATGCAGGGACTAGAGACTTCCTGTTTCTACATGGAAAAGAGAATTATCTTGGTAAAATGGCAAAGTGAGCAATTGTAAGTACATAGTGATATATAATATATGATGACTGCAATATATTAAGAGGTTACAAGCTTTGATAGGAGGGCTTCTTCAATATAAAGTGTCTATCTCTGTATGTCTCAGGTATGCACTCTTGTATGTGCTCCCAGATTTCTAGCTCTCTGAACTGCACTGTCCAGTTTTCGGTCAGGTGGATCTTACAGATAAGTAAATTGGTTGGCTATTTACAGCATATTTGCTGGATCTAATTCTCTGTGTTTCTGATGGTCACGCTGTTTGGTCTAAAGCCCCCGTCTCACACAGCGATCTCGCTAGCGAGATCGCTGCTGAGTCACTAGTTTTGTGACGCAGCAGCGAGCTCACCAGCGATATCGCTGTGTGTGACATTCAGCGACGATCAGCCCCCCTGCCGGGTATCGCTGATCGTCGCTGAAAGGCCAGGACATTTTTTTGATCTCTGGTCTACCGCTGACAGGCATCACATAGCGATACACCAGCGATCCCGACAACGATCAGGATCGCTGTTGTATCGCTACATTATCGCTGCTGAGCTGCCAAACAGGCAGCTCAGGCAGTGATCAGTACAAGCGACACTGCGGGTAATATCGCTAGTTACCTGCAGTGTACCTTGGATACAGGCCCTGATGCAGGGAGCTGGTAACCAAGGTACACAGGGTTTCCAGGCGTGGGCCTTGCTAGAAACCCGCTGTGTACTTGGATACAGCTCCTGAAGCAGGGACTGGTAACCAAGGTACACAGCGGGTTTCCAGGCACCGCGCAGCGCTGGAAACCGATGTGTACCTTGGTTACAGCTCCTGCATAGGGCGCTGGTATCCAAGTACACTGCAGGTAACTAAGCGATTTACCGCAGTGTGCTTGTACTGATCACTGCCTGAGCTGCCTGTTTGGCAGCTCAGCAGCGATAATGTAGCGATACACAGCGATCCTGATCGTTGTCGGGATCGCTGGTGTATCGCTATGTGAGACCCATCCTTAATGCCTTCCTTTTATCATATCCACATGTATTAACTGTTAACCTTCATACAATTTGTCCTCTTCTTTAGGATCCTTCTCCGTACCCAGGTCTCCAGTGATTTCTCCCAGCAGCACAGCAGCTAGCAGACTGGCTGGACACGATGATGATGTGTTTGTTCCATCAGGTACTGACTGCTGGATAACCCTGGAGCTGCTGCTGCTGCTGCTGCTGCACTAACCCCTTTATTTCCCTTATAACACCCTGATTATTATTCTATCATGCTTGTGCATCTTAATCTCCTGCAAATGATCTAAAATGTTAATCTTTGTCTGCTGCTAACAACCTCATTCTCTCTCTCTCTGCAGTACATACTGTATTGTGAAGTGTGGTTAATCCATAATTAAGGGTTAGGAAGTGCCTAGTTCCCAGATGGTCACAAGGGGAACAGTCCAGGACCATAGAATCGCCATGTACAAGGAACTTGGAAATTACCCTCTCCCTGTAATGACAAACGTTTGTAAGGAGTTGCTTCAGCGTTGTCACCATCCCGAAACTGGTCTTCGAGCGTGACCTGTGCTTCTGTGAAGGCCGAAATACCTCCCTAGTGATCCTCTACATCCCATGAGACTGTATGAGAAGAGCAGGCTGACGTTGTTTTACAAATCATTGGTGAAAGATTCCAGATAATCCTATAACGGCTTTAATAAATTACATATTTTTGCTTGCAGTTTTATTGGCGAATGTTTTTCTGTGTTTGTGCTAGTGACACACTATATAATACTTACACATTTATTCGTCTTTTGCAAACCTCTGTGTCTCATGATCACATAAGATGAATGCATGGTTAACTTTTTTTCTAAAATTCGGGTTACTTGCACCTTTAGTGGTGAGGCAGTGGCTTATCTGTAGAGATGGTGTGCTGGGCGGTGAACTGAGAAGGCATCAAACACTCCAGAACCACTGAAGTGCTGCCCGAACGCTTCCATGTCTCAGACCTCTTAAGAATTAGTGGTTATTTTCTAAGGTGGATTTGCTCGTTTTGCCCAATGGCTTTCTTGTTGTTGTTAACCCAATAACTGTTAATTATAGTTTTCCATTGATCAAGTAGTAATGAGACTCGTACTGCTAATTTAGTGCCTTTGATTTTTTTTTTTTTTTCTTGTTCCTCTATTATTTCCATAGCGGAAAGGACACAGCAGAGAAGTGGCCCAGTTGTCCTTGCTGAAGAACCAAGAAGTACAGCAATTGAAAAATTAGAGCTTGTGAGAAAATGGAGCTTAAATACATACAAGGTCTGTATAACAATGAGATCGATTTTCAGTATTTGTGGAGAAGAGTAAATGGCAAGAAAAGGGTTTTCAAGTTCAATTTTTTAGGGCTCCAGCTTCCTCTGTTTAAAAAATATCAAAATTAAATGTGAGAATCTTTGTTTAATATTTAACTACACATGGGGTGGTACACACAGGACCACAATAGAACAGAATGACTCCTTTTTATGTCTTCATTAGATACCAAGTGAAGCACGATGGTCAAACTTGCTTTGCATTTTTTTGTTCCTTTATAAACAATTGTTTTTATCCTTCACCTCCACTGGACATTTCTGGGGCTGCCCTATATATCTGAGTAGAACTAACAGAAATCCATGCACGTACATCTGAAAAGAATACACACATAGAACGAATGTTCATTCTTAGAAATTTCTCCAAAAATATTTGCATGTTTGAGTATACACTTGTCAACTTATCCTCACAATGTGAAACTATGTTTGCAGTGAGTGAAAGGTTAGTCTAATTTACTTCTATAGTTTGAAGACCTCTACAGACTTAGCACTTCTAATACAATAAGGATTTGCTAAAAATGTATTCTAGGCAATCTTCCCTGTAAAATGCATAAACCTTCCAGAAATACTGACCATTGTTATTGCTACTTTAGAGGGACCTGAGGTTACTATTGCATTTTTTTGGACATAAAGCTGCACTCACACATGCATGTGAAATGTCCGAGTGTGGAAAGGTTTTTTTTTTTTTTTTGTATCAGACAAAACACTGAATTATTAACTCAAATGGTTCTATTCAGACATCCGTTAATAAGACAGATCAGAGTTTGAGATCCATGAAACTTGCCGCTATTCTGATCTGACTTTGATTATCAGAATAGTATACACTCAAATAATTTGTGTGCTCTCCAATAACAAATTGGACAGGGCACGACGCATCATGGAGATGTGTGAATGCAGCCTAAGGCACAGTTTTCAGCAGGAAGAAAATCTTGCTTAAAAGTCTCAGTATCATATTGTTTGTAGTCAGGAGCAACATCAACGCCACTCTCCCTGACTGATTCCGAATTGATCAGACAAAGGCCATAATTCTTGAAAGCAATTACACCAGAATTCTTGTGTATTTTGCTTTGAACTTTTCCAAAATTTTTGTGCAACTTTTGACGTTTTCATCCCAGTTTTTCCCAGCTCCACCAAAATGAGCAGAGGTGTGACTCCTCAGCTCAATTCATGGCGATCTGTGGCGTTCCTTATTCCGGAAATCTTACTCCAGTATCCAAACAAGCACAGTATGAAAAATTAATAATGGAAATTCCAAACTTTTTTTTATAAACACTAGGGGGAGCAGCTTCTGACATTTACCATGAAAACCTAGTGTACAACTATCTCACATTACAACTGCAGTAAATATGGGCTGGATCTGATCACGTGTGTGATGTCACTGATTTCCTCCCCTTCTGATTGTTTGCAAAAAAATAAGAGGATGAAATTCAGGATCACAGTGAGGAGCCATTTTGTTAGTGACTGGAAAGTGATACTGACAAGTAGACTGCTTCATAGAGGATGGCCGTCAGTGCTGATTCTGTTAGTGCTCTTCACTGTATCATAAGCTGGAGTTAGATACGTGGAGTGTATCACGTGTTGCGATTAATTCACATGATGGGATTAGATACTCTGGTCTGTGGCGTATCTCGCATGATAGGATTAGATACATGGGTCTGGGCGTATCACCCACGCCCCTGATGGGATTAGATACACGTGTCTTGGGCGTATCTCACATGATGGTATTATATACATGGACCTGCGACGTATTACCCATGCCCATAATGGATTTGTTACACGGGTCTGGGACGTATCACCCATGCCCTAATGGGATTAGATCCACTGGTCTGGGGCGTGTCACCCATGCCAATTATGGGATTAGATGCACAGGTCTGGGGCGTATCACATAGGATGGGGATTAGATACATAGATCTGTGGCGTATCATTCAGGGTGGGGATTAGATACACGGTTCTGGGGCGTATCTTGCAGGATGGGGATTAGAGACACTGGTCTGGGGCATATCTTGCAGGATGGGGATTAGATACACGGGTCTGGGGCATATCGTGCAGGGTGGGTATTAGATTCACGGTCTGGGGCGTATCATGCAGGATAGCGATTAGATACACGGGTTCTGTGGCATGTCGCGCAGGGTGGGGATTAGAGACACTGGTCTGGAGTGTATCACGCAGGGTGGGGATTAGATACATGGGTCAGGGGCAGATCATGCAGGATTGGGATTAGAGACACTGGTCTTGCAGGATGGGGATTAGATACGGATCTGGGCGTATCTGCAGGTGGGGATTAGATACACGGTCTGGGGCGTATCTTGCAGGATGGGGATTAGATACACGGGTCTGGGGCATCATGCAGGTGGGGATTAGATACACGGGTCTGGGGGATCATGCAGGATGGGGATTAGATACACGGGTCTGGGGATCTGCAGGATGGGATTAGATACACGGGTCTGGGGCATATGCAGGATGGGGATTAGATACACGGTCTGGGGCGATCATGCAGGATGGGGACTAGACACGGTTGGGCGTATCCGCAGGATGGGGATAGAGACACTGGTCTGGGGTATCACGCAGGATGGGGATTAGATACAGGTCTGTGGGTATCCGAGGATGGGGATTAGAGACACTGTCTGGGGCATATCTTGCAGGATGGGGATTAGATACACGGGTCTGGGGCATATTGCAGCAGGGTGGGGATTAGATACACGGGTCTGGGGCGGATCATGCAGGATGGGGATTAGAACACTGGTCTGGGGTGGTATCATGCAGGATGGGGATTAGAACACTGGTCTGGGGCAGATCATGCAGGATGGGGATTAGATACACGGTCTGGGCGGATCATGCAGGGTGGGATAGAACACTGGTCTGGGGTGATCACGCAGGATGGGGATTAGAACATGGTCTGTGGCGTATCAGCAGGATGGGGATTGTCCGGTCGGGCTTCGCCTTTACTACATTTCCAAGCCAGGATGGGAAGATACATGGGTGATGGTAGCTGGGATATGCAGGCTGGGGGATCTGTTAAAATAATGGTGAGGGTCTATCAACCCCTCATGGATTAATAAATAAAAGAAAAAACACGGCAGATAAAAGATGATTTTTAACAAAAACTCTCCAATGCCCTGGTTAATCCATTTATTATTGAAACAGCTGCGACTCAAAATCATGGAGAGGTCTACTAAATCCTACAATAAACCATAATAAAAAAATAAACGCAGAAAATATTTAAAAAACATCTCATGTACCCTTCACCAATTTACTTGAAAAAAAAAAGCCCCTGCAGGTCCTGAATAGTCCAGACTGCTTCCCAACGACGAAACCGAAACGAGATAAGAAAGCATGGACTCATCATTCAGAGAAAAGCAAAGGTCCGTGCAGGCACTGCTGAGTCCATGGTCTTCCAACACGGACGATCAGAATCCACGTCTACAGAGTTGCAAGCCTTCGATTCTGGCCCACCAGGCTGTAGCGCGCAGACATGTGGTCCCTAGTGTCCAACAAGTGGCAGAAGACGGCCTCCATTAAGTCGTAAGGTATAGGTCGGCTGCTGTTCTATCACAGGCTCTTATGACCATGGCTGCAGTAAGTGAGTGCTGCTAAGTTCCACCCCCCCCCCAAATGAAAATGTTAGCCCTCAGTGGTTATAGTAAAAATTAATAAAAAAAATATTAGAGTTGTACATTTAATTTTGTATTAAAAATAGATAATATAATCAAATATGAATAGAAAATTAAAAATTGTGGCACCTTCCCATTAAGTGACATGCATTACAGGTTCATTTCTATTTGTCCTTTCCCGTGTAGAGCACTAGTGAAATGCTGTATTGTAGATTTTAATTAGTTTGTAGTTTTTTTTTTTTTTTTGTATGTTCTGTCCTCAACCTGGGATGTGACTTAGAAAAGGTCCATCTTATTGTCTGTAATATCTGGTATTTCATTTCTAAGCAGCGCTGTTCTATTGAGGTTATCGTTTTGTCAGGCACATTGTGCAGTAAGTTTACGGACAGCAAATGTTGCTAGATACCCTGATAAACACTGCCTGGTATGGGAGAATATGCGTTTCCCCAAGGTATAACTAATTGGAGAGACTGCACAAATAGGCTGGAGGATGTCTTCCCTGCCGTGACTATGACAAGCTGTGCTGTCAGACCTGTGCCCTAGGGAGCAGATAAACCGTCCACCTCTTCTAATTACTGGGAAACCGAGCTTGGCAGGGAATTGATGCATCTGCAGCCCCTGACCAAGAAGTGCAAGGATGGCCCTATTGGGATTGAGATTCTAAAGTTGATTTTCAAGTGATCGATTGTTATTTCCAAATTTTGCTAGCTATACATTGGCTTTATTTGATCTATAAGATCGACCAAACAGCAATCTCACAAATCTGACAGTCTGTTAAGCAGACAATGCATGTGAAGGGTTCCCGCATGTGACGGGTTCCCGCATGTGACGGGTTCCCGCATGTGACGGGTTCCCGCATGTGACGGGTTCCCGCATGTGACGGGTTCCCGCATGTGAAGGGTTCCCTGTTACTATGAGCTCTCCAGCTGATTTACCATTGCGTGAGAAAACACACAACCGGACTACACGATGGTGTTTGGCCCTTGTGTTCCAGCCATCGCCCAAATTGCCATTGGTTGGAACAATTCATTTATACAATAATGCTACATAGATTTTGGTGGGCTACTGGGCCTTCACATGAACTTTATGTCAAGTAAGCAATTGTTAATGTTACTGTTCATATTTAGAGTAGTTCATTCCTAAGATCATTCTGTAAAAAAATCTATTTGTCTCCACCTTATCACAACAGGTGCTACAATATGTGTTCATAAAAGGAATCTGTCACCCCCCCTTGGGGACGTATATGACTTATTAATATTGGCGTACAGGTAATAGAAATCTTACACTGACTCTACCTGTATGTATTAATAGTCTTGTTGTGTAGAAATGTTATATTCTGTCTTTATGCTAATGATTTCTTCCAGGCTCTGGGGTGTATAGTGCCTGGAAGAGAACCCTGCCTCCTGTCCTCATTACAATACTACCCCCACCCATGCACGTCAGTTATTGCCCCCAGAATCCTGTGCCCATACCCCATCCTCCCTACTGTGAGCACTGCATTTTAAGCGCCGGTGACTTTTGGTGTGCGCTCCGATAAGGTGCGATCCCCACTTCCTCCTTGCATAGTCATTTCTAGGAACCATGTGTACATAGCGATGACTATGCAGGGAGGAAGTGGAAAGAGCATCTTTTCGGCGCGTGCACAGACTTTCCGGCACCTTCGCAGGAGATCCCTGAATACAGTGTCCATAAAAGGGGAGATGAGGTATATATTTCTGAGGGAGTGCAGGGCGCAGGATTCCGGGGCTATAACTGACATGTATGGGAGGGGGATAGTATTGTAATAAGGACTCCAGGGCGTGTGGAGCCTGGAAGAAATCATTAGCACAAACACAGACTATAATATTTATCCACAACGAGACTGTTAATGAGGCATACAGGTAGGACTAGTGTAACGTTTGTATTACCTGTATGCCCATATTAATAGGCCATATACGTCCCGGGGGTGACAGATTCCCTTTAAATCTCTGGTGGTCTGGTGAACTGTTCCGCCTTGATCCACATTTCTATGTAACGCTTTGTTCACATTACATTTTTGCCACTCGGCCGTTGGCTCCTTTAGGACTTCCTTCTGAAGCTCTGAACAACGCGATTCTGACATATCTGCTGACAGGGCCATTAACTTTACTTTGTGCCCTGTCTGATCTTATTTTCTGAAGTGTCCGCCTTTTTTAAAGGATTGTTCAACTGCGTTTTTGTGCCCACCGCAAAAAAAGGCTGGCACTGCTGAAAGTGTGATCAGACAGCACAAAGTGACTCCATCTGCTACGTTACGGTCAATGGCACCATTAGCAGATTTGCCTAAATACCATTTTTTAGGGCTTAAGACGGAAGCCTCGACTGAGCCACTGATGTGTAGAAAAAGCGTGATATGAACCAGGCCTAGAGGTATGAAATTTACTACTACATACTAAAGCATGCAATCCAATGGTGTAATATTAACTACTGTTCTTATTTACTTACTGTTCTACTGGGTTACTGTAAGTGCATTGGTTTTTATGCTCTGCAGTGCACTCGGCAGATTCTCTCCGAGAAGCTCGGACGTGGCTCAAGAACCGTGGACCTGGAATTAGAAGCACAGATAGAAATTCTAAGAGACAACAAAAAGAAATATGAACATATCCTAAAGCTGGCTCAGACGCTGTCCTCACAGCTGTATCAGATGGTGCAGACCCAGAGGCACCTAGGAGACGCCTTTGCAGACCTCAGCCTAAAGTCTTTAGAGTTACATGTGAGTATGAGCACTGTCAATCAGGCTTTTTATTTGCGATCTTTTTTTTCCTAATTTCTTTCTCATTTTTATTACATTTGCAGTACCATCTCATGAAAATAATAATAAAAAAAAATTAATATTTAAAATATTTAAAAATGTAAAGTGCATCCGGTCAGCACCATAAAATGCACCTCAATAACAGGTATTTATCGGAGAATAAGAAATGGTTTTAATAATAGAGTTGTCAGCTTGTGTGCAAAAAAAGCCCTCGTATGGCTGTCGGCGAAAAAAATAAAGATATAGCTGTCAAAATCTTAACGCAAAAAAAAATTTGTTGTAGAAGATAATTTTTAGTGTGCGAGAGAAGCAAATAATATAAAAAAAAATGTATTAAGTATGGAAATTCTATTGACCCGAAGAATAAGTTGTCTTATCGCTTTTACCATAAGCGAATGGCGTAAAATGACAAAAATAAATCCTGAATTTCTGGCTTTTGTCCTTGTCCACTTGTTTCTGAGTTTTGGGTGACAAAATGAACAATAACTAACAAATCATGTATTATTTGTATTAATTTTTTCCACTTAATTTCCTATATAGTAAAAAGTGAGAACACAGTTTTGTTCTTCAGGGCAGTCTGATTACAATGATAATGCATTTATATCTGGGGGGGTTTTATTGCTACTTTTGGAAAATAAAAATGTTTTAAAAAAAAATTGTTATTGCATCGCCATATTCATTACTTTATTTTTCTGCCAAAAGAGCTGAATGAAAACCACATTTTAAACAAAATATTTTTTGTGGTGTTTTTTTTGCTCTTTTATTTTTTTTTAAGAAATGTGCAGTCCAAATTGGTAAAAAAAAAAAACCTTCAATTCATCTTGCCAAAAAAAAAACATCCCTGACAGCTCTTTTGGAAAAAAAAATTTAAAAAAAAGTTATAGCTCTCAGGATATGATGATGCAAAAAAGTTTTCTTTTATAAAAGAAATACATAAAAACAAAACTTTGTTCAAAGTATAAAAATGCTGTGTTATGGTATGTGCAAACATTAAGTATATGGTGCCATTTCTGCATTGCTTTGCTTGGCAGGGAAAACGCAGCGTAAAATAGGTGCGCCTTTGATACTTTTTTTTTTTTTTTTTTTTTATTTGTAAACTTTTTTGTTGCAGATTTTTCCCCTTTCATTAGTACCAGTGAAATCTGTAGTAAAAACGCTGAAAGAATTGGCCTCCTGCAAGTGAAAATTTAGAGACCTGTGCATGAGACTTCAGGATTTTCATTCACTTTGCGGTTATCAGGAAACCCTTCAGATATTGTGAGAAATCTGAGCAGAAAAAAAGCGTAACAAAACCGTAACAAATCGGCATCGTGTGCACAGGCCCTAGCCTGGCATCACTGTGATCGTGCTGACTCGAAGAATAGTCATCTTATCTTTTACCCTACAATGAACAGCAGAAATTAAGGAAAAGAATCCATTTACTGAATTTCTGATTATTTATTAATTTTATTAACCAAACATCAGAATAAAAAGTTTTTTTTAAAAAAAGTTATTTAACCCAAAATGGTACAAAAAAGTCAATTCCTCCTGCAAAAAAACCTTGCGCCCACTCAGATCTATTGTCTGTCAATGGAAAGAGGTTTTCCATGGTACCAGTAGATCTGCTAGACAATGTACTTGAAAAGTGACATAGCTAAAAGACTATTCCAGTGAACACACGCTGCAAAGCAGAAATCCCCCATTCTGAGTTCCCCAGTGTGCACTAACCGCAGTGAGGCTATGTGCACACGTTGCGGATTCTGCTGCGGATCCGCAGCGGATTTTCCGCTGCAGATCCGCAGCAGAACTGCAAGTAATGTACAGTAGCATTAGCGTCAATGTTAAACAAAAAACGCAGTGCACATGCTGCGGATTTTTCCGTGCGGAATTGGGTGCGGATTTAAATCCGCAGCATGTCACTTATTTCAGCTGCAGATGGAAGGAAGAGAGCCACAGTATTCATTACTGATGGGTAGGCGGAGCCCCAGATCAGGATGTCACCTCAGATCAAAAGAGTGCTGACTGGCTGGCCCCTCCAGCTCGGGCTCCTCCTACTCAGCTCCAGTCTAAGATTTGAGGTCCAGAGGATGGTCGCTGCTAATGCAGCTCCTCAGAAGATTTTATTATTTTATATTCGGACAGGAGACTTGGATCACTAGTTGGTCTAGAGGTCTCAGGGGTACCAGCGCTGCTGTACCCAACCTCTCCCTTGGCGGATCTGTATTTACTCAAAGTCCCTGCAGAATCCTTGCCGGCCCTGGGGGATGAGGAGAGCTTCCCTGGCGGGACGCAAACCACACGTGCGGTCACTGCGTTCCTCGCCCTGGGGGGAAGCATGGGCACAGCGCCAGAAACCCCTGAGGGTCCCTGTGGCGCCTTGGCTGGTGAGTACTCCACACAAATTTTTTATTATAATTATGTGTGAGTGCTTTAGCGTCTGAGTGAGCAGCGCTATTACTTGTATGTCAGTATGCTTCAGCGCTGCTGTGACAGCGCTACTACATGTATGTCAGTATGCTTCAGCGCTGCTGTGACAGCGCTGTTACAAGTAGATGTGGTGATTTTTTGTCCGCAGGCAGATACCTGCAGGACAGAGAGGGAGCAGGAGCGGGGGAGTTCGCGCTCAATATTCGAGCTGGCGGGGGGCGTGGCCTAACTATTCCCGGTCTTCTGAGCAGGAAGACGCGCGCTCTGGCGTTTCTCCTGCGACTCCCTCACTGTGGCGGCCATTACACAGGCTCCTGGGCTCCTCAGACCGCTCCTCTCCTCATAAGACACCACGGCCAGCTGGGTGAGTGCTGATTCCTCACCCCGCAGCGCAGCGATCGCTATCCTGCAGCTGCAGTCTCATTAGAGACATAAAAATTGGCTGGGGCTCACAAATATATATATTGTGGTGAGTTTGCAATATTAACCCCTCTGAGGGTTATTTCTACCAGCTAAATTTTTTGACTGAATACCGCTGGGGTAACCCTGCTTGGTGGAGCGTTAACCCTTCAGCGTTTAAAAAAAAAAAAAAAAACGCATAGTTTTTGCTGGTATTACCGCTTTGACCTGCTCATACAGGTGAGACATGTCTGAACAGAGTTCAGATGCCGCGGACCATGTCCCAGTGCCATTACGGCAATCAGATACGCAGACCTCCACAGCGTCTAGCGCTGCGGTCGACAGCGGTGGAAAATTGGACGATATCGCTCGATCGATCAACAACTTGTCTGACCTTTTAGGTCAATATGTCTCTGCTAATTCCTCTCAGAGGAAGCGACGCAGGCCGTTACCGGCCTCTACACGGAGCGAGTCAGATGTATCTGATATTGGGCAGAGTTCCCCTTTAAATTCGGATGGAGAAATATCCGATTCAGATGCGGACGAGCCGCAGGGGCGTTCCTCTATGGCGAAGCGTACGGAGGCATTAATTGAAGCCATGAGAGATATATTACAGTTACCGGAGGAGGTAACTAGTCGTCCTGGTAAATCAGCACGCATGTTCCAGGAGTCCCGTGCTTCGCGTACAACATTGCCAGCTCTGGATGAGCTTAATAGTGTAATAGAGGAGGAACGTCTGTGTCCAGATAAGCGTTTTCATGGAACGCATTTCTTTGATACACTTTATCCTTGCTCTGCGGAGTTAAAGGCTAATTGGACTTCTGCTCCTGAAGTGGATGTGTCTTTATCTCAGCTTAGTAAATCCTCACTACTCCCTATTAAGGGAAAAGCGAGCTTACAGGAGCCTTTGGATAGAAAAGCAGAATTGGCGGCAAAAGCAAGCTATGAGGCTGCGGGTCATGGATTCCGAGCAGTGCTAGGATCCATGTGTGCTGCTAGAGCTTCTCTAAGCTGGTTGGCACGTCTGAAGACGGAGTTGCAAAATGAATCTCCGTTATCTGAGATACGGGAAGCTTGTGAATGGTTAGAAACGGCAGCCTGTTATATATTTGATGCCGGTCTGGATACGGCATCTCTGCTGGCCAAAGCGCAAGCTTCAGCGGTCACAGTCAGAAGAGCTTTATGGCTCAGACAGTGGGCCGGGGACGCAGTTTCCAAACAAGGGTTGTTGGCCTTACCTTACAAGGGTGGCCATCTTTTTGGATCCGACCTCACAGAGCTGATTTCCAAGGCTAAGGCGAAGGAATCAGCATTACCACAGCGTAGGGCCATGGCCTCTGTGTCCAGTAAGCCTGGTGTCTATAGTGGTCGGCGGTCCTTTCGGGGCCGAGGACGATCTAGTCACTCCTCGTGGGGATCGGGTCGTCCTTCCTTCTCAGGAAAGAAATCCTCTCAGAAAACTCGTACTCCCTGGAAGCAGAGTTTCCGCCAGGACAAGCGGGAACTTGACAAGAAGCCCGCAAAGTCGGATTGACGCCAGGGGTCCACTCGAGGATTCTCGAGTGGGGGGTCGCCTGCTTCTTTTCAAGGAGACTTGGATGGCTCGCGTTCCAGATTCCTGGGTAACGCGGATAGTGTCGGCAGGCTATTTCATAGAGTTTGCTTCTCGACCCCCAAATGTTTTTTGTCAATCTCACGTTCCGTCGGAACCCGAGCTTGTTGTCGCTCTACAGCGAGAGGTCGAATCTCTGCTACAAAAGGGTGTAGTGATACCGGTTCCGTCAGAGGACCGAGGGAAAGGTTTTTATTCCAACCTTTTTATAGTTCCCAAAAAGGAGAACAAATTTCGCCCGATTCTGGATCTCAAGCGATTAAACCGGCATGTCCATGCCCGGAAATTTCGCATGGAGTCGCTTCGTTCCGTTGTGGCAGCTCTGTCACAGAACGATTTTCTGGTGTCAATCGACATTCGCG
>JARQOD010000001.1:168957837-169048162 GCA_033576555.1 Oophaga sylvatica | reverse complement strand
TGCATCCACAGGACGTCTTCTGGCAGTCAGCTAACAAGATTTTCCCTTCTTCCTCTTTCCACAGCTGCAGGGCACTCATCACAGCAGCCAGATTTTTAGTCAGCTGGCGCACCTCTGAGCGCAGACAGTCCAATTCACTAGGAGGTGTCACCTGCGCTTTGGCTTCAGCCACTAGCGGGGAACAGGGGGTTACTGCCGGTTCCAGAGTGACTTCAGCCTGATGATGTTGGGTTGCCACCTCAGGTTTGCCCAGGGGCCGCAGCCCTTTATTGCCATGTCCTTTAGGGCATCAAAGGTAGAATCCGGATGATCTAAGGACCACCAGTTTACAGTTCTGCGTTCCTCTTGGGATCTCAATCCCTGGATAAATTGTTCTTTCAGCATTTTATTCTCATCGATAGCATTTAAATTATTAATCTGCTTAAGAGCTCTCAGGGCTCCTTGTAGTCGGCAAGCGTAGTCCCGGATGCTGTCACCTGGCTGTTGTGAACAGTGATAGAAGGCCATCCGGAGATCCGTTTCCGTGCGGTCTTCAAATATGGCATGCAGCTTAAGGAAAATCGCAGGTACCAACTCCTGATCAACGGTATCCCAAGTCTCCACTTCCCTCTCAGCAGCGCCAGTTAGCTGCCCTATCAGCACAGCAGCTTTTTGTCTCTCAGGCATGGAGTACATTTCTAGGATGCTGCATAACTTCCGCTTGAAGCCTGCTAATGTGCCTGGCTCACCGCTGTACTGGGAAGCCATTTCGCCCCAGGCATATATGGGAGCGTTAGCGGCATGATCGGGACTACCGGACTGGGTGCGGGGCCTGCGCCCCCATCTGGCGCTACAATACCAGGCGGTGCGGGATTGGGGCCTCTGGCTGGGGCCGCACTGTCGGCCGGTTGTTGTGACATCTTAGCGCCCCCTTGGTTAAACGGAGCCTACCGGTTTCAGATGCTGCTACTTCACAGGAACAGCAGTGGGAACAGGACCTTCGTCGCAGGCGCTCTGATGTCAGAGCGTTCACTTCCTGTTGCAGGACCTGCCGCTGAGTCAGAGCCGGGGGCGTGTCCAAGACTTTGCGCGCTCTTTCAGGTACACCCACCTTCTTCTCCAGCGCCTGAGGGCGCGAATATGGCGGCAAAAATGGCGGATTTTAGCGCCAAAAATAGCAAACAGTCCTTTTTCACAAAAACACCACAGGCACACAGGGCTCGCAATGCTGCAAGTTTCGTATCCTGTTCGTGACGCCAAAGTTTTGTGTCGACCCGCCACCACAATTGTGGGTTACCAGGGCAATGGGGTACTCAGAGCCGAGCCCATGGAAGTCTATGGGGTTTGTCACAGGTAGCGGTGGCTCGGTCTGTGGCCCTGGCGGTCTGGCGTATGTTGGGGGAATATTTACAGGGGATAGATATATTTACAGTTCGTGACGCCACCTGTAGTCTCTGGTAATTTGTACCAGCGCTGCTGTAGATCTCTGAGGGGATGGTGAGGCAGCTAGATGTCGGGTCCCCTACAGGTGGGACTCTTCCCTCAGGTCGATGGTTATGGTGGGGTTGTGCAGGCATGCAATTAAATAACTCAGTCTCACACCGTCAGCGTCTTTCCATACCTTTTACTTGTTAGATGGTAAGGCAGGTCCCAGGGAGGCTGATGGGGTTGATGGAGGATGAGTTTTGAGGCAACGGCTGAGCAAGGCAGGGGCCTCCTTTACTTTCCAATGATGATGAGTCCAACCAGCATAAAGCGTAGTTCACTCCTGAGACTTCAGCTATTTCGAAGCTGTACTGCCCGGTCAGTTTTGTGGTGGAGCCTTCCAGTGATGAAACTAGGTTCTTCTATGCTTGGCCTAGCTCAAAGTTCCTATTCCACCTGACCCCTGTTACGTACTGACACTTCAAGGGCTGCTTTCTGTTACCTAAGGTCCAGTAAGCCTCTGGTTTTTCTACCACTATGCGTGAAGCTATAGTGATGCTTCGGTCCCCAGTGACCGGTGACAATGTGCAGGATACTTCAATCCTAAAGCACTTCTGATTTCCTTCCACTGTGCCTTTCGACTTGCTCAAACTCTCAATCTCAGCACTGACTAGGCTAAGGTGAACTGGCTCACCTGTACTAGCCTCCACTACTGTACTGTCTCGCTGAATCGACAGGAATCCTGGTGCTCCAGACAGGCACTCCTTCTCTCTCCCTTCACCTCAGGAGACACACCAGACTCTCTTGTGCTCAAAACCACACCCCTCTACACCCCTGCTGGGTGTGTCCGAAGTATATGTGATGTCATGTAGAGCCCTTAACCGTTACCTCTCCACTCATCCTCCTGGTATTGTGTACCTTAAATACCAGGGCTACACACATGCGTTTCACCCTAGCGTTAGGAGCAGGCATCATGTAGTATGTGATACTATAGGCACTGGGAAGCATACTACTACTAAACAATTTGCAAGCCTTTACTATTAGAGATGAGCGAATTTGTTCGGATTCTGTTCTGAACATGATAGGCAGCGGAAATTGTTTTTGCAATATTTCTTCGAACGCAGCCGAACATCATTATAGTCAATGGGAGTAGAAATTACCGAATGCGTTCGGAACCGATCATCAAACATATGTTCGGCACGAATAGGGTACCAATATGGCAAATTCAGATTCGGCAACCGAATCCGAACAAATTTGCTCAACTCTATTTACTATACGTTTGCGTATGTGGTCCTCCCATTGTGGTTCTGTTGTAGTTTTGTTATTTATTGATTTACTTCAATAAAGGATCTAGTTTTTATGAGACTTTAGTACACCACCTTGTTGCCTTTTGTTGGTTGTTGGTAAAATTAGTATTTGGGTGCGTCTCCGCCACGGTGTTCTATTATAAATGTGCTCAGTTTTGTTTCATTGGTCCATCTGTCTGCTTCTATGTCCTAAGATAAGGGGCTCAGAGGTTATTAGAAATGACCAAGTTCCCTCCTGATATAGAAAGGAGAACACATCTTATCAGTGTGGGTAACTGAAAGCTAGCTGTTTATCCCTTAGCCATTGTAGTCAATTTTTTGTTTTTGCACTTTAATTTTTTTCCGTTCTTTTCTTCCAAGAGTCATAACTTATTTTCTTTCTACATACCATCCCTACCTCGATGTACTGAAAAACGAGCAAAAAAATTTCTAAGTGGGGTGAAACGGTAACAAAAGCAATCCTGCCATTTGTTGTATTTTTTTTTTTTTGCTGAGTTTAATGTGCAGTAATAATGACCTGTCAACATGATTGTTCTGGTCAGTACAATTACGGCAACACCAAATTTGTATAGTTTTTATTTGTTTTTAGTGGTTCAAAAAAATGTTAGGTTTATTTTGCTGTTTCCTAAGACATCATTTTTTTTTTTTTTCTCCACCAAAGAAGCTTTTTGAGAGCTTTAAACTTTTATTGTTATAACTTCAGTGCAAATTTGATGTTTTTGTTAGCTTTTAGTGCATTCTTTTGGGGAAGGGTGGTGGATGGCGATTTTTTTATTTTTTTTTGTTTACCCATCAACGTAGAAAAATAGAAAAAAAAATTAGATTTGTTCTGACTAAATCCATATAGAGTATATCACAAAAGTGAGTACACCCCTCACTTTTGTTGCCAGTAGTGATGGGCGAGTAGCATCGTTGCTCGGGTCTCCCTGAGCATGCTTGGGTGGTCTCCGAGTATTTTGGCGTGCTCGGAGATTTAGTTTTTGTCGTCTCAGCTGCATGATTTGCGGCTGCTAGACAAGCCTGAATACATGTGGGGATTCCCTAACAAACAGGCAATCCTCACATGTAATCAGCCTGTCCAGCAGTCGCAAATCATGCAGCTGAGACAACAAAAACTAAATCTCCGAGCACGCCAAAATACTCGGAGACCACCCGAGCAACGAGTATACTCGCTCATCACTAGTTGCCAGCGATTTGAGTTAGACCACCAAATTGACACTGGTATGCAAGCTGTACACTGACTACTTTGCATTGTATCAAAGTATCATATCTTCAGTATTGTCCCATGAAAAGATATAATAAAATATTTACAAAAAATGTGAGGGGTGCACTCACTTTTGTGATACACTGTATTTCTAAGTAAGTCCCGCCCCCCCCTCGTGTTACAGAAGCAGTCCTGACCTGTAATGACATGGACTTTACCAAACATATAAAATAAAATATCCGACACCAAGACGTGAGTCAGATCCTGTACATTGTGAGGTGGGGCCTCCATGGATTACACTTGTTCTTCTTGCACATGTTGCACTAACCATTCATTAGACTCTGTCATCGTCCAGTTTTGATAATCGTGTGCCTATTGTAAGCCTTTTTCACGGTGGAGTGGGGTCAGCGATGGTCCTCTGACCAGCCTGCAGCTACATAGCCCTACAAGAAGCAAGATGTGATGCACTCTTTAATGTGATGGCTGTCTGACAAAGCCGACACTAAGGCTACGTGCACACGTTGAGCATTTGGTGAGTTTTTTTACATCAGTATTTGTAAGCCAAAACCAGATGAAGAACAATCAGAGGAAAAGTATAATAGAAACCCATGCACTACTTCTGCATTTTTCGCCCACTCCTGGTTTTGACTTACAAATATTAAAGGTAAAAAGCTCACCAAATACTCAATGTGTGCACTTGGCTTTACTGTTTCAGCAATTTGTCCAACTTTTTCTGTAGGATTGGGCCAGATGAGTTAGCCATCGCGTCCCACTTGCATTAATGGTCCTTGCCTTTGCTTCACAAGTTGTCCTTTCTTGGAGCACCTTTGCATTGTGCTGACCACTGTGTACTGGGAACACCCTTCATGACTTGGCATTCGGAGATGCTCTGATGTAGTTGTCACAATAGGACCCTTGTCAGTCTCTAATATCGTTATGCTTGCCCATTTTTCCATTTCCAACATCTTGACATTAGTAACTGACCACACATGCTGCCTAATATTTCCTCTCCCTCAACATGTGTATTTACAATAAGTGGACATTATGCTATGGCTGACGTGTGTATGCTAGAGTGTAGTCAGCCATAGTGTAATGTTAACTTATTGCAAGGGCATCTGTAACCAGATTGAGATCTATAAAAGACGAGCTTTCCCTGTACGATAATGTTGGTGCATTCTGTTTAATTAGTGAACTATCAATCATTCCCATTGTGTTGTGCCGCTCATATTTACAGATCCATATAACTGGCCATAGAGGACTCGATGTGGAGATATATTTTCATGTTGGCGTTCTGTTCGTGGGTACACTGTGGGACTTTCCTTGGGAACATTACTCACTCCAGGCACATCAGTTAGTGATACAAGTACAAATAATAGATAATTGCTGTCTCTTGCCTTTGTTGGTAGAAAAGGTCAGCTTTCCATCCTGGCACGGACTGTGGGCAGTAATGGGTTAATGAACGGTACAGTGTGTACCCACTGTGACGTAGCAGCTTCTGAACCTGGGTGCAATACGCGGATGTTCTCCGATTATTTATTTACTGTTTATTGTGTGATCCTTGGCATCCGCCGCTGACATGTGACTCCACCGGGAAGCTTTGCTACTGTATGCCTAGAGCCAGCCCCGTGATGTACCAGTGAGCGCATTGTTCAGGTTACAAGGAGAGCCCCGATTACTTCATATGTTTTTAGTAGTAAGAGAAGTTGACCTCTAATCCGGTCATCAGCACGTGAAATCAGGAGAAGAACTGGCTGTATGGTGTGAGGCTACATGGGCTCTACTCGTGAGTTCTACTTCAAATTGCAGGGTGCAAAGGAACTGAAATATGTTTCCAAACACTTAACATTTTCACTTCTCACCAGGGACTAGTGGATCTTGGTTGGTTGGCCACGTTGTTGCACTGTAGCCATTGGTTCAAAGCAAACCTAAGGTCAAATTTGGATTATGTTCTTGCAGTGCGTTAGTTTTTTTTTTTTTTCTGGGTGCTTCAGTTTCTTTATTTATTTATTGTTATTATTATTATTATTATTATTATTTGAAGAGCCCGGTATTGCCTGGGCATAGTAACTAACTGTGGTTAGTTATAACAAATTATAATGATTATCCTCCATTCCATAGTCCAGTGCCCATATACCCATCACACATTCTCCATCTCATAGCCCGTGTCCATATACCCATCACACATCCTCCATCCCATAGTCCTGTGCCCATATACCCATCATACATATCCTCCATCTCATAGTCCCGTGCCCATATACCCATTATACATATCCTCCATCCCATAGACCCAAGCCGGGTGGTGCTGAGCAAGGAGTTCCTGGAGATGTGCTGTTATGTAACCTGGCAGTGTGGCTCTGTGTGCGGCCACTGATAATACTATTTTCTACACTGGTAACAATAGAGCCCGGCAGTAATAGAGGAGGGGGTGATTCATTTCTGTCATGTGCTCTCTGCTCCTTTCTTGGGGGCAGACAATGGCTGGGAGCTTATGTTCCCAGGGATGCTAGATTTCTCCCACCCGGTCAGTGTCTGTCTGCTGAGGTGTTGTGGAGTGGGAAAAATATTGCTCATAGCAACCAATCACAGCTCCGCTTTCATCTTTTAAACAGATGGTGAAATGAAAGATGCTTAGTGATTGGTCGCTATGGGCAGCACAGGCAGTGTAACCTGTTGTGGTCAAGAAGATGTGCCTATGAAATATATATATTAGATATTTATTATATACTACATGAGATATATATCTATCTCTATCTATATAGAGATATCTATATATCTCTATATAGATATTTATATCTATATAGAGATTATATAGATATCTATGTAGATGGAGATATATAGATATCTATGTAGATAGAGATCTGTATATATAGATATATATATGTAGTAATAGTAGTAGTATTATGCTGATGGAAGGGAACATTGGATTCTCATTCTCAAGTGTTCCTGGCTATATCTCGCGTTATTCTGGGCAAAATAACATTGCTTTTCATCAGGAATAGTTTTCTATAGAGAACGTACATCCTGTGCTTTGTCCTGCTGCCCCAGATAAAGACCTGTTTTCAGAGACTATACATAGACAGAGTTAGAAAGTGCTGATGGCGCGGCAGGAAGATGATAATGCAGGAGGGGCACAGACTCTTTTAATTTATGTGGTACAAGACTCCGCCATTATGTGATGGCTCCTGTAACTGATAGCTGCTGGGTGATGTTATGGTTAGTAGAAGTCCCGTAATGATTATACATATCATCACTTTTTCAAAGTTGTTTGCTGACACCTGTCCTGTAGGACATATAATGGATGAGGACACAAGCTGTGCCAGAGAGAATGGGCACCGTGTTTATAAGAACATGTCATTTTTATTACTTCCCTGTGGATTTATTTCACTTTATTTTGAGTCTTAAATGCAGTGTAAAGCATGGAGGAGGGACAGTGCAGAAGATAAAGCCTCTGGTTTAGGTATTTAGATTTTGAATTAAGACTATTTAGGGAGCACTGGATACATTTGTCTGTAGTGTCCTGTGTGGAATAGAAGCAAGAAGGGAATATTATAAGAAACTAGCAGTTAATGTAGTTTTCCCATTACCTAAAATGGCCTCAATGAAGTCCCTTTAAAAAAAAAAAAAGAAAAAAAGTTAGAAAAGTAGTTTTATTTCAATTTAAAAATATTAAAGGGAAACTTTCAGCAGGTTTTTTTGTAATACGTGGACAGCATGAGATCGGGGCTGAAACAGTGAATTCAGCCATGTGTCAGCTACTATGCTGTGTGCTGTTGTTTATTTACAGTGTAGGTTTTATCACTAGGACTTTATCACTGCCAGGTCTGGTGCTCAGGTGCATGCTAATCTGACCCCGCCCCCTCCGCTAATAAGCAGCTCACTGTCAATAGACACTGTGCACCTAGTAAAAGACGCAATACATCGCTGGAATCTGGGTCTCTTTCTACATTTTGCTGCTCTCAGATCAGGTAGAAAATACCTGGTGACAGATTCAGTAAATGCTTCCACAGGCAGTGTCCTGCTCCTGAAGTCTTCTCTGTATGCATTCCTATCCAAGAGAAAGGTGACAAATGCTGGCGTCTCTCTGACCCTGCCATAGGGCAGCGGGTTGCACGCCCAATTTCATTGAGACCTGGGAAGCCTTATCCCCATTATTCTGGTGATGGGATCGGAGATTAATGCTTCATCTTCTTTTAAGACATTGGTGTTTTTAAGTAAAGGTGTCCGGTGGCTAAAACGCCTCAATAGAAGAAAGGTCTCTGTTCATTACATTGAAGGGGAAATCTTCTGTTACCTGTATCCATTACAGGACCGTCTGCTGCCCGGTTATAAATAACGAATGCGCCTGTCACACCCCCTGCCACAATGTGCACATCCACCCCATGTAAGATGTATGTTGTGGATGGTCATTTCTAGAAATATACTTTGTTTTCTGTTTTTCTAGGTTTCTCTGCTGGATTCCAAGCGAAGCATGAATATTGGGATATTTCTGAAACAGTTTAAAAAGTGAGTTCTGCCATAGTTTGTGCACATAGGAAACTATTTTAGATTTTATTCATGACTGCTTCTAATTGTTTTTTTTTTTTATATATATATATATATATATATATATATATATATATAATCCATTAAAAGGAAACACCATTAAAAAATTTTTTTTTTTAAAGAAGCTGTTGTAAAAACGTGACAAGTGGTCGTAAAGGTGCCTCGTATGTAACATTCCTCAGCGTGTATTAACACCCCATGCTAAAATGCCAAGGGGGATCAAGTATACCAAGGTTGTGTTTAAAACCTCCAGCACTAGATCTGAGGTTTCCACAACGATCACATTGCATCTAATTTACATATAATGGAGATGGAGGCAGCACTCCGAAGGTACCAACGAAAGAGAGTGAATTTATTCACCAAATATGCAACGTCTCCACTGTCTCAATGCAGCCTTTATCAAATAAACAATGCCAGATAAAGAACGCAATGAGACAGCTGGAATATTGCATATGTAGTGAATATTTTCTTTCTTATATTGGAACCTTCACAGTGTTGCCTTTTTTTTTTTTTATGATTGGCATTAGGTCATGTTCACACTCTTCATTTTTTTCTATGCAGCTTTTTAAGCTGCGTTTTACATTCCATGCAAAATCTGTGAGATTTCAGAAATGTCATGCACACGTTTCGTTTGTTTTTCCTTGAATGATTTGGAAAACTGCTGTGATTTTGCAAACTGCAGCATGTCACTTTATTCAGCGTTTTTTCACCCATAGAAAGCAGTAAGTAAAAAAAAAAAAAACGCAGGTATCAGGTTTTACTTCCTTTTATGGTGCAAAAACCTAAAGGAAGTTGCATCGTAATTTTTTTGGGGGAATTAAACTTGATCAGCATGCATAAGAGCCTGCAAAAACACAGCAAAACCTGCTTTTTTGGAAGCTTCTTCTTTACTGAGAGGAGACCATGTTTTGCCTGCAGAAAAAGAATGCAACGTGTGAACACAGCCTTATTCCTGAGAGGGTTATTTTTGCACCCACCTCTGAAGGCTGCTAAACACCATGATGGTAGATAAATCCATGTATGTATGCAGAGAGATATATTCTATGGTTTATTTAAATATTTTTTTTACTTGCTATTAGGTCTGCTGAACATATTATTGAAGATATTCGAAAGGGAAAGTGTGATTTGTATGACTCCGAAGCCCTTCAGGAACTTCTAAAGATGTCTCCAGAGGCTGAAGAGGTATGACTTATCCAAGCACAGTACATTAAAAATCTATAGTCATGTTAAAGAGAACCTGTCACCATGAAAATGTCATCCAATCTACAGGAACCATGTTGTAGAGCAGGAGGAGCTGATCTATAGTAAGCCGAGATGTTCCTTCAGGTAAACCGGGTTCACAATTGGAAAATAACCAATATAGAAACCAGAACCCTTCACACAATGCTGTAATAATAATGCAAAAACTTTTATGAAAGAATACATAGAATAAAAATGACAGTGTCTCCAACCGTTACAGCTCCCAAACAAAAATAATGAAAAATGGAAATACAGCTCATAAGATGGTTATGATGCAGAGTAGATCAGGTTGCATGGGATGGCATAAGATAAATACATATTATGTAAACCATTTAGCTCAATAAATCCCTTATGAATCATAGAAAAATGTAAAAAAAAAAAGCCCAGCAACACAATAGAGTATTCATATAAAGTGCATACTGCATAAAATATTTCAGTATTTTTGTTTGTGAGCTCTTACCAGTTCCCTTATCCGTTGCCAACAGACCATGTATTTTTACTCTTCATGATTTCTCTTCCTTGTATCATTTTTTTCTCTCTCTATAAATATATATATATTATATATATATATATATAATATATATATATATATATATATATATATATATATATATAATATATATATATGTATATATACACAGTATAATATATATACACAGTATAATATATATTCTTTAATCAGGTTTTTGCATTATTATTGTAGTATTGTGTGAATGGTTCTGTTTCATTAGATATATACTTTTGTGAGAAGATTCAGTATAACCTGTGTATTTTAATTGAATCCTTTGCTGTTTCTTGGATTTTGGGTCTAGCAGGTGGTGCTATCAGTGACTGACAAATGTCTCTGTAATCACACTTCTACAAAGAAAGCTGTACAAGTTATATTTCATTTTTTCTCACAAAACCATATATCGATGTACTCCGCTTTCCCTGGTCTATATGCAGATCGGGCTGCTTTTTCGTAGTGACTCCCTTCAAGCCATTCTTGTACTCCTCTTCCGTTGCCATTGATGTGACTGGTGGCTTTGAAGCTACAGCAGTATAATGGGTGACCTGTAAAGGGTTACTGCTTCTCCTGCACAGAAGGTAATGGTGATAAAGACTTTGTGATCGCATTAGTGACGTGACTTTTTCCATTGATAGACGCGTCTAGCACACTTGGCTATTATTCGGTGAACTTGGGAACTGTATATATGGTTACAGAGGACGATAGGCATCACATGTATTATTCAGGCTTTTATCCACTTAGTTAACTTTCAATAATGACAATTTTTTGAAAGAACCATAGTTTCTTCTTCAGAATGCTGCCTAAATTGGAGGAATAACTTTATCCTTTAGAACCTTTTATAGGGACGTTTTTTGTAATCTAGTTTTCTCAACAATAATTTGGTGTTTTCCTCCTGATGTACAGGACCCCATTTTGACCCCCAGTGCTTTGTTTAAAACGTGAACTAACATAAAATGAATATTTAAGTTGGAAAAATCATATCCTGCGATGTCGCAACATTCCACTGCCAGAGTTTCCATTACCTACTGACACCCTTCCTGCTGGGACTAGATAATTTCTGTCAGCGACACCAAAGCTAATCCTTAAAATAATGGGCTAACTTTTGCTGCTATTACATAGTGTGTTTACAGACCATGTATCAACGTGTGACATGAGGGCTAAAATACTGCAAAGTACCATGTCAATACTAGGATACATGTTTGCTCTCATTGGGGATGTTGATTAATTGAGGACCCCGCACACATCCAACAAATATGAGCCTAACCTGCCGATTATCATCGGGCTCATTTGCTAGCCTAATGTGCATAAGGGTCTCCTGATTCTCGCCCAATAGATGTGTAAGGATCTGGCAAGTCTCATTTCAGATTGACTATCCTTTTTTTTTTTTTTTTGTCAATGAGATAAGCCATCACTAAAGTTGTTTGACTCTGGCTCCTCCTAGACACAAAGGATCTCTCTCCAAGTGAGCTGGAAGAGATCACTATTGGCTAAACCATCGTTTGACTGACAGAAATTTATTATATATCGGGAGGCTTGAGAATCCCTAGAAATCTCTCCTATAGGTCAAACCCTTACATCGGTTATTCCCTACTGATTGTTTCTGTGCGCCCCAGGTACCAGCCAAATGGTGCACGACGCCTGGGCTAGGTAATGATGTTTAGGAGCAGGACTATATAGCAGGGGATCTTACTTACCCGACCATGGTCTTACACATTGGTTCTGGTTAATCTAAGAAAGAATGGGACTTTATTTTTCTGCCCCCAGCAGCTGCTAACTGGCTGCTGTCACTAGTATTTTGTAGGATTTTCCTACCACAGATAAACTATAACCTCTTTGATTTGCTGTCTCCCACATAGATGCGGAACAGATATGTAAGAAAGCAAGGCAATGTCACTTGGTTGTGTAATTTGCAACAATGCCAAGAGAAATCAAGGGAATTAAAGCTGACCTGCAGTACCCGGTAGTGGCTACTACACATTGAATGGAGTTGCACATTATACCTCTGTAATAACGTGCAGGTGCAGGGTATGTCACCACGGAACAGAGCGAGATCAACAGCGAAAGATTAATTTACAAGGATAAGATTCTCCTCGCAGGGAGAAAATAGTTGGGATCAAACTAATATTATAACAGTATATTTTCAGCATATGAAGTCTATATACGAGTAATCAAACAGTCGAGCAGAATAACGAAAATTTACGGGAGTTTCAGGAAACTTATCAGTCTGAAGAATTCTTGCCCTCGCCGGGTCGTCCTCTCCAACGTAGGCGCCGACAGCAGCGGCACTTGTAGTCTCTCTGTGTGCGCTGTCGTCTCTGGGAGCGCTGTAGTTTCTGTGAACTGTTAACTGTGTCCTCAAGGGTTAATGTGAGAGGCAGGGGAAGACTGGGACAACTGCGTGTTCCCTGCTCTTAGTCTCTGCTTCGGAACTAACAGTCTCTCCGCTGGAACAAGGCTCAGTCTTTTGCTAAGCTGCTCTGCTGGGGTCAGGGGCTGTGACCCGTCACTGTGGCCGCGGCGACTATGTGAGTGAGTCTCTGTCCCCGTGCGGTCAGGAGCGAGTCTGGTTTCAATCTCAGGGGACTCTGTATTCGTGTGCTCACAGTCTGCAGCTAGTCTGTTCTGTTCCTCTGTCTTAGCTTTCTCACTGAGAGGAATCCCCCTCCCTCACGTGTAGCTGTCTGTACCTCTGTCTGCTACACACACTGCTCTCTGGTCAGCGTGCCCAACTCTCCCACCCTGAGTCTCTCTCGCTTCCTGTCTGCGTCCCCAAACGTCCTGCCAGGGAAACCTGCTGAACAGCACCAAGGTTCTGGACGCGGAGCAAAGGAGGCAACCCCCTTCCAACTCTTCCTGTGCTTCACACCCTTACATTCCCCCCCTCTTTTAGCTCGCCATTCCACGGGTGAGCGTTTTTGAAGTTCCTGCTGACAATCTTCCAATCTGCTGCCAGATGAACTTATCCTGATTGTAGCGAACAGGGGTATACCAGCCGTTTGAACGTTCAGAGCATCTCAGCTCAGCAGGCACAACGGTGTCAACCGTTGTGGGAGGGAACGGGAGTCGGGGCCACTGCTGGCATGCTGGTAATTTCAGGCTCTGGCCCTGCTTCAAGGTTCCCTGGAGGAAATTGGGTGTCTTCCTCATCTTCAACATCAACATTGACCACTGGTATGGCCGGTGAGGGTACTGGAGCCAATTGAACTGGTTGGGGATCTCGGGACAAACAAGGTCGCAGCATATTGCGATGCAGCATGCGAGTGGGAGCCCCTTCTTCTGTTTCTGTCCCTTTTTGAGGAATGACTTGAGGATGTTCCAATTCCTGCAGCCGGTCCTGCACTAACCGATGGATAGTCCTTAGCCGACGACGGTGTTCTTGAACCCAGGAGTACACCCCCGTCCGTGGGTAGTCCTCCTCGGGCTCCAACTCCGCCACCTCCTTCCCAGACTGTCCGAAGAACAGAGTAGGGTGTGAAGCCGGTGGTGCTATGTTTCCGATTGTTATACACCCACACATATTCAGGGACGAACTCAGTCCAACGTGCCTTCTGATCCTCTTCTAGTGACCTCAGCATCTGGATCAGGGTGCGGTTAAATCTCTCACAAGCTCCGTTCCCCTGTGGATGATAAGGAGTTGTCTGAGACTTATTGATTTTGTACAGCCGGTGCAGCTCCTCCATCACTTTTCCGAGGAAGCAGGCCCCTGATCAGAATGGATGCGTTTGGGGCACCCGTACACCTGAATGAAGTGTTTGCAGATTGTGTGAGCAGCAGACTCGGCAGTTTGGTCCCGCGTTGGTGTCACTACGGCAAACTTAGTAAAAAGGTCTTTCATCACCAAACAGTGCTCACAGCCTTGATGTGCTGGTCCAATGGTCAGGTAGTCTATGGCCAGTAGATCCATGGGGCCGGAGGACTTCACCGTCTCTGTGGGGGCCTGTTATTCCGGCGGTTTGACCAGCTCACAACTCCGACACTGACAGACCCTTTCCACGCCGTTCCTCAGATTGGGATGATAGAACAGGCGCTGCAACCACTGGAAGGTTTTTTCCGGCCCGAAGTGCGCTCCTTTTTCATGCGCTTCGGTAGCTACCTGGTCTACCTGGGACAAGGGGATAACCATCTGCCAGTCAAGGTCGAGCTCCAATTGGAGGAACATTCTTCTGTACAGGATACCATCCCGCAACCGCAGTCTTTCCCACTGGCGCAGCATCCTCAGCATCTCGGGTGAGGCAGACCTCCTCTCGCTTTGACTGGGCCCCTGTTTAGACACGACCCACCGTCTCAGCTGGGCTATCTCCTTATCCTCCTGCTGTATTCGGACCCACTTATCACGGGGCTGCTCCAGAAAACTCACACGTGCTTCTTTTTGACGAGTCTCCCGCGTAGCTGCCACCATCCTGGCAGTCTCTCCAAAGTTTGGGACTTCCACGGCATGCAGCTCTTCTTCCTGACTGGGCGCTGGTTTGCGATAATTCACTCGAGAAAGGGCATCAGCATGAACATTCTCTGCTCCTTTCTTGTAGGAGATTCTGTATCGGAACTTGGCCATCCGGGCTACCCATCGTTGCTCTATTGCCCCTAACGTTTTTAGATGAGCCAGCGGATTGTTGTACGTATGTGAACTTCTGAGCCAGCCAAGTACTCCGCAAACTTCTCAGGCATCGCCCACACCAGCGTCAACAGCTCCAGATTGAATGAATTGTAGTTTTCTGGATTCCTTTCCGAGTCATGTATAGATCGACAGGCGTATGCTATGACGCGCTCTTTTCCGTCCTGCATCTGGGATAGCACTGCTCCGAGCCCCTGCAGACGCCCATCAGTGTGTAAGATGAACGGCTGCGAGAAGTCAGCATAGACCAGCACAGGGGTCACCGTCAAATCCTTCTTCAGGGCTAGGAATGCTTCTTCCTGACGCTTTCCCCACTGTATGTTCCTGTTTTTGGCATAAGAGGGTACTCCCTTCAACAGCTCCCAAAGAGCATTTGCAATGCGGGTAAAGTCTTTTACAAAGCGCCGGAAGTATCCGGTGAGTCCCATAAATGCACGTACATCTTTCAGTTTGTGGGATTGGCCACTCTTGTACCGCAGCGATCTTCTGAGAAGGCCTCCCTCCCTCAGCAGAGACTTTGTGCCCCAAGTATTCAATCTCAGTTCGGAAGAGGTGACACTTCTGGGGTTTCACTTTCAACCCGTACTTCTGTAGCCAACTCAGAACCTGCTCCAGTCTCTGCAGATGTTCTTCAAAGGTGGGGGCAAAGACGATGATATCATCCAAGTAAATCAAAGTGGCTTCAAAGTTCAGGTCCCCCAAACATCTCTCCATGAGGCGCTGAAACATTCCTGGGGCATTGGCTAGGCCGAAGGGCATGCGGTCGAACTCGTACAGTCCCATCCGAAGGATGAAGGCTGTCTTGGCTCAGTCTCGTTCGGACATTGGTACTTGCCAGTAACCGCTGGCCAGATCTAATGTGGAAAAGTACCTGGCATTCCCTAGCGCTGACAGAGACTCCTCCATCCTTGGCAGTGGATATGTGTCTTGCACTGTGCAAGCGTTGAGCCGGCTGTAGTCCACACAGAAGCGTAGGGACCCGTCCTTCTTCCTCACCAAGACTATGGGGGCAGCCCACAGGCTCTGACTTGCGTATAACCCCCTTTTTCAACATTTGCGACAGCATTCCCTTCACTTCCTGGTAAATCTGTGGGGGTACCTGGTGGTACCGTTCCCTGATTGGTGCCCCATCCCCTGTGGGTATCTCGTGGGTGATGGCCGTGGTGCTCCCAAAGTCATCTTCGTTTTTGGCAAATTATTCAACATGGCTCCCAGTGAAATGCTAGACCTGGGCTTTCCCCACCTGTTTGGTCTGCCCTTTCCGCATTACTGTTGACATCCTGCTGACTACACCAAGTGTAATAACGTGCAGGGTATGTCACCACGGAACAGTGAAGGATTTATTTGCAAGGATAAAATTCTCCTCGCAGGGAGAAAATGGTGGGGATCAAACTAATATTATAACAGTATATTTTCAGCATATGAAATCTATATACGAGTAATCAAACAGTCTAGCAGAATAATGATAATTCACGGGAGTTTCAGGAAACTTATCAGTCTGAAGAATTGAGTCCTCTCAAACGTAGGTGCCGACAGCAGCAGCACTTGTAGCCTCTGTGTGCGCTGTCGTCTCTGGGAGCGCTGTAGTTTCTGTGAACTGGTAACCGGGTCCTCAAGGGTTAATGTGAGAGGTAGGGGAAGACTGGGACAACTGCATGTTCCCTGATCTTAGTCTCTGCTTCAGAACTAACAGTCCCTCTACTGGAACAAGGCTCAGTCTTTTGCTAAGCTGCTCTGCTGGGGTCAGGAGCTCTGAACCATCACTGTGGCCGCGGCGACTATTTGAGTGAGTCTCCGTCCCCGTGCGGTCAGGAGCGAGTCTAGTTTCAATCTCAGAGAACTCCTGTATTCACGTACTCAGTCAGCAGCCAGTCTGTTCCGTTCTTCTGTCTTAGCTTTCTCACTGAGAGGAATCCCCCCTCCCTCACGTGCAGCTCTCTGTACCTTTGTCTGCTGCACACACTGCTCTCTGGTCAGCGTGCCCAACTCTCCCGCCCTGAGTCTCTCTCGCTTCCTGTCTGCGTCCCCAAATGTCCTCCCTGGGAAATCTGCTGTGCAGCACCAAGGTTCTGGACACGGAGCAACGGAGGCAACCCCATTCCAACTCTTCCTATGCTTCACCCCTTACACCTCTGTTCAATGTGCTTGCTCCAGTGGTCGTCAGATAGAAATGATAACTGTGAAAAAAAAGAACAGCATCAAATCCGGGTGAAAAAGTAGAAATTCTTTATTTTGCCAGATGCAACGTTTCAACCAATACAGGTCTTTTTCAAGTATGCTTTTTCACCCGGATTTGATGCTGTTCTCTTTTTTAGAATCATAGAATCATAGAATGGTAGAGTTGGAAGGGACCTCCTGGGCCTTCTGGTCCAACCCCCTGCTCAAAGCAGGATTCTCTAAATCATCCCGGACAGATGTCTGTCCAGCCTCTGTTTGAAGACTTCCATTGAAGGAGAACTCACCACCTCTTGTGGCAGCCTGTTCCACTCATTGATCACCCTAACTGTCAAAAAGTTTTTTCTAATATCTAATCTGTGTCTCCTCCCATTCAGTTTCATCCCATTGCTTCTAGTCTTTCCTTGTGCAAATGAGAATAAAGATGATCCTTCTACAATGTGACAGCCCTTGAGATATTTGTAGACAGCTATTAAGTCTCCTCTCAGTCTTCTTTTTTGCAAGCTAAACATTCCCAAATCCTGCAACCGTTCCTCATAGGACATGGTTTGCAGACCGGTCACCATTCTGGAGGCTCTTCTCTGAACTTGCTCCAGTTTGTTGATGTCTTTTTTAAAATGTGGTGCCCAAAACTGGACACAGTATTCCAGATGAGGTCTGACAAAGAGGAGTAGAGGGCAATAATGACCTCACGTGATCTAGACTGTATGCTTCTGTTGATACATCCTAGAATTGCATTTGCCTTTTTTGCTGCTGCATCACACTGTTGACTCATGTTAAGTCTGTGATCAATTAGTATACCCAAGTCTTTTTCACATGTGCTGTTACTTAGCCCTATTCCTCCCATTTTGTATATGCTTTTTTCATTTTTATTGCCCAGATGTAGTACTTTGCATTTTTCCCTGTTAAAATCCATTCTGTTAGTTGCTGCCCACTGCTCCAGTTTATGTATATCTTTTTGAATCCTCTCTCTCTCTTCTCTAGTATTAGCTACCCCTCCTAGCTTTGTGTCATCAGCAAATTTGATCAGTTTACCCTCAATTCCTTCATCTAAATCATTGATAAAGATGTTGAACAATACAGGGCCCAAAACAGAGCCTTGTGGTACCCCACTTGAGACATTCTTCCAACTGGATGTGCAGCCATTTACAACCACTCTTTGGGTCCGATCACTAAGCCAGTTATGAATCCACCTAACAGTTGCCTTGTCCATTCCATACTTAGTCATTTTTTCAATAAGGATTGTGTGAGATACTTTGTCAAATGCTTTGCTGAAGTCAAGATATACTATATCTACAGCATTTCCCTGATCCACCCAGTCAGTGATTCTGTCATAGAAGGAAATTAAGTTAGTTCGACATGACTTATTAGTTACAAACCCATGCTGACTCTGTTTAATCACTTCATTCTTATCCAGGTACTTGCAGACATGTTCTTTAATAATTTGTTCAAAGATCTTTCCTGGTATAGAAGTCAGACTCACCGGCCTGTAGTTCCCTGGGTCCACCTTCTTCCCCTTTTTGAAGATAGGAACAACATTTGCTCTTCTCCAGTCTTCTGGGACTTCTCCTGTTCTCCAAGAATTTTCAAAGACTATGGACAGTGGTTCAAGAATTTCTTCTGCTATCTCCTTCAGTACCCTGGGGTGTAATTCATCTGGACCTGGAGACTTGAATTCATTTATGTTAGCTAAGTGTTTCCTCACTGTCTTTCTGTTTATAGATATCCTGGATTCTTCTATTCCTTTAATAGGACAGTGAAGATCAGTTGATGTTACATTTCCTTTCGGAGAGAAAACAGATGCAAAATAGGAATTTAAAAGTTCAGCCTTCTCAACATCCTGACTTACCATTTCATCATTTTCATCCTGTAAAAATCCTATAGCATCTTTGACTTTTCTTTTACTTTTGACGTATCCCCAAAATCCTTTTTTGTTGCTTTTGACGTCACTTGCAAGCCTTAATTCATTGTCAGCTTTAGATAATCTGATTTGTGCCCTGCAGGTTCTGCAGACGGCATTATATTCTTCTTTAGATATGCCTCCCTCTTTCCATTTGATAAACATTTCTTTCTTCCTTTTTAGCATGTGTTTAAGTTCTATGTTCATCCATCCTGGTTTCCTTAAATGCTTCCCATTCTTCCCTCTTTTCGGAATTGTTAACGATTGTGCTTTGAGAATCTCATTTTTCAAGATTTTCCATCCTTCCTGGACATTTTTGTCCTTAAGGATATCCAGCCATTGGATCCCTCCAATTCTCTTTCTGAGTTCCTTAAAATCTGCCTTTCTGAAATCTAACCTTGACGTCTGAGTCTTCACAGGTCTTCCTCCTCTTGTTATCCAAAATTCTAAAATAGCATGGTCACTACCTCCTAGAGTCCCAGCCACTCTTACCTCCTCCACCATTTCCTCCCTGTTTATGAGGATTAGATCCAAGGTAGCAGATCCCTTGTTTTCTCCATTACCTTTTGGAAGATAAAGTTGTCAGCAAGAGAGGATAAGAATTTCCTTGACCTGTTAGTTTTGCCTGAGAGAGATTCCCAACAAATGTCTGGATAGTTGAAATCTCCCATGACCACTATGTCATATTTTTTGGAGAACTTGGCCATTTGATGCATAAAGAGTTCATCCATATCTTCAGCTTGCACAGGCGGCCTGTAGTAAATGCCTACAATGGTGTCCTTTCCATTGTTCTGTCCTTGTATTCTTACCCAAACAGTTTCCACAGAACTCCCAGTCTCTGAAGCGTCAATCTCTGTGCAGATATACGCTTTTCTAACATACAATGCAACACCTCCTCCTCGTTTATCAAGTCTGTTTCTTGCAAATAAGTTGTATCCTTCTAGCCTTGTATTCCAATCATGTGTATCGTCCCACCAAGTCTCAGTGATTCCAATGACATCATATTTCTTCTCCTGCGTTAGTAGCTCCAGTTCTCCTTGTTTGTTGCCCATGCTTTGTGCATTCGTATAGAAACACTTTAGTTTGTGATTGGTTTCTCTTCCTTCAATATTTTTATTATGTAAATTTTTTTGTCTTTGTTCTTCCCCTTCACTTCTAATAGCAGAAATCTCAATAGTATTTGTCAAGTCTATGGCTTTTGCTGGCGTTTTGCTTCCCTTCCCACATTGTTCTAGTTTAAAGCTCTCTTGATGAGTGTAGCAAGGCGACTTCCAAATACATGTTTTCCAGTCTTCGTAAGGTGCACCCCATCTCTAGCAAGTAGTCCATCGTATAGGTAATTCACTCCGTGATCCAGAAATCCAAATCCTTGCTGACGGCACCATCGACGTAGCCAGTTGTTCACCTGCAGAATCTTATTCCACCTCCTTGTTCCATGGCCATCCACTGGGAGGATGGAAGAGAAGACCACCTGCGCTCCCAGTTCTTTCACTTTCTTACCTAAGTTTTCAAAGTCACTGCAGATGGTTTCCAGGTCATTTCTAGCGGTGTCATTTGTCCCCACATGTATTAGTATGGGTAGTCATCTGTAGGTCTGAAGAGTCCTGATATCCTGTCAGACACATCTTTAATTTTTGCACCTGGAAGACAGCACATTTCTCTTGAGGTTATATCCGGTCTGCAGATAGCGGCCTCTGTTCCTCTCAACAGGGAATCGCCCATGACAACAACTCTCCGTTTCTTCTTCACAACAGTTTTCTTTCTCCATTCAGGAGGACTCTGAGGGCGTACAAGGTTGTTTGTGGGCAAAGTCTTATCCTGATGTATTTCTTCATCGTTCTCCTGTGTAAGAGCCTGGTACTGGTTCCTGAGCAGAATTGGTGCTGACTGCCTCCTGATCCTCCTGCTTCTCTGGGTCACATGCTTCCATTCCTCTGTTTCTTCAGTTGCACTTCGAATTTCTTCTCTTTCTGTACCATGAAGAGATAATTCTGCTCTGTCTAAGAACTCTTCACCTTCCTTAATGGTCTTCAATGTAGATAACCTCTCTTCCAGATTTTGCAACTTTTCCTCCAACAGGGACACAAGCTTGCATTTCTGGCATGTGAAGTTTGGCTTTTCCACTGGTAAGTCTATGAACATGTAGCAAGAAATGCAGCTCACCACATGGCTCCTAGCCTCTTCCATGTTCTTATTGTTCAAGAGATAATCAAGCGGTGAAATATAAGCCAAAACTCGCGCGCCGCTAGGCTCAAGCTGTTCCTTGAGCTCGCGGAGACTCTTCACTTATCCCAGAAGGCACTGGGAATATGCAAATTATCTCCTCGGGACTCCTCCCCTGGTTTACTGATGTCCTCCTTTCAGCTGCAACAGCCAAAATCCAGTGTTCCTTGAGCTCGCGGAGACTCTTCACTTATCCCAGAAGGCACTGGGAATATGCAAATTATCTCCTCGGGACTCCTCCCCTGGTTTTCACATGGTATGTACTTGTCCATTTTTGGGTCAGATGGCATTTGAACGTGCATCTTGATGTCTGAGTAGTGCTGTCAGCTTTTCTCTTTTGTGTAGAAATAATAACTGATCAGTGCGTGTGTCGGCTGCCTGACCACACCGATCTGATATTAATGATTTATCTTTGGGCTTGATCTTTAGTATCTTTTTGACAGTATGAGCCCTTTAACTTCACGCTAATATGCACTCAGTGGTCTGTGTTCTAAATGGAAAACCTATCGTTCAAAGGGAAAATGTCATCAGAAAATTACGTCGAACTTTGTGATCTTTACTATTTTCATTGTGGCCACTGGGCCTAATAAGTTGACAGTTCCTGAGATGACTCTTCAGATTTATCTCATTATCAGAAAAGGTTACACCACAGGATCCATCATTCACAATAGGTGATGATTACAGCTCCCCTTCTCCCCCTTCCTTTACAGTGGCAGATCACAGAACATGTCCACAACACACTCCCATAGAAGTGAATAAGCATCTCCTGTCTGTTGTTTCCGATGTCCACTTGGCTGCTGTAAAGCATATGTCTGACTCTGACTGCTGTTAACGGAAGCTCGGACAAGACTGCGGCTCCCGCAATCCTGTACATAAAATAGAATAAAAAAATCTGCCATCAGTATCTAGAACAGATTAGAGAAGAAACAAATAAAATAAATGTTTGCCTCGAAAAAGAAAAAAATGAATAATATATTCCTTTTTGAAAAGCGGGAAACTAGTAGGGGGTGACTTTAGATAATCTAGGCCTGGTGTAATGTGGTTACACCTGAAATCATACTGAGTATTACTGTTAATGAGGGAAGTGTGATGAGAAGAAGTATTTCTGTGGGATCTTCTTTCTGCAGTAGTAATCCCTTCCTACAAAGGCTGTTATTTAGCTTTGTTATACGTGCAGGCAGCAGCCTTGCCCCGCAGCTTCATCTGTTATCGCTGTCCTGACAAGCGTGTTCCATGGCTGTACACAGCGCTGCCTGCATCCGCCTGCCCCCTGATGCCAAGTGATTCAGCAAGCTTCTAACTATTCATTTTCATAGCTTTTCTTTGAAAAACCTATAAATATTTAAAGACATTTATAGTCTGCCTATCTTAAAAGAATTGTTAAAGCGGCTCTACATGTTTTATTAAATGGGCATTAAATTACAATGTGGTTTAATTTTCAGCTGTATAATATGCGCATTTATGAGTTTACTTTAGGGGAAGTCTTTATGCATCCTTACTGGCTGCTCCCAGGACACAGAGCTGTGCGAACATATCCCATCCCCCTACTTGTAGACAACATGCAACTAGTTTTCAAAAATTATATTTTGCTGGAGACAATATAAAGTATACTAGGTCGTTTGTTTTAATTCTCTATTTCATATCTTTACGACAGAGAAGGCTGCTTGTATCAAATAATTTGAAAGCAAAAATATATACAATATTTTTTTTATTTTTTTTTATTTTGCATTGGTTTGCTATTGTATGAATGCCACTGTTTTTGTATAATATAAGTGATCCAGAAGTCCTTGAGTGCTGGGTATTCTCCTGTAAAATAAAGTATCGTTAGGTACCTTACTCTTGGCCTAATGATGAGTACATAATTGGCAAGCGAGTGTTCATAGGAAAGTAAGTTCCCAATTTTCCGCCAGTGAGCGGCTGCGGTGCCTTGTTTTTTGGTGCATTCGTGCTGAAACAGCAACATTTTTGCCGTGCCGTGAATTTGGCAAATCCTGGCAAAACCAAGCATTTTTGCTGTAATTGTAGCAAAAAAAATGCAACACGGCAGCAACGTTTAAACATAGCCTAAACGTGCCGGCTATCGCCTCACAAATGAGCAAAATGTTCATTGTTGAGTATTGGGATCAAGCATGTTGGTGGCTGAGAGGAGGGACGTAGGTGGCATTAATTTTTCATAGATAATACTTTGCGATCACCTCTTACTGTATTACTGCAAAAAAGGATTAGCTGCAATAAATGAAAATGCCATGCAAAAATATTGATAATGCTAATAAATACCATAGCAATTATTTTTTCTTTGTCCAGAATCCTGCAATATTATTCTTTTGCCAGGAAATGTCCATTTACTTTTATCCTTCAGAAATGTCCTGTTCTACTTTTTTTTATTCTCTAATTTAGCACGTTGCGTGCAGTATATCTGAATTTGTTCTTAGATTTGTTAAAGATTTGCATGTCAAATATGACATATACCTGTATAGCTAATTCTTTAATAATACACTGTGCACAAATCCTATTATTGCAGCCCATTGTGTTTTTGTATACCATGTGAGGGATTAGGTACAATTATGTGTGTATATATTTTGTTTCTACTTTTATACCCTATCTTGTCTTAACATGTTGTGTTGGCTACATATGGGATTACAAATCACCTTACAGGGTTGTCTTTATAAAAAAATTAAACAATTTCAGAGTTATGTGGGGGGGGGTAATTTTGAAGGACTATTATCGGCTTAGGTTGCTGTACGATCTGGGAGTGTCTTTTCATATTGGGAACAATTGAGCTATCCTGTTTCGATGGAATAAAATAAACCACTTGGAATTGATAGCTTTTAGTCTGGATACCACCTCCTGTGTTTGTGCTTATTCTGTCTGATTTTCCTGTATTGATGTGCATGCAATAATATCTGTCTAAATTTTGTTTCTTTGTAGGTGAAGAAGTTGAAAGCCTTCAATGGTGAAATCACAAAATTGTCACTGGCGGATTCCTTCATGTACATGCTGATTCAAGTGCCAAAGTAAGTTAAAACCAAAACATCATGATGACTTATGGTGTAAATTTGTTGGATTCTGGGTCCTTTATCTGTTGTATTTCATTTCGTCTTGTCATCGGAAATTAGATTTTCAAAAACTCTTGAAGACATTGAGTTTATTAGAGGGTCCATTTGTTTAGGACAATGATCTACAAGCCAGACAATACAATTGTGGAGGACTTGATCAACTCAATAATAAGGTGTAATAATATATTTTTCCTGTGGTGGCGCTGCAGTCAAAATGAGAACTTATCCTAAGGTTCCCACACGGCGTACAGCTGGTCACCGGGGGTCCTAGCAGTGGGACAATTTTGCTAGGATTTCTTGAAAATAAGCAGATTACTCGAAGTAGTTCTCACCTAGCCTTTACTGCAGGAATAGTTGTTGTTTATTATCTTTCACTGAATTTTTAAAATTTTAAGCGGACTACCTCCTCCAATTATCACAATTCCACTGATTCTGGACCAGTTTTTCTTTATGCCCCCCGTAAATAAAGATGTAATTCAACCAACTGGGCGTATTCTACAGATCTTCTCTATTGGCATGTGATTTTTCTCCTCTGATGCTGGCCAATGAAAAGACTGCCACACCCACAGAAGTTCTGTGGTTTACGCCCAGGTGGTTCCTGGATAACTTGCACCCTTTGTTCCTGGATGACATAACTTTGGAATGGAGGGGCACAGACAGAAAAAAAAAGAAACTGTTCCAGAATCAATGGAGCAGCACCAATTGGAGGAGGTACCCAGTTTTAAATAAAAAAAAATCAAGCAAAAACTGTCAAATATAAATGTAAAATAGTAATTCTTTAGTAGCTTTTCTCGGTGCTGAATGTTGTGCAATTTCCCTGTATTAATCCTGCTAGAAAGTTACGAAAAAATTGACAACTGGGTATTGCCATTCCCTTTAGTTAATTGGGTGTGTCCTGCAGAGACTCCACTGATTGGACAATGTTTATGATGGAGGGACACACCCCCTTCCCAGTAGCTTCCAGCTGTTACTTTATTCCTAAATTTCCAGGAGGTGATGGTAGAGGAGTCACACAATTCAGGATCATAAGAAAAGCTGCTCTAGAATTGGTGTTTCATGGGGAATGCAATTATTTTCTGAAACTGGCATGTCTGGGGTGGTGACCAGCTTTGTTTAAATTGAGCAAGATCTTGCAGTTCAGGCTAGATCAGATAGTTGGATTATTTCTGAGTTGAATACATTTTTGTTAACACCTGAGACAGAAATGACACGTGTTGACAGTCCAGGCCTGTCTACATCAGGTTATGGTAGTGTAGAAGATTTACCAAGTCTTCCATAATGATTTTTTCTGTAATACAAAGAACAATGCAGTCCTCTGCTAATTTCTATGATTGACATCTTGTGTTATCAACATTCTTGCATCAGTTTCCATATTACTTTGTGGACAAGGCGTTGGTCTGTGACTCAGTCAGGGTTGGCTTGGCTTGCTGATGGATACACTGGCATTTCCAGAGGCCCTGAGAGCTTGTACTTGTGTTTATCAGCTAAACTCTTTGTTAAAGTACAAAGAAAGTGTTGGAGTTCCTATTAACATTTCACCAGACAGATATGAGGCTCCTGTCCAAGTGACTGAGAAGGATTGTTATGTAAAATGTCTCATTGTGCTGCCATATTTGCTATTAATGCAAATCTGTCTCTATGCAAAACCACAGCTTTAATACAAATAAGCCTTAAACAAAGATGTTTATTTTTTCCCCCAGTTATTCCTTGAGAATAGAAGCCATGGTGCTGAAAAGAGAATTTTCACCCTCTTACTCGTCTCTGAATCAGGATATGATGATAATCCGATTAGCTACAAAAGGTGAGTGATCAGAAGCCCCTCATATTGTTCCTTTCATTCTATATAATAATAATAATAATAATCTTTATTTTTATATAGCGCTAACATATTCCGCAGCGCTGTACAGTTTTGCACACATTATCGTCGCTGTCCCTGATGAGGCTCACAATCTAGATTCCCTATCAGTATGTTTTTGGAGTGTGGGAGGAAACCGGAGCACCCGTAGGAAACCCACGCAAACACGGGGAGAACATACAAACTCCTTGCAGATGTTGTCCTTGGTGGGACTCGAACCCAGGATTCCAGCGCTGCAAGGCTGCAGTGCTATCCACTGAGCCACCATCTGTTTTGTATTAAAAGCTACAATCCGCACAGGTATGCTGATATCTGGGGAGGTGAGTCTATTGCTCTGGTATTCACACTGAGCCATGGCATCTGTAGGTTTTATAAATTTCTCTAATATTTGGATAGTATCTCCCAGGAGTTTGTATGTTCTCCCCATATTTGGGGTTTCCTCCAGGTTCTCTGTTTTCCTCCCACTCTCCAAAGACATACTGATAGGGAATATAGATTGTGAGCCCCAATGGGGACGGTGATGATGATGTCTAAAGCACTGCTGAATACGATGGCGCTATATACATTTAATTATTTTACATGTACGGTATAGTTCTGTCAAGAAACAGTGTCCATAAGCTAGCTTGTGATAGAGAGAAACCATTCCAACACTTCTGAAGATTCTGTATGTGGTTTCTTGTCTGTGGCTTACTGTATAAATAAATCTATCTGGTTCACGACTACATGCCAGATACATAATTAATTACGGTAACTAATTTGCTTCAAACAAGAAAGCGAATCCCCTCCATTGTGACAGACAGAGATCTGATGGACATTTGTCTGTTATTTGTGAACCTGAATGTACGATGTCGGGGCTACACTTATCCTTTACACAGATTTCATTAAAGCGCTTTTTCCAAAATGGCAATTATCCTCTACCTGTAACATACAGTGCCTTGTGTAAGTATTCGGCCCCCTGGAACTTTTCAACCTTTTCCCACATATCATGCTTCAAACATAAAGATACCAAATGTAAATTTTTGATGAAGAATCAACAACAAGTGGGACACAATTGTGAAGTTGAACAAAATTTATTGGTTATTTTAAATTTTGTGGAAATACAAAAACTAAAAAGTGGGGTGTGCAATATTATTCGGCCCCTTTAACTTAATACTTTGTTGCGCCACCTTTTGCTGTGATTACAGCTGCAAGTCACTTGGGGTATGTCTCTATCAGTTTTGTACATCGAGAGACTGAAATTCTTGCCCATTCTTCCTTGGCAAACAGCTCGAGCTCAGTGAGGTTGGATGGAGATCGTTTGTGAACAGCAGTTTTCAGCTCTTTCCACATATTCTCGATTGGATTCAGGTCTGGACTTTGACTTGGCAATTCTAACACTTGGATACATTTATTTGTGAACCATTCCATTGTAGATTTTGCTTTATGTTTGGGATCATTGTCTTGTTGGAAGACAAATCTCTGTCGCAGTCTCAGGTCTTTTGCAGACTCCACAGGTTTTCTTCAAGAATGGTTCTGTATTTGGATCCATCCATCTTCCCTTCAATTTGAACCAACTTCCCTGTCCCTGCTGAAGAAAAGCAGGCCCAAACCATAATGCTCCCACCACCATGTTTGACAGTGGGGATGATGTTCAGGGTGATGAGCTGTGTTGCCTTTACGCCAAACATATAGTTTGCAATTGTTGCCAAAAAGTTCGATTTTGGTTTCATCTGACCAGAGCACCTTCTTCCACATGTTTGGTGTGTCTCCCAGGTGGCTTGTTGCAAGCATTAAACAACACTTTTAATGGATATCTTTGAGAAACGGCTTTCTTCTTGCCTCTCTTCCATAAAGGCCAGATTTGGGCAGTGTACGGCTGATTGTTGTCCTTTGGACAGACTGTCCCACCTCAGCTGTAGATCTCTGCAGTTCATCCAGAGTGATCATGGGCTTCTTGGCTGCATCTCTGATCAGTCTTCTCCTTGTTTGAGATGAAAGTTTAGAGGGACGGCCGGGTCTTGGTAGATTTGCAGTGGTATGATACTCCTTCCATTTCAATATGATCGCTTGCACAGTGCTCATTGGGATGTTTAAAGTTTTGGAAATCATTTTGTATCCAAATCCAGCTTTAAACTTCTCCACAACAGTATCACGGACCTGCCTGTTGTGTTCCTTGGTCTTCATGATGCTTTCTGTGCTTCAAACAGAACCCTGAGACTATTACAGAGCAGGTGCATTTATACGGAGACTTGATTACACACAGGTGGATTATATTTATCATCAGTAATCATTTAGGACAACATTGGATCATTCAGAGATCCACAATGAACTTCTGGAGTGAGTTTGCTGCACTGAAAGTAAAGGGGCCGAATAATATTGCATGTCCCACTTTTCAGTTTTTGTAGTTCCACAAAAATTTAAAATAACCAATAAATTTTGTTCAACTTCACAATTGTTTCCCACTTGTTGATTCTTCACCAAAAATTTACATTTGGTATCTTTGTTTGAAGCATGATATGTGGGAAAAGGTTGAAAAGTTCCAGGGGGCCGAATACTTTCGCAAGGCACTGTATCTAGCAATATTCCCACGGTGATCTTCCTCTGACATGTGCACCTAAATGCTCGACTGAGCACGCATGGTTATTTTAATGGGAGACTATGCGGCCCCTCCATAATTCATATGATGTGTATAGTGTCCCATCCCAGCCCGAATTTTTTTTAGGTGCTTGGAAAATTAGCTTTTTTTTTTTTTAAAGCATAAGTGTAATCAGGGTTCACTATACAAACTGCAGGCATCATTACGTAGATCTCTCTGGACTGATGAGGCTGATATACTTACTTTGAAATCTAATGACTAAACTGCTGTATATCTCATTTTGAAAGTTTTCCTGTCTGAAATTAAAATAAGAATATGGATTTTCAAAGTATGTGCAATTTCTTTTCTTGCTTTATAGTTAAGAAATATTTAAAAATATGTAAAGGAAACCAGTCAACAAACCCCAGATCGTGCGATTTGCTTTGTATACAGATCGTTATACCTTGTGTACAAAACAAAAGCCACAGGTTCCTATGGGCCCTGCTTTCCCTAGACAATAACTTTGTGTTGAGCTTATTCTTGTCTCCCTAGAATACAGCTGCTTCAGTAGAAAAGGTTGCCAAGTGTAAGGGCTTGTCACTTAAAGGCGATGTCTTGTCAGAAAATGGCTTATTGTTTCAATCAGGTTTTTATTTTGCATGTGTTAAAAAAAATTAAATAACATGATTATTTAAAAAAAAAAGGTCTTGCATTTATGACAGTGGCCTGTGGGGCTTTTTCTAGGAAGTTTCCAGCAGGTTCCTTATTATAGAGGCAGGATTACAGTAAGTAACCCCTCTATACACAGCTGAAAACACAGGATCCGCCAATCACAGTATGTGATGCCAGGTCCCTGCACACACATATTTGCACACGCTCCTTAGATGCTTCAATGCAAATGAAGGGGTCGGAGCCTGACCACTGTGGCTAATGTAAATGTAGAGTCTAAAATAGTCCTAGTATCCATTGTGTAAATTGTGACATTTCCATTTTTTATTTATGAAGATTGTGATGTAGAAAAAAAAAAAGGATTGCTAAAAAAAAAATAATATATATACAAAAAAAAATTATTTTAAAGGGTCATTTGTTTCTAATGATTTTCCGCTGAAGGTGACCATAGACATGACAATAGTGGTCAGCTGAACAGGTATTTCCCCAAATTCCACCACTAATGGCCATCGATCAGGAGGAAAATGCACACTGTTCCAGACACATCTTGAAGCCGCTCATGTTCTGGAACTAATGGAGAATATACCGGATGTCAATTTTTCCTGAAGTTATTTAATGAAGGATCAATACGCATATGATGATCAGCTTGTCCTCATGGATTTTTCTTTGTTTGCATGTTTTCACCATGCTCCTGGATAGCTGCCTCCTTCCATGTCTGTGCGCGGAATGCACAGTATACACCAAGGCCATTCATACACAATTATATACGGGGGAATTTTTAGCATGCAATTGCTTATTTTAACACACGCAGATTTACAGATGATAGAGCACACCCATATGTGGACATTAATTACTATGGTGAGTAGCATTTGCTATTGCAAGAGATAATTTTGGACTATATTACGGGTCTGACCCACATTTTGTTAGGGTGTGTGTAGTATGTGGGAGGGTAGAAAAAACTGAATCACACTAAATTAAACATGGAAACTACTTAGATGTATATAGTAAATGTATATAACTTGTGGAACATTAAATAGTGAGGTCATGCGCAATACCGGAGCTTTTCAGAGTATTTCTACTGAGACCTCACGAAGCAAACCAAGATGAGGACTCTGCCTCTCCATCTGTGATGAAAAACCTTAAAAATAATTCTTGCTCAGTTTACCTTATATAGGATTCAAGAGACAAATTAAACACTAAAATAAGCACAAAACTTGGTGATTGTTGCTAATCCTGAGATTGATGCATCCATATAAAAGACTGTACAATTTATAATCACTTCTGTAGAAATGGCCGCCTCATCTGGGCCTCGCCAACATCTAGTGGGCATCGGACTGGTGAGGCCGCCACACAGTTTATGAAGCACTGAGCTAAAAGATGAAGAATATACCTTCAACGACACCAAATTTACACTAAATTATCTGCCGTATTAATGAATAGTTAACTTTATTTTCATAAGGTCAGGCTCAAACAGCCATACTAAAACACGGGCCTGTCACATCTGCAGCTCCATGTGCTTGTCAACATGGTGGACAGCTGCAGAAACTTCCTGCCATTAATACAGAATGTGCTAATCATGTTAAAGCTGAAAATTGAGCTTTATATTATACTCGCTGTCACATTAAAGATTTGTAAAAAAAAATCTAAAAATCTTTTGGAGTGACCAAAAGCTATTCTTTTATTTTTTTTTTTTTACTGTTGCTTATTAGCCAGTTAGGAACAGGCTATTTTTTCCTGTTCCTGACTGTCACATTTTTGAGTTTTATGATGCATGCGCTTTTAATGGTTTAAAAGTTCTTTTTTTTTTTTTTTTCTTTTTTTCTCACTTGGATCTTCTAATAATTTTTCCTAAATTTTTTCGTTTAATTTTTTTTTTTATTTTCCCCATTTTTTTATTTACTACTTTCTTTCTCTGCCTTCCTTCCTTCTTTTCTTTTTTTTTCTTTCCCTTATTCTCTTCCTTTCTCCCTCCTTGTTTTTTCCTGTTTTACAAAAAATGTATTTTACAATTTATTTTAACAGCCACAAAGAACTGCTAAAAAATCTATTCCCACTTATGTAGAAATTATTTTTATATATTGGCCACATCTTTTTTTTTTTTTTACTTCCCATGGTCAGGAGATAGAAATTATGATTAATACTGGCACTTTTTTAATTCAATCCTCCCCCCCTATTTTATTTTTGTATTTATTTCACAAAATGCCCTCCTCCACCATCCCTTGGGGATGTAGGGTGGGAAGGGGGTGGGAGCATTTTGGTATATTAATACATTCTTTTTTTTTTGCTGATTGCCCCTGTAATTGAGGTTGTTACATTAGCCTCCTGACTGCGTCTCCTGGGACCCATCGGCTCTTGTTCTCACCCTAAACCCAGCAATCACATGATCACTGTGCCTGCAAGAGGAAGGACTGACAGTCATTCATAATCTATATATACAAGCACTAATTCATCTTGTGTATACCGCGATTGAGAAGACAAACGCGGTAATAAACCATATTGCCTTCTCTGTGGGGAGAGTCTATGCAGCTGTAGGGGTTGGAGCCGACTGTAGGGCACCGCCAATCTCGTGCAAGCCGATTGCTAATCACTGACATTCTAAAATGTCAATGCAGAGTAAAGTGAGGACCGCTCAGACATTTGTAGTCTATAGGCAGTCCAGGAGTAGTTAATTACTATTTTTTTTTTCTTTTATATTTGTGTTTTCTGTAGGACTGTAGGAATGTGTCTAATGATGAGCGCTCATAAAAAAAAATTAAAAATCAGTATTACGCATGTGGCTTCAATAAGCTGCAATTATAGGCTTGGTATGGTGAGTAATATTTTGCACTCTTAAGGACATCATCAAACCACAGCAGTGAAATGAGACAAAATGTGTAGGGAAATTATCAGATTACACCTACAACAATTCTAATAGTGGACAAAGGACAAGTCTTCCTGACTTCAGCTCCCAATTACCGGATAATGAGATGACCCTGCACAATAGGTGATGCGCTGATACATAATTAGTCATACTGACTGTATAGAGACAATCATGAGCAATGATATGTTTCTTTGGATTTGTAGCTCCTTTTTCTTATCTAACTTTGGAAACTGCTTCTCTTAGTTCTGCACAATTGTTTTTCCCCTATTTGAACCAGAAATTTGAGAGGAGATGATGCCATTGTAAGTAACGCCGACCACAGTCGTGTTTACTACGGCATTAGATCATCCTGTATCGAAAAGCATTGTGCTGTCATGAAACTCATGAATAATGAGCTGGGGATAAATTACAGTCGCCACAGCAGAGCAGAGAGTTGTATTACATAGGCTTGTACAGAAGTGGGACAAGGATCTAACAAAAGTGTGGATTGCCCCTAGCGTGATTTTTTTTTTTTTTTTTTTTTTTTTAGTTTAGTTTATACACTATTCTTCTGATGGGTTTTAGTTGGAGTCAAGTTGCCACAAAATCCACTCGTGTTTTTTTTTTTACTATGGTTTCAATTCACAATGACCAGAACATCTCATTGAGGTTCTTTTTAAGCACTCCTTAATGATTTATTCTCTTCCTCTTTTAGAACTAATGTCATGCGAGCAGCTACACTCCATCTTGTACTTGGTCCTGCAAGCCGGGAACATAATGAACGCAGTAAGTGTGAAGCCTTCTGATTATTACCATTGTTGTTACCTATCTCTTACATAATACGGCTTGTGCCTCCCCAGTTCCCTGTAGAATTCCCATTTGACGTGTTTTCTTCCAGTGCTTACATTGCCTTTGTTTTTTTTCTCCAGGGTGGATATGCTGGCAATGCTGTGGGTTTTAAATTGTCATCACTGCTCAGACTGGCGGACACAAAGGCCAATAAACCAGGAATGAATCTGTTACATTTTGTGGCTCTGGTACGTGTAGTCCAGTCTTAACTAATTTTCTAGGCAGATGATTGTTACTCATTGTCTGGATCTAATGAATGCACCATGTTGGATCGGGAGTTTTAAAAAAGAAAAAAAAATGTGCCGAAGTACTAACAGGCAGGTAGTTGCTACCTACCTTCCCGTTGTGCCTGCTGCCCTTTGCTGGCACAGACTTTCACTGACATCACATCAACAGAAAGACCGTTTGTCTTCCTGTTGACAGGACGGGACTATTGGTGTCATGCTGATTGACAGCTGGCTTTCTGCTGCCTAATTGGTGGAAGCTGGCTTCCAATCAGCATGATGCCAGTAGTTTCGCCCTTTCAACAGGGAGCAGCTGAGTCTCTGGCAGGAGCGGTCAATGACCGGCAGTGAGTGCAACAGACAGGTAGTTGCCTCTGTTAGCAATTACATGCCTTTTTTATTAAAGTCCTGGTCCAAGTGGTCACTCAGTGGAACCAAAAAATTGTGAATGGGTCAGGATGTCAGCTTTTAAAGCTGTAATGTGCCCATAATTCTTATTGGTCTGCATGGTGTGCCTTCTTTTCTGTTTTACCAGATGCAGTTGTGGCCAATTATGTTTCAAATAAACTCAGCAATTTGTATTAGTTATTCAGTATTGGAAGGTTTGTTGCATATGGACAGCTCCACTTCACTGCCACCTGTCAGATATGGCAGCCATACAGAATCCCAGCTACTGCATGAAAAGCATTGCCAGCTGGCCATTCACGTGAATGTCTGACTCTATAATGACTGAGCAGACTGTGTCCACCAGATCGAGTGATTCTTATTAGAGTGTCTAAGTTCTAGCTATCCACGTAACATGCTAGGTTACTAAGTGAGTGAATCTCCATTCTTATAAGACACATATGAGCTTAAAGGAGATTTCTCCTCAAAACAAAATAATTTTCCAACAGCCCAAAAGTATCATTTTTGACAATAACTTAATTTTTTATTTATGTAAAAAATCGTACTTAAGATACACATTGACATTTTTTTATAATGCATTATATTCATTGTTATTTATTTTTAGGAAGCCCAGAAGAAAGATGCTGGATTACTTACATTTTCTGAGACCCTGCATCATGTAAATGAAGCTGCCAGGTAAATGGAATCATCCTTGTGGACGTCTGCACACATTGCCTTTACTCTTTTCATAGAGATAAATAAATATATTTATAAAATCTGTCAATTTTAGTGCATGGTATTAGTGTTAATACACTCCACAGAACAATGAATGAGACTGTAACCTGTTCTACCTGTAGCTGTGATACTGTATAGAGCAAGTAGTTAAGTAGGCCTTAGAATACCCCAGGTTTTATGTAGTAAGCATCCCCTGCGTTGGCTATCCCAATAAACCTAAGCATTTGGTTGAAAAAATAGTGTGTCACCGTACATATGTTTAGTATGTTAATATAAACCCACCTTGTTGGATTGAATTGACCTCATTAGTAGAGATGGACGGACCCCTTGATGTTCGGGTCCGGCTGAACAGTTTAAAAAAAAAAAAATTAAGTTCGGGTAGCTGAAAAGTACCCAGACCCCATTCACTTAAATGGGGGGCCTGAACATCCAGTGTTTGCCATACTGTTATGTGCATGACAGTGCGGCAAACACTGCCTCTGATCGGTGGTAAAATTATCACCGCCAGCCAGGCAGCCGCGGTTCCCATGCTGTCATATGACAGCATAAGCCCACAGCTGTGATCAAAGGTAAAATGCTTGCCTCTGGTGACTGGCGTCAGCTTATGGGACTACTACTCCCATCAACCAACGCGTGCTGCTGCTAATAACAGTGAGAGCAGGCAACGGCTGAAGGGAGTATTCATCAGCCAGCGCCTGCGTGCTCAATAAATAAAAAAAAAAAAAAAAAAACTGGCGTGGTATTGTTGATAACCAGCCAGGAAAACCTGATAGTTGTGGGCTGCAACCCTTAACCAACCTTGCTAAAGCGGACAGTTATCAGGAATAGAGGGTCCTTGTCAACCAGCCAAGTTAAAGCAGACAACTGGGGGCTGGTATTCTCAGGCTGGTAAAAATAGCAGCCTGAAGAAGCCGTAAAAAGGCGCATCTATTAGATGCGTCAATTCTGGCTTTTTGCCTGGCTCTTCCCACTTGCCACCGCCACAGGGCAAGTGGGGTTCATATTTGTGGGGTTGTCGTTGTCACCTTTGAATTATCCGGTGACATCAAGCCCACGACTTAGTAATAGAGAGGCGTCTGTAAGCTATAACCCCACAGCAGAAGGAGTTATGAAGGTGATTATGCTTTTCTCTGCACATAATCCTAGTTTCATGCTTTTGCAGAAACCCCTTGAAGTATATAATGCTTTAGTTCTAAAGGAGTGTGCAGTATGTTGTTAATAGTAAAATTTCTTATAATTTTCACAAGATGTGTCATTCCACATTAGAAACTATATTGTTACATTTTTATTTGCAGTTACTTTAAAAAAAATGTATATTTCTGCTTAATTATAAGTGCAAAACGAATGATGTCCAGTGCTAGTAAGAATGCTAGTGGCATTTTTAGTGCATTCTCTTGGAACACCGTAACAAAGGGCAGAATTTTCTGTTTTATTAACTAAAATGCAGCTTTATATTCTGTGTTACAGTCATGGTTTGCCAGTGGGATTATGTTTGTTTCTATGCCCAAAGCAGAATTGCAGAACATGAAAAAGAGCAAGAATTTAACCTTTTTGTGTCAGGTGCTTAGCTTTCCCACATTACTACTGGAGTTCCCTTTCACTTGTTACTATGACAGAGAAAGCCGGGTCAAAAGGCTGATTCATGCACAAAAGCTCAGCTTGTACTTCAGTCTTGAGCAAACTAAAGTCTTCAGAAAAGCAGCAACATGTAAACTGGCATGATGAAAGAATCGGTCGCCTTTCTTCCATACATCTGCTGTGTAGCTGCACTTATCCTGTACTTAGAACTTGTGTGGTTTTACCAGTGGTCAGATTGAAAAACGAGCAATCATACGGACTAAGGGTTCACAATAAGTGGCGATCCACTCCTGTTTATCCAAGTGACTGTTTTGATACTTTCCATCAGTTCTTTCCTCTTCTTCAGTTAAATTTTTGCATCTTATAAAAAACTGTTGATAATTTCAAGCCCAGACTGGATGCCTGACTAGGGTACAACGATTGAATTGCTTGCCTTTAACCAGTGTCCAAAATAGAATAAATTCAGTATTAAAAATATTACTTTAATACATAATAAAATGTTATTTATATATTTAATATTGGACATTGCCTTTGGCTCACGATAGCCATCTATGAACTTGCTAGTCAGCTCTTGATTGATTGACTTTATAATGTAGACTGTACTTGGCATTTTTTTGTTGGCATATTTTTTTTCTATTTTATGCCGAGGCAGTAGCTTTATTTATTCTTTCTGTTCACATCACATTTTGCAAAGATGTTGGGCGTCTGCACCTTAAAAGATTTCTACTGTATTGAAAAGTGTAGTATCCGGTAACTATGCCAACACAATTTGAACAGAAGCATGATAAATCTTTAATAAATGCAACTACTTGTAGCATATATTAACCCGTCGCTCACGTCAGCATGACTTTACTAACCATTCCACGAGAATAAGTGACCTCAGAACATTATAGTGTAGTGTATTCTGTGAGACATTAGTCATTGATAATCCTGTAACAAGCCTTCTTTTTCTGTGAGATAACTTGCTTCCACCCAATTTATCCGCTTTCTGAATTTGACAACCAGGCATGGCTGTGTTTGACATTGAGGTGTTTGGTGAACTGTTCAAACATTTCAGATTGATGCCTCAACACAGGCTTTGAACATGTTGCGTAATTGTGTTTCTTGACCTTACAGGTTGTCTACAGAAAATATGGAGGCAGAGTTCCGTGCACTATTAACAAAAACGAAAACCCTCAAAGACCAGATCAAGAAGGACGCGGAGTTGTCTCAGCAAATGGAACACTTTCTTCAGGTACGTAATTTATCAACATGCATGTAGGGAAGAGACCCTCACCATAAGAGTAACTCGTAAGGAAGGTTTGCTTGGTAAACTTAAATGGTGTTACATAGTGCTATGTAGTGAACAGTAATTGCTTGTATTTTATGTGTGACGTTAATCTATTGTATCTCAGAATGCTGTGAAAGACTTAAAAGAGTTGGAAAAACAAAAAGTAGAATTACAAAAGGAGGGTAACACTCTGATTGACTTCTTCTGTGAAGACAAAGAAACCATGAAACTTGATGAATGTTTCCAAATATTTCGAGACTTTTGTGAAAAGTTTAACAAAGCTGTAAAGGTAAGACCCTCATATATTACTGTATTTGGAAAGTGCTCAATTTTTTTTTTCTTACATTTTGGGTACAAAATATCTCTCTGGATTGTTAAATCATATTTACAAAACTCATTTTAGGCGAGACAGCCATATGAATATGTTTCTAATTTTGTTCCCTTATTTGGATAGGAAAATAAAGAGAGGGAAATTCAAGATCTTCGGCTGCAGAAGAGACAAAAGGAAATGGAACTTAAAAGACGCTCCTGGATCTATGGAGAGAACGGAGGCTTTGGAAGGAGTAGCAGTGAAGGCGATGTAGAGTTATTAACAAAAAAAGGACTTGAAGATGTTTTACCTTTTTTGCAACAAAGACCACAAAGCCCATTAAGCAGAAACTCTAGCTCAAGGAGATCCCGACTATCACTAGGAGTTACAGCAGATCGAGAACTGCAGATGTACTTGGAAGCACCACATGATGATAAAACGAACAAATTTAACAGTCTGCCCAGATCTCACTCTCACCAGCCAAGACCCACAGTGGCATGGATAGAAACAAGGGAGATAAAGGACCAGGACATTAGTATTACAGATTTGAATAAGGTTGACACCACTCAAAGTAAACATCCATTGCCTACTGTTCTTATTAGTTTGGAAGATGAGGTACCTGATCACACTGCTATTTCTAACTTGAATTACAAACCGGATAAAACAGACAAAAATAACAACCATCAACAACTAAACTGCCAGAATATGGTGGATAGCAAGCACAATAAGACAGCATTAAGTCCTCTAACTGTCACTGTAGAAGAACGAGAGCTAGTTAAAAAGTTGCAAAAATTTGACCTCCAAGGATCTGGAAACAAAAACGCTAATTATTCATGTATCACAGACATAGAAACACTTGACGAGCTAAACTTGGGTTCCTTTAGCTGTATAGATGATAGTATGCCTTTAAGTGAAACTACCAAAGACAATTCATTTATTTCATTAAGCACTTCAGATGAAAAAGCTGGAGCTCCTCTATTCAGCATTGGCAGTCGGCTGTCCGAACACACAGGTAACAAGCAAGAGCATAGGCCATTGTTTTTTGTCGAAGATGGTACAGATAATTCTATAACACTGGATGGATCAGAAAGCAAAGATATTTACGAGAAAGAAAGTGTGCAGATCGATGAATCTGATGGAGGAATAGGATCAAATACCTCTGTTTCTGATCAGTCTGAAACCTCAGAACATGGTTGTAGAAAGAACAGTATTTCCAAGGAGAGTGCCTTAAAAAATAAAGTTCCTACAGACCCCAAGAGGCATAATTCCTTGAAAGAAAGAATGCCAAGCATCAGTAAGACAGCTGCCACTCGGCCAAGTATCATTGGCACTACAAAACCTGTTCGTATGTTGAATGACTCTGAGCATATTACAATGAGAAAAGTTGTGCCCATTTCTAAATCCAACAGACCTGGAAGTATAAAACGTACAGAACTCAGGAGTTCAGTTAAGGATGAAGCAAAATCAGATGAGCTCAGACAGACACAACGTCATTCTCTACGAGCAAAATCTGATAATACGCAGAAGTCTTCACCAAGATCTAGTATTGCTACTGAGGAACCCAAGTTTCAAAGAGGAGCAAGTTTTACTTCCAGCAGTGGACGTTTTCAAAGAGATCAGATTCAGAGAAAAAGTTCTGTCAAAAAACCAGCTGCAAAGCCAGTTAGAAATATTAGTAAGCCGAAACTTGATGAAACTAAGATCTGTCGGACGACTCAAAAACAAATTCCACCACCTGCAGAAGTAAACAAACTTCCACCATCCAATACCTTGAAAACTTCATCATCTACACCAAGTTTTGCCCGAAACACTGTGGCCTCCTCCTCCCGCCGTGCAAAGCCAGAACCTTCTGCACCTTCCCCAATAAAATCTTCAACAATAACTAGATCAACATCCTTGCGCCAATCTAAAGGAAAATCTGAACCAGTAATAAGAGAGTCTACCTTAAAAGAAAATGGTAGTGTTGGTACCTTCAGAAGGACCAATAGCATAAGGTCAAATGGGAAGGTGACAGAGGCTACTAATAATGAAAAATCTGAGACTGCCCAAAAAGAGAAGAGTATAGTGGAAAAATCTTCTTTGAAATTCAAGGATACTGGCAAAGCAACATTAGGTAAAATACTGAAGCCTTTGTTGAAGTAGGTGTTTATTTAAAGAGACTGTTTAATTCGACAAACCCCGTTTGGGTGAAATTAATTCTTCTGACAAGCTGTGCTCATGCAGTGCAGATTTTTTATTTTCTATAGACTCTGATGACTGTTGGGACCAACTCTTTTTCCGGCAAGTGCATAATGCGGCCTCATGAAGGAATTTGTGTTGTGATAGTCTTTCAGCTGGCCTAAAAGAGAGCTTAATTGAAAATCTGTATCTGCATTAACCACTCCGTGAAAACATTTTTCGAAGAGCTTTTGAGGACTCTGGTTAGAATTATTTTCATTTTCCAAAGGTACAAGATAATCATTAGTTAATATAGCTGGCTAAAGGAGTACTGGATCACGCTGCCATTGGCTTCATGGTGGGGACTCTGCTGGGAAGAGTCTCCTAAATTTCTGGATTTTATGGCATTGACTGGCACAGGTGTTTCTCTACACTACAAGGAAAAACAAGAGGAAGACTTTGATGCTGTTACTTACAGAACTATATACTTTGAACACAGAAGTGCCATGTATTTATAAAGTATATGAATGGGGTCACCTTTATGTACTTAGATTGAACTTTTGTTGACAGCACTTCGTCCATTCAATGTGTACTCTCTGTGACTCTTGCCTTTACTGTTCACACAGGAATTCTGCTGCTAGGCTTCGATCATGTAAGCTTCTAAAAGAGTCTGTTCATTTTCCACTACTTGATGGGCAAACGTAGTTGGACATATCATGAGTAGTGATTTATATTCTGATAACATGATCTTCTAAGTTTTTGCCCACTTCATGTTAGAAATATTATGAGGAGAATTTGATCCATATCTCTGGAAATGTATAGACACTATATAATATGGTTTGACAGATATTTTACAGTTTGCTTTGTATCTATTTGACCTTTTTACTATCTAAGTCCTAAGATCCCAAAGAAACAGATCACACACCCAGTGCCAAAAGTATGTAAGTGACTTAAAGGGGTATTCTCAAGTTTGAAAGTTATTCTCCTATCTAGGTGATAGGGGATAACTTGGTGATCACTGGATAGTCTGTCCTCTGAACCCCCCAATGATGCCAAGAACTGGGGCTATGTAAATGGAGTGATGGTTGATCATAAGCACTACCGCTCTATTCAGTCTTATAGCAGTGCTGAAGACTAGCCAAGTGCAGTGCTTGGATATCTCCAGCAGTCCCATTAAGACTTAATGGATTGGTAGAGTACATGATTAACCACTTTTCCATTCACACTAGGCTCTTCAGAGTCCCGGCTTTTGGAAACAATGAAGGTCCCAGCTGTTGGATGCCCAGCGATCATGAAGTTATATCCTATCCAATAGATAAGGGATATTTGCAAAGCTTGAGGTGATCTTTGATTCTCCTTGCCATTTTGTCTTTACAAATGCTTTTACAACCTAAATTTGTTATAATATATTCTAATCATGGGTGGAGCTTTATTTTCTTATATAAAGCTCCTAATCCTCTGCGTATAGATTTGTTCAAAAGATAACATGCTGGTTACCTGTCGTCTCCACTACGGAGGGCATAAGGATTTAATGCTTACCATTTGAAGGGCTATCCAGTGAGTAAAAATGTACAAAATGCTAAAAATAATAGACGCAATACTCTCCTCACTAATTTAGTGATCCAATTTTGATGCCTGCTACAGGGAAGTAATCGCTGAGTGTAGTGGACCAATGATTAGCTGCAGTGGTTCCATGTCCTGGAGAAGATTGGTGAAGTGAGTATTGCTGTTATATTTTTTTTTTTTAACCCATTGGGAGCATTTTGTAAAAAAAAAAATAAAGTTTGACAGAGAATGTCGTCAAAAGAAAAAACTATTCAGGCTTTCAGTTCTATTGTAAAATCAATAATGCATCAAGTATGAAGGCAATGAGATGGGACGCTCACGTGCCACTTTTATCCAGACACACGCAGTGCCTCCGTAATTATCGGGTTTCCTCCAGGGTGAAGTAATAAGGATTTAAACATCTCTGCTTTGATGCCTTAATGCAGTTGAATATTTTAGGGTTTCATTCTTTTTATGCCCCAAAGAAAGAAAAAGCTTTAGTATTGATTAGGAAAACCTCATTGCTGGAGTATTTAAAGAGAACCTGTCATATTGAACACTGCCTTTGATCTGCCAGAAGAATGTTCTAGAGCAGAAATAACTGAACAGATTAATGTGTAGGTGTATGGGAACAGATTATGTAGAACTTGTATTTTAATCATTGAAATGCTTGCTGACTCTGGGCTTAGCAGTCAAGGGGACGTTGCCTAATCAGGAAAGGCTGTCACTGATTTGGACCAACTCCTTGACTGGTAAGTCCAGAGTGTGCAGGTATGTAAGTGATGAAAATACAAGATATGCTGAATCTTCACGAAGTATCAATCCGTACAGCCTCTCCTGCTCTGTAACATGTCGTCCATAGACTGCGCGGTATTTCTGGGCTGACAAATTCCCTTTAATTATAAATTGGTATCACAGACGTTCAGCCACAGCATATAATAGACAACTCTGGGATCTTGCTACGTTGATGTGGAGACCCATATATTATGCATTTCATTAAATAATAGCTATACATAGATTTCCATTTGCTAATACAATATTTTACAGTAATTCAAATATTCATTTTGCCAAAGTGGATAACTTGAACACCTTTATAAAGTGTACTTTGCATTTGCACATAAGATCATGATGTGTAAATGGTATCTTCTGTGCAAAACAATAATAGTATGATAAAAGAATTGGCTTTTTTTAATTAAAGTTGACCCCCTGTATTATGTTAGAATATACAGGTCCTTTTTTCCCTTGTGGAGGTATCAGACATACATTGTATATAAAAGTAAATATTCAGGAACAGAATTCAGTGGTAGGCTGTACGTGTTTTCTTATTTGTATATTTACTACCATTTTCTGATGGAGATTTATTTAAGTATGTTTAATAATGTAAATTTGTATACTAGAAGGTACAATGTACATAGCCAATATGTATTTAAAGGATCTTTACGTATTTCAGAATAGTTTGCTAATAAATTTCTCAACTGAAGTTGTGGTTTTTGTTTTGTCCTTTTCTTCCTATTTTAATAATTGTACTACAATCCCCATTCCCAAAAAGGCAAAAAGCTGGGACGCTGTCTAAAATGTAAAGAAAACAAGCATGCAATAATTTGGAAATCATATTGCCACATTTTATTCACAGCAGAATATAGAACACAAATCAAAAGGTGAAAGTTAGAGATTTGTCCATTGCATTTGAAAACCTCAACTTATTTAGACATTGATGGCAGAAACACATGCTTTTCTCTCAACAAATTGCTTTGTGGGTTATTAATCATCTGACGATGCATAGCTGGTGGGGAAAGGTTGAACTTGATGGACCGATTATATATTTATATATATAATATACATTTCTTTCTTTTTTTTCTTCAATGTATACAGGCTATGTAAAAAATAAAAATCTTAAAAAAATGGTGTCAAGGCCATGCGCATAGCATCCCCTCATCTTTTTGCAACAGTCTGGGAAGTGAGGAGAGCAATTGCTGGAGTTTTAGGAGAGGAATATTGCCCCTTCCTTGTTTGTAGTATTCCAGCTGCTCAACATTCCTGGGTATTCCTTCTCGGATTTTTAATTTCATTATGCTCCAAATGTTTTCCCTTGGCTGCGTCCTCTCCCCATGATGTCCTGTTTGAGTATCCCAGCATGCATTGGGGATTCTAAAACAAAACTCTATCAAGGTGGAAGTTTATTGAAAAAAAGAGAGGGAACAAAATATTTAAAGTATTTTACAAAAGTGATTAGATTACTACGTTCAATAGACTTTTGAAACAATGAGGAAAACAAAGGACATATAATAAAGCCCAAGAGCATTTTATTGATAATATTAACACATCATATAATATGGAACAGTAGTGCGTTGTAAGGACAGGGAAAGCATCCAGGAAGCCTGGATCAAATGCATGTAATAGTCTAAAGGCACTGTCATACTTAGCGATCGCACCAGCGATCACAACAACAACTCGACCGGCGAGATCGCTAGTGCGATCGCTATGTGATCGCTAGTTAGATTCCAAACACAACTCACCAGCGATCTGTATAACGACCTCTGCGGTCGTTGGGAAAACCTAGTCCCACCTGCGACACTGGTGAAGTCGTTCATAAAGGGTGTCACACTCAGCGATTCAGGCTCACCAGCAGGACACCAACGACCAAAAAAACGGCTCAGAACGTTCATAAGCGATCAAAGACATCTCAGCAGGGGCCACATCACTGCTACATGTCACACACAGCTGCATCGCTAACGGGATCGCTACTGCGTCATAAAATCGGTGACACATTAGCGATCTCGTTAGCAATCTTGTTTAGTGTGACAGTACCTTTAGGCTTGTTTCATAATGCATATCCTAATTGTGCTCAAGGAGAATGTCCCCTAAATTAGCTATTTAGATACATGTGGACAAAAAGAAAAAAAAAGGTCCCCTACTCTCATCAACACTCATCACCTACACTTAACAACTTCAACTTCACTTCACAATCTCTCTTGTTCATATGAAGGATGTTCACTGGTGTTGAGTTCAGGGCTCTGGAGGACCAGTCAAGTTCTTCTACACCAGACTTGCCCAACCATTCCTGTTGTGGACCTCTATTTGCACTAGGGCACAGTCCTGCTGGAACAGAGAAGCGCCTTCCATAAACTATTCTCACAAAACAGGGAGCATACAATTGTCTAGATACTCATGGGACGCTGAAGCATTAAGATTTCCCTTCACTGGAACCAAGGGGCTTGAGCCAATTGCTGAAAAATTGCTGAAAACCACCCATTAGCATTATCCCTCATCCAGCAAATTTTACAGTTAGCACGGCACAATGCAGTTAGGTAATGGCTCTTGGCATTCGCCAATACTCAATGATCAGGCTGCTAGATAAAGAATGTGATTCGTCACTGCACAGAAAACCTTTCCACTGCTCCAGAGTCCAGTGACTGTGCTTTACATCACGCCATATGCCAGAAGGTTTGCATACAGCTGCTGGACTATGTAAAATTGTCGTTGCGCTCCTGGCACACAGTTTTGGGGCTGATGTTAGAGGTTGTCTAGCCTAAGAATCGGTCTGTAGTCACTTCATGCAGCTAGAGAATTTCTGACAGGGTGTTATGTGCACACTGTCACGATTTGCCTGCAAGTGTGGTGGTCACGTAACCACCTCTATGCAAATTGCATATTCAGGATTATGTGCCGACTAGTCTCACTCGGCTTCTCTCAATTCACTTCTATTGATGGCATTGACAACTTTTATGCATTTTGCGTCTCAAAACTTGGCAGCCCCTTCTGTAACTTTATGTTGGCTGCCATATTGAGTTCCAGTGCTTCCTAAAATGTTTTCAATAATGCCACTCAACGTTAGCCATGGAATATTTAGGAGGAAGAAAATATCATGACTACAATGGTGACATCCTATTACAGTACCACCTCGCTGGAATTTTAGAACGAGCCATTCTTTCCCCAAAAGTTGGTAAAGGCACACTGCATGGAGATGTGCCGTATTTTATACACAGGTGGAAATGGGACTTGGTCCATATATTGTAGGGTAAATGTGTAGACCTAAGTAGTCTTTATTAAGAATTCTATTATAAAATTAAAAAAATCAATGAAAAATAGTCACCATGGAAAGGAGATGGATATACGTATATTTTCCTGATACTCCTTATGAAGAGATTTTCCAAGTCTAGCAGAGCAGTTGCATGGAGGAATGGCATGTGGTTGTCGTAGTAATTTATAAGAGTATGACAAGGGAACTAATTAATCCTAACCTTCTTAAACTGTTACATCATCTGCAGCTCTCATCGAGTGCGTTCCCAGGCCTAAGTAAACCATGTCTCTTCTCTATTCACTAATTTGTGATTGCTATAGCACCCAGGGAAATATTCGCTGTTCACACAGTGGAAATGAGGTTATGTGTATGCTTTTTCAATTGATCAGTGTCCTGACTTCTTAAGTTTCTGCTTGCACTAAACCAAATTATTCCTGAAGCTGGACACCCCGAATTACTCCTTACCGACCACTGCTGGCACGTATACTATACCAGACCTTTACTGTTTATGGCATGGGTACACCTGACCTCGCTAAATTTATTTTCTTATGACACCACAAGTTTTGCTGAAGGTGTAACTGTCAAGAATGACTCAGTCAACAAATACATCCTCTGTTCCATCTAGAACTATTTTTTTTTTTTTTTTAGAGGATATGGAATGTCTTTCTACATAGCCATGTTTTGAGCCAAGAATTGATCAAGATGGGTCCATTAATCATACAAAAGTACCTGGGCCAAAACAGGGTAAACCTGAATCATGGAGTTTTACTTGTTTCATCACGCCATTTTATTTTACAAATCCAAATTTAAAGGGCTTGTACGCAATAAAAAAAAAAAAAAAATCATAGCTGGTGCTTGATAATTGCACAGCCACACCTGTCCATGTTTTGTGCAATTCACTACAATAGATCCTGAGTAACAATGCTGGATAAAACCCATGGATGCCTGTAGCATTGTTTTTGGAAGAAATCACCCATTTATTTCTAATTCTGTACAACCTTTTGAATATGCACAGTGTAGCGTCGGCGTCCCTGCCCTCTGCCAGGCAGGGACGCTGTTCCCCTCACCCCTCTGCTCCAGGTCCAGCGTCCTCCTGCCGCTCTGCTGGCGGTGCACGCTCCTTTCCTGCCTCTGTGCTTAGGGCGCGCGCGCGGGCGCTGCCCCCCCCTCTTAAAGGGGCCGCGCGCGTCGTCCTAAGAAGTCCCCGGCCAATGGCCGGAGGACTTCACCTTATATAAGGTCTAAAATAGAGGTGCCAGCAATGGTTTCAAGTAGTTCACTACACCGTGGCTATAAGCCTCGGTCCTTAGCGAAACTGGTGCTATTTTACTGCTGCAGTCCACGGTAGTGAACATTTGTGACCTCTCGCCACGTACCTGGGAGGGGTAAGTTGATGCCTGCAGTCACCTTGGAGGCCGCTCATCTGGCCTGCCTGCACGCTCACCTGGGAGCGCTCATACTGTGTATACCTGCCTGCCTGCACGCTCACCTGGGAGCGCTCATCTGTTACCTGCCTGCACGCTCACCTGGGAGCGCTCAACTGTTACCTGCCTGCCGCTCACCTGGGAGCGCTCATCTGTTACCTGCCTGCCCGCTCACCTGGGAGCGCTCATCTGTTACCTGTCTGCCCACTCACCTGGGAGTGCTCATCTGTTACCTGCCTGCCCGCTCACCTGGGAGCGCTCATCCGTTACCTGCCTGCTAGCCTACCTGGAGGCTCAGCCATCACAGGTCGTATCTACACTCCTCCAGAGACTACCCCGGTCACTTGCCGTGACCTCCTACCCACTCATCCAGAGACTGCCCCGGTCACTTGCCGTGACCTCCTACCCACTCATCCAGAGACTGCCCCGGTCACTTGCCGTGACCTCCTACCCACTCATCCAGAGACTGCCCCGGTCACTTGCCATGACCTCCTGCCCACTCATCCAGAGACTGCCCTGGTCACTTGCTGTGACCTCCTGCTCACTCTTCCAGAGACTGCCTCGGTCACTTGCCGCGACTTCCTGCCCGTTCATCCAGAGACTACCTCGCTTATCTGCTGTGACTACCTGCCCGTCCACCCTGGTCGCCACCCGCTCTCTTACAAGGTCCGCCCCTTTGTATAGTAGCTCAGAGGTTCCGCCTCCCAGACCCGTTACAGTTTGCTCGGGCCATGGAACCCGGTGGCGCCCAAGTTCCCTCCATCTCGGACCTGTGTCATGAACTGTCCCGTCAGAAGTCCCAACAGGAGTCCATCCTGGGTCACCTGCGGAATGTCAATTCTCGCCTGGACACTCTGACAGCTCCACCAGCTACCACCGCTGGTGCCATGACTCGCAATCCGGCAGCCCCTCTGCTCCCCAATACCATGGGCTTCTGTCACGGACCCCGGCTCTCTGCACCTCCTCGCTTCGGAGGCGACCCTGCTCAGGCTCGGGGCTTCATTAATCAGTGCACTCTGCACTTTGAACTTCTCTCCCACCAGTTTAACTCGACCGGGCCAAAATTGCCTTCATCATGTCCCATCTCACTAGGGAGGCCCTGGCCTGGCTGAATCCTCTCTGGGAGAGAGGAGATCCTCTGGTGTCCGACCTGTCTGCCTTTCTCACGGCTTTTCGGAAAGTCTTTGATGAGCCCGGACAAAGATCTCATCCGCATCATCTCTGCTACGCCTCCGTCAGGGAAGTCTCACCGTGGGCCAATATGCCATACGGTTTCGTACCCTTGCATCGGAGCTGGCCTGGGACAACGACGCTCTGGTATCCGTTTTCTGGGAGGGTTTGTCCGGCCGTATTAAGGATGAACTCGCCGGTCGGGACATTCCTACCACTCTCGATGACCTTATAACTCTCGCCACCCGGATTGACCTACGGTTCCAGGAGCGGGCCAAAGAGGTCACCCGTGAGAGGAGGTTTCCACGTCTAGCTCCTACGTTTCAGAAACCCGTCACTCCCTCCGTTTCTCCCCAAGTACACTCTCCTGAGCCTATGCAGGTCGACCAGACCAAGATGGTCAAAACCCGTCAGGAATTACGCCGTGCTGAGGGAGTTGCTTCTACTGTGGCAGTAAGGAGCATCGGATTCGTACCTGTCCGGAGAGGTCGGGAAACGCCTGTGTCTAGGTTCGCTCAGAGAGGTCAACCTAGACAAGGAGAAAGCCTCTCCATCTCTGCTGCTGTCAGTCTCCATTCTCTGTGGGGAAAATCGTTATTTTGAACTAGCCCAACTTGACTCTGGAGCAGCCTGGAATCTTATGTCACAGTCCTGAAAAATACCGCTTCCACCAAACCTGGTTGTACCATACATCTGCTTGGACGGGTTTTTACCACACCCCATCCAACTCATCACCGAACCCATAACTCTGCAAGTGGGAATGCTGCATTCTGAGAGCATCTCTTTTCATGTTCTGCCTGGACTCTCTCACGCCCTCTTACTAGGGCTACCTTGGCTCCAAAGACATGGACCCGTGCTCGACTGGCAGACCGGAGAGGTTCTTCGCTGGGGACAGGATTGTCATAAGACATGTTTGGTTCCTGTTCATCCTGTCTGTCCATCTCCTACCCCAACTAATCTACCTGGACTTCCGATCCCCTATTGGTCATTTGCTGATGTCTTTAATAAAAAAGAGGCAGAGACATTACCTCCTCACAGACCATACGATTGTCCTATCGACCTGTTACCTGGTACTACGCCTCCCCGTGGGCGTATTTACCCATTATCCGCTGCTGAGACCCGGTCGATGTCCGAATATATCGAGGAGAATTTGGCCAGGGGATTCATCCGGAAATCTACCTCCCCGGCAGGAGCAGGCTTCTTTTTCGTAAAAAAGGACGGCTCTCTTCGCCCCTGTATAGACTATAGAGGTCTTAACCAGATCACGGTGAAGAATAAATACCCCCTTCCGCTCATTCCAGAGTTATTTGATCGTTTGAGGGGGGCTAGAATCTTCACCAAACTGGATCTCCGTGGGGCGTACAACCTGGTCCGTATCCGTCAAGGGGATGAATGGAAGACTGCATTTAACACCCGGGACGGCCACTATGAATATCTAGTGATGCCCTTTGGTCTCTGTAATGCTCCTGCCGTCTTTCAAGAGTTGGTCAATGACATCTTCCGGGACCTTCTCTACTCCTGCGTAGTGGTGTACCTGGACGACATCTTGGTCTTCTCTCCGGATCTCCAGACTCACCGGAGGGACGTTCGTCAGGTTCTGCTCAGGCTCAGGCAGAATCACCTCTTCGCTAAATTTGAGAAATGCCTCTTTGAGCAGACCTCGCTGCCGTCTTTGGGCTACGTCATTTCTCAGACCGGTCTGCGAATGGATCCAGAGAAACTGTCGGCCATCGAGAAATGGCCCCGACCGGAGGGATTGAAGGACATTCAGCGGTTCCTGGGCTTCGCCAACTACTACCGCCTCTTTCATACCGCACTTCTCTTCCCGGACTGGCCCAATTTCCGCACTTACCCGTAAGGGTACTAACCCCAAAGAATGGACGCCCGAAGCAGAAGAGGCCTTTCTTTCCTTAAAGCAGGCCTTCTCTTCCGCCCGGTTCTGCATCGCCCGGACGGCAACAAGCAGTTCTTCCTGGAGGTTGACGCTTCCTCCTCTGGAGCCGGAGCGGTACTTACTCAAAAATCATCTTCCGGGAGGATGGTAACTTGTGGCTTCTTCTCCAAACTCTTCTCCTCTTCTGAGCGCAATTATTCCATAGGAGACCGAGAGTTATTGGCCATCAAGCTGGCATTGGAGGAGTGGCGTTACCTACTCGAGGGGGCTCTTCATCCGGTAATTATTTACACTGACCACAAAAACTTGGCTTACCTCCAGCATGCCCAGAGACTTAACCCGCGTCAGGCCCGGTGGTCCTTGTTTTTTGCTCGTTTCGATTTTGTTCTACATTTTCGCCCGGCAGACAAGAACATCAAGGCGGACGCCTTGTCCCGATCCTTCCTGGTGTCGGATCTCGAGGAGGAACCGAAACATATCATCGATCCCGCCAGAGTAATGCAGGTGGCTCCCGTGAGTCTAAATCGTCTCCCTCCCGGTAAGACGTTCGTATCGGTACCCGATCGGGAGAGAATCCTACACTGGGGCCATTCGTCTAAATTAGCTGGCCACGCCGGTCAAAAAAAGACCCTCCAGCTTATTACTCGGCATTACTGGTGGCCTACCCTGCACAAGGACGTAATAGACTTTGTTTCTGCCTGTGCCTCATGTGGCCGCAACAAGGTTCCGAGACTTCTGCCTGCCGGTCGTCTCCTTCCGCTTCCTGTACCCGCTGCTCCCTGGCAGCATATAGCCATGGACTTCATAACGGACCTTCCCGTTTCTGCTGGTTGTACGGTCATTTGGGTGGTCGTTGACCGCTTTTCCAAGATGGCTCATTTTATTCCCCTGCCAGGCCTCCCGTCTGCACCCAAGCTGGCTAAAGACTTTATCCGCCACATCTTCCGTCTTCATGGCCTGCCTCACCATATCGTGTCGGATCGAGGGGTACAGTTCACCTCACGTTTTTGGAGAGCCACTTGTAAATTGCTAGACGTCACCTTGGACTTCTCCTCCGCCTACCACCCACAGTCCAATGGTCAAGTTGAGCGGGTCAATCAGATCCTGACCAGTTACCTCCGGCACTTCGTTAATGTCCACCATTCTGACTGGGTGGATCTCCTGCCATGGGCCGAATTTTCTTACAACAATCACGAGAGCGAATCTTCCTCCAAATCCCCGTTTTTTGTAGTCTTCGGTCAGCATCCTCGGATCCCATTTCCCGTCTCCATCTCAGTGGACAATCCGGCTGCGGAATCTCTTGTTAACAAATTTTCCTCCATATGGGAGAGTACCCGGTCCGCACTCCTTCTGTCATCCGACCGTATGAAAAGACATGCTGACAAAAAACGTCTGGATCCTCCTCAATTCCGTCCTGGGGATAAGGTCTGGCTCTCGTCCAAGTATGTCCGGCTCAAGATTCCTTCCTATAAGTTAGGGCCTCGATTCATCGGTCCTTTGGAGGTCATCAGTCAAATCAACCCAGTGGCCTATAAATTGAAACTGCCGGCCAACTTGCGGATCCCTAACTCCTTCCATGTATCTCTACTCAAACCGGTGGTACTTAACTCTTTTTCCAAGTCTACAGGTACGCCTCCTGCTCTGGTTTCAGCTGAAAACGAATTTGAGGTAGAGAACATTTTGGCCACCAAAAGGGTAAGAAGGAAGACCTATTTTTTGGTGGATTGGAAGGGGTTTGGTACTGAGGAGAGAACATGGGAGCCTCGGGAGAACATCCATGCCCCTCTCATCCTAGCTAAATTTCTTTCTAGCCTAAAAAAGGGGGGGCCTAAAGGGGGGGGTACTGTAGCGTCGGCGTCCCTGCCCTCTGCCAGGCAGGGACGCTGTTCCCCTCACCCCTCTGCTCCAGGTCCGGCGTCCTCCTGCCGCTCTGCTGGCGGTGCACGCTCCTTTCCTGCCTCTGTGCTTAGGGCGCGAGCGCGGGCGCTGCCCCCCCTCTTAAAGGGGCCGCGCGCAGTCGTCCTAAGAAGTCCCCGGCCAATGGCCGGAGGACTTCACCTTATATAAGGCCCCTCCTCCAAAATGGAGGTGCCCTAGCAATGTTGTTGCACAGTTCACTACTCTGCTTCAGTCCTCAGGGTCCTTGCCAGATACCTGTCTGTCGCTATCTGTTACCTGCCTGCACGCTCACCTGGGAGCGCTCATCTGTTACCTGCCTGCACGCTCACCTGGGAGCGCTCATCTGTTACCTGCCTGCACGCTCACCTGGGAGCGCTCATCTGTTACCTGCCTGCACGCTCACCTGGGAGCGCTCATCTGTTACCTGCCTGCACGCTCACCTGGGAGCGCTCATCTGTTACCTGCCTGCACGCTCACCTGGGAGCGCTCATCTGTTACCTGCCTGCACGCTCACCTGGGAGCGCTCATCTGTTACCTGCCTGCCCGCTCACCTGGGAGCGCTCATCTGTTACCTGTCTGCCCACTCACCTGGGAGTGCTCATCTGTTACCTGCCTGCCCGCTCACCTGGGAGCGCTCATCGTTACCTGCCTGCTAGCTCACCTGGAGGCTCAGCCATCACGGGTCGTATCTACACTCCTCCAGAGACTACCCCGGTCACTTGCGTGACCCCTACCCTCACAGAGACTGCCCCGGTCACTTGCCGTGACCTCCTACCCACTCATCCAGAGACTGCCCCGGTCACTTGCCGTGACCTCCTACCCACTCATCCAGAGACTGCCCCGGTCACTTGCCGTGACCTCCTGCCCACTCATCCAGAGACTGCCCCGGTCACTTGCCGTGACCTCCTGCCCACTCTTCCAGAGACTGCCTCGGTCACTTGCCGCGACTTCCTGCCCGTTCATCCAGAGACTACCTCGCTTATCTGCTGTGACTACCTGCCCGTCCACCCTGGTCGCCACCCGCTCTCTTACAAGGTCCGCCCCTTTGTATAGTAGCTCAGAGGTTCCGCCTCCCAGACCCGTTACACACAGTTTATAATCGGTAGAACCACATTAAATATATATGGTACAAATTGCTACACTGAATCTATGCTTCAGTAGTCAATCAGTACACTATTTAGTGACAATTATGTCTTGCACTTTGTACATATACTTTTTTAAGGGGGTTTGACCGCTGGGATCCTTACGGGGCACTTTTATCACCACCAGTATAAAGTAGCAATGCACATCCTCTAACCACTGCTCCAATAATTTACTATGGGGCTGCACTTGTCTTTTCTGGCAGCCCCAAAGAAAATTTAATGGAATATGGGGTCCGGTGTCCCACCTGCTGTTCAATTTTTGTAACGAGAAGAAAGGTACCTATCGACGATGAAAATTCCCCATTCTTCAGATTCTATGGATGAGTGATAATTTTTTTTCACTGAACAGCTGTGAAAAAAAAGCTGTTCACTTTAAACAAAAATCGAGATAAACGTAGAGGGTTATGAACAACATAATTCATTAACTCTTGCAAATGTGTGAAAAAAGCTGAAGTATAGAAAGATAAGGAAGAAAAAAAAGCTTGTGATTTGGAACCATTTCTAGTAGAGATGAGTAGATGCCGATAAAACACGTAATCCACCGCATAGGTAAAAAGTTTCTTATGCATTTTTGTTAATTTAAAATCCACTTAGAATGCTACAAAAATATGAAAAAGATCATGGCATGTTCATACACTGCCCTAAAAAATAAAGGGAACACTTACATTGTTTTGTTTAACTCAAAGTCCATCACGCTTCTGTGAAATCAACCTGTCCAGTTATGAAGCAACTCTGATTGTAAATCAGTTTCTCCTGCTGTTGTGCAAATGGAACAGACAACAAGTAGAAATGATAGGCAAATTAGCAAGACACCCCCTATAAAGGAGTGGTTATCCTTGTGACCACAGACCATTTCTGTTCTCATTCTTTTTAGCTGTGATTTTGGTCACTTTTGCATTTTGTCCTTGCTCTCACCCCTAGAGGTACAGTAGCATAAGGCAGTGTCTACTGTACAACCTATAGAAGTTTCTCAGGTCGTGCAGCTCATCCAGGATGGCACATAAATGCAAGCTGTGGCAAGAAGGGTAGCTGTGGTTGTCAGCACAATGTCCAGAGCATGGAGCAGATACCAGGAGCCGTGGAGGGGGCTGTAGGAGGGCAACAACCCAGTTGCAGGACTGCTATCTCTTCGTTTGTGCAAGGAGGAGCAGTGACAGAGCCCTGCAAAATGACCTCCAGCAGGCCACTAACATCCATGTGTTTGCTCAAACTGTCAGAAGCAAACTCCATGAGGTTAGTATGACGGCACGACGTCCACAAGTGGGTGATGTGATTACAGCCCAACACCATGCAGGGCGACTGTCATTTGCCAGAGAACACCAAGATAGACAGATTCGACATTGCCGTCCTGTGCGTTTCACGGACGAGAGCAGGTTCACACTGAGCACATGTGACAGACGTGACGGAGATACCGTAGAACGTTTTGCTGTCTGCATCATCCTCCAGCATGACTGGTTTGGCAGTGGGTCAGTAATGGTGTGGGATGGCATTTCTTTGGAGGGCCACACAGCCCTCCATGTGCTAGCCAGAGGTACTTTGACTGACATTGGGTACCGGGATGAGATCATCAGACACATTGTGAGACCATATGTAGGTGCAGTGTGCCCTGGTTTCCTTCTGATGTATGACAATGCTAGGCCTCATGTGGCTGGAGTGTGTCAGCAGTTCCTGCATGATGAAGGCATTCTTGCTATGGACTGGCCTGGTCTGGTTCCTGCGACTCCTAACTATAGCGCAAATCTGTTAAGAAATAAAGGGCCTAAAAAATAAAAGATATCTTTTAAATGTTTCATAGTGCTACTGACTGAATCTACCGTAATTAGCACTATGGCTCCTGTATAGTCAGCAGTCTTGTGATAGCTGTTTATGTGTAGCCCTGGTGTGAAGGCACACGCAGTACCCTGGAGAATGTGTGGAGAGATAGCAGTTTAATGCTCAATGAACATTCATTTCAACACGCACTTAGACACGCCCACAGGTATAAAGTCTAGTCACAGGGAGTGTTCAGTAGTCAGAGTTCAGTTCAGTCAGTGACTCGAAGGAGTCAGGAAGTGCAGTCTGCGTGCAGTTCAGAGAAGTGGAGGCCAGTACAGGTGAGCCAGTTCACCTCAGCCTGGTCAGAGCTGTGCCCCACTGATAGACAGACTGAGACATTCTATTAAGAAGAGGGAAGTGAGTTGCAGATATACTTCAGTCTCCTGTCCCAAGGACGGTGAAGGTTCAGAGACGTGCTCCTGCCTAGAAGATTACTGAGTTTCTGGCAACAAGCTCAAGAAAGAAGTTAAGAAAGGGACTGACTTTTATAACCTTTGAAGTGAGAAATGCTTATGCTACAAGCGCGGACAAGGCGAAAGGCACAGTGGTAGGAATTCTGAGTGCTATAGGATTGGAGAAGTCCTGCACATTGTTACCGGTCACTGGAGACCGAAGCACCACTATAGCTTCACGCATGGTGGTAGAAAACCCAGAGGCTTACTGGACCTTAGGTAACAGCAAGCAGCCCCTGGAGTGTCGGTACGTAACTGGGGTCAGGGGGAGTGAGAACCTTGAGCCTGATCAGCAAGAATAGGAACTCAGCTCTCTCACAGGAAGGCTCCGACCACAACACTGACCGGGCAGTACAGCTTAGAGAAGCTGGAGTTTATAGAGGGAACTACGCTTTATGCTGGTTGGACTCACCATTTTGAAAGAAAAGGAGGCCCCTAACTTGTCCAGCTGCTAACTCAAAACACATTCTCCATTGGATCAGCCTCCCTGGGACCTGCCTAACCATCTTGCAAGTAAAAAGGTATGGAAAGACGCTGATGTGTGAGACTGTGTTATTTGATTGCGTCCCTGCACTACCCCATCATAACTATCGACCTGAGGGAAGAGTCCCACCTGTAGGGGACCCGACATCTAGCTGCCTCACCATCCCCTCAGAGCTCTACAGCAGCGCTGGTACAAATTACCAGAAGACTACAGGTGGCGTCACGAACTGTATATAAATCTATCCCCTGTAAATATTCCCCCAACATACGCCAGACCGCCAGGGCCACAGACCGAGCCACCGCTACCTGTGACAAACCCCATAGACTTCCATGGGCTCGGCTCTGAGTACCCCATATCCCTGGTAATCCACAATTGTGGTGGCGGGTCGAGACAAATTGGCGTCACGAACAGGATGCGAAACTCGCAAAATTGCGAGCCCTGTGTGCCTATGGAATTGTTTTTTGTGAAAAGAACTGTTTGCACTTTTGGCGCCAAAAATCGCCATCTTTGTCGCCATATTCGCGCCCTCAGGCGCTGGAGAAGAAGGTGGGCGTACCTTCGTGGGCGTGTACCCCCTGTGGCGCGAAGAAAATGCCTGCCCTCTCAAAGTGCTATTACAATATGCGATCCTGCCCTACAGCAAAGGAGGTCCGCCTCCTCTTCACCTTCCCTGCGAAGAGGAGGAGACGCAAACCCCGCCTCCACGGAAGAGACCGGACGTCTCTGGAGAGAGATGAGAGAACGCTCTGGAACATCATGGAAGCAGGACGTGTGCAGCCGAGCAGGGAAGCGGAGGAAGGCAGGCCCCGTTCCCCAGCCAAGCTGCCACCAGCACCGGAACCATCCGTGGTCCTGCACCTGCAGCAAGCATTGCTGGAAATTAAAGAGGAGAATGCACGACTGAAAAAGATGGTCCAGCACCAATCTGGATTTGAAGAGATCGAGAGACGCCGGCGTACCCAAGAGCAGCGGGGGCTGTGGGACGCGGTGTTCTCTCCCTCGACGACCCCCTACGTCTGGAGTTACCAAAACTTCTGCTGCCCAAGGCAAAGGAGCAACCGGAGGCTGCCCCCGAAAGTACCGATCCTGATCCCACCGGTGAAGCGGTGGAGGCGAAGGAGGTTGAGGAGGTACCGCCAGTTCCGGAACGCCCGCCCGGCCAGGAGGCCGCAGCAGATGATCGATCCCCGGCAGGGACACCGGAGGGGTCCTGTCCGTCATTACCAGATGTGGACTGGGACGAGATGGCGCGCCTGGATGACGTCGCCTACACCGCCCAGTGGGAACGTGAGTGGCAGCGTCGCGAGGAGAAGCAGCAACGCCAGCAGGAGGAAGAGCGGGAAGCTCAGCGCAACCGACAGCGGCAGCATGCAGAGCTGATCGCGGACAAGGAGAGTGTCCGTCGAGAAAAAGGTACTCTGAGGGAACCGCGGCGGCAGGGGTGTGTGACAGAGTTCCAGCTCCGGAAGGGCTGGGGCTTCATCAGAGAACCGGGCCTCTACCCAGGGGTCTTTGTCAGCAGACGTGATGTAGAATCCCACCTACCGCAAGGCCATCCCGGGAGGGACCTAATTAATGGAGACATTGTCACCTATACACGACACTGGGGTATGAAGGGATGGTATGCCCTTAATGTCACAATCGTCCGTGACCCCGTCCCCGACGCAGGTAACGTCACCACTACCGCAGCGTCCCCGTCTCCAGTTCAAACAGCACTAGGCCGTGCCCCAGCATCGCCCCCTGCAAGCTCCTCGCAAATGGAAGCAACGTCTACATACTCTTCATTATCTTGTCATCCTTCTACATCGCAACTTGCGACCCAGTTTCCATCGCAATCTATGACACGATCGATATCGCTAACTGTAACGCAAATTGAAACGCAATCGGTGTCTCGCAAGGAGAAAGTACCCGTTGCGCCCCTAGAGGTTCGTACGAGAACTGTGGCGACCCAGACTCTGATAGCAGGTCACGACTTGTTAGTCATGGGATCTAGGGACCATCGCATTGTTCCAGCCCCCGGGGTGGAAAATGTAGTTGAAATAATTAAACAGTAAAAGAAAAACCGGTAAGATCCAGACAGGGGTCTACCATATGTAATGTTGTAAAAAGTTTGAGAATTTTTGCCAATTTTGCACTTTATTGCCAGAGATAATTTCTATGTTTTTCTATATTGAGTAGAATGCCCGGCTGGGTACCAAAGTAAAAAGTTGAAAATTTAATGCATATTAGAAATGTATTTATATCTGTGTCTTTTTCTTATCGTGTTTTACAATGGACTCTGAGGCTGAGGACTGAGCCAGCCCAAGAACTGATTTTGTAAATAGTTGCACTTTGTGCATTATCTTGGTTTTACATAAAACCAGCACAACTACCTCTGAATAATAAAACCCTTGTGGTGTGGCACTGAGTGAGGTCTGCATCCAGATGTCCTGCAGCCCACCCAGGACCCACGTTGAAGGTTTGGTGCGGGTCCTTCACAAGAATATTGTCGTCTCTGTATATGAAAATGTATATTTAATATTTTGAATTTTTCTATATTTAATGTTTTATCGCAACGTTCAAGAAATCCTTACCTCCCGGATGGGACGAGTTAATGTTTAATGTTAATGCATAAACAAAAATTTCTGTCTCTTTGTATTTTACAGCCCGGGAGTGCTGTCTTTTACCATGGGGGAATGTGTAGCCCTGGTGTGAAGGCACACGCAGTACCCTGGAGAATGTGTGGAGAGATAGCAGTTTAATGCTCAATGAACATTCATTTCAACACGCACTTAGACACGCCCACAGGTATAAAGTCTAGTCACAGGGAGTGTTCAGTAGTCAGAGTTCAGTTCAGTCAGTGACTCGAAGGAGTCAGGAAGTGCAGTCTGCGTGCAGTTCAGAGAAGTGGAGGCCAGTACAGGTGAGCCAGTTCACCTCAGCCTGGTCAGAGCTGTGCCCCACTGATAGACAGACTGAGACATTCTATTAAGAAGAGGGAAGTGAGTTGCAGATATACTTCAGTCTCCTGTCCCAAGGACGGTGAAGGTTCAGAGACGTGCTCCTGCCTAGAAGATTACTGAGTTTCTGGCAACAAGCTCAAGAAAGAAGTTAAGAAAGGGACTGACTTTTATAACCTTTGAAGTGAGAAATGCTTATGCTACAAGCGCGGACAAGGCGAAAGGCACAGTGGTAGGAATTCTGAGTGCTATAGGATTGGAGAAGTCCTGCACATTGTTACCGGTCACTGGAGACCGAAGCACCACTATAGCTTCACGCATGGTGGTAGAAAACCCAGAGGCTTACTGGACCTTAGGTAACAGCAAGCAGCCCCTGGAGTGTCGGTACGTAACTGGGGTCAGGGGGAGTGAGAACCTTGAGCCTGATCAGCAAGAATAGGAACTCAGCTCTCTCACAGGAAGGCTCCGACCACAACACTGACCGGGCAGTACAGCTTAGAGAAGCTGGAGTTTATAGAGGGAACTACGCTTTATGCTGGTTGGACTCACCATTTTGAAAGAAAAGGAGGCCCCTAACTTGTCCAGCTGCTAACTCAAAACACATTCTCCATTGGATCAGCCTCCCTGGGACCTGCCTAACCATCTTGCAAGTAAAAAGGTATGGAAAGACGCTGATGTGTGAGACTGTGTTATTTGATTGCGTCCCTGCACTACCCCATCATAACTATCGACCTGAGGGAAGAGTCCCACCTGTAGGGGACCCGACATCTAGCTGCCTCACCATCCCCTCAGAGCTCTACAGCAGCGCTGGTACAAATTACCAGAAGACTACAGGTGGCGTCACGAACTGTATATAAATCTATCCCCTGTAAATATTCCCCCAACATACGCCAGACCGCCAGGGCCACAGACCGAGCCACCGCTACCTGTGACAAACCCCATAGACTTCCATGGGCTCGGCTCTGAGTACCCCATATCCCTGGTAATCCACAATTGTGGTGGCGGGTCGAGACATTTACAACCACTCCATCTCCACTCCATTGAGATGTCATTGATCGCTTATGAACGTTCTGAGCCGTTTTTTGGTCGTTGGTGTCCCGCTGGTGAGCCTGAATCGCTGAGTGTGACACCCTTTATGAACAACTTCACCAGCATCGCAGGTGGGACTAGGTTTTCCCAACGACCGCAGAGGTCGTTATACAGATCGCTGATGAGTTGTGTTTGGAATCTCACAGCTAAGTCGCTAACGAGATCGCTACTGCATCATAAATGGTGACGCAGTAGCGATCTCGCTTAGTGTGGCATACCCTTAAGTATATACTGGGAGTTGCAGGTTTATAGCCAGTGCAGTGGAGTCGGTAAAAAATGGACTGACTCTGACTCCTAAAATATAGAATAAATTGGGTTCTGTAGTTCAGTGCAGGTTGTGCTGTAAATGTTTTCATAATTAGGTAAAGTTATAAAATGTCCTATAAATGTCTGTTCTATTCCTGATCTAAGTATCCAGGCTTTTAGTTGAGATTAATCTGTGCTGCAGTCTATGTACATGCTCATATATCAATATTGTCCGTTTATATATAATACACACACAGATTCTGGCTTACATCATCATGGCCGAAGAAGACAAACCAGAGAAAAAATCTAAAATACATTTTTATTACATATTTAAATAAAATCATACATAAGAAACAACTATAAAAAAGCAGAGTGTCCAGAAGGGTGAAGTGTATACCATAAATAATAGAAGGTGGAGGTATCACTGTGCTCACTTAGAAAATAGGTTACAAATCCTCTATGTAGGACTGAGCCAGATTGCCTGCTCTCAGTAAGTTTGCACCCAAAAGTAATTAAACTTCTACAAGGAGTCTATAACGAGGACAACATCTCTATATTTGTTTATATATAATTCCACAGAGTAAAGTATAAATGTGCACTCAAGAAAACTCTACAAGCAATAAGAGAGGCACAATAAGAGACCTGACCAATGGTAAAGACTTTAAAGGTACTAAGCCTACTATTATTTGTTAGGTTGGTGTATAATACCTTGGTTAGGAGCAGGAGCACAAGCAGATGGATGGATAGGCACTTCCCCCTCACCCCAACCCACGTTTTGCTGTTGCTTCTTCCGACGCCCCAGTGTGCAAACTGTAAAGCGCTGCTGAATATGTTGGCGCTATATAAAAATAATTATTTTAGATTTTTTTCTCTGGTTCTCTTCTTTGACTATGATGATGTAAGCCTGAATTTGTGTGTATGTACATGCTCAGTAGTGAGGCAGTGCTGTGAAGTCTGAGTTGGGAGTCAGGAAAATTGAGTAAGAGTCGGTGGTTTTGTGTGGCCCAGCTGCGCTTGGTACACATGTTCCAGGAGTATGCACTAAAAGGTAATTGCAAAATCTGATATTCATTCACAACACTCACACTTCCCTAGATTACCACTAGAGGGAACCTTAGACTATTTAAGGGTGTGAGTTAGGTAGCAGTTAGTTAGTTCCTGTCAGATCAGATCAGTTCCTGTCAGAGCTCAGTCTGAGCTAGAGACAGACGTGTGTGAGATTTCCTGTCAGAGACAGAGGAGAAAAGAGATTGCAAGCTGATATCTCGGAACATCTAGACTGTGAGTTCCCTAATGAATGTGGAGAGTGACTCTCGGAGCGGGCTTGTAATCAGTCTGACGAAACGTCCTGAGAGCTGCTCTGGACAGAGTCTTTGAAGGAAAGAAGGAAGGGGATTACAGTTTGCAGAACATCGAGTTAACTGAGAATCAGTCAGTGAGCTGTGGAAAGAAGTAAGAAAGCTAATGACAGAACCTACTGCTGCCCTGTGCTTATGTTAAGGATGAGAGTAGGGCGACGGGCGAGTGGTGACCCTAGGAAGGAGTGACTTCGGTGACAGACCACCTTCACTCAACTAACTGGACACCGGGTCCGAAGTATTGCTAGAACCTTCACGGCTAGTGAGAGAAACACCGGAATCCCTGCTGGACTTCAAGTCGCAGAGGGTAGCCCTAAGTGCCGATACGTAACCGGGGTCAGGCAGAACAGGAGTTTAGCGGGACGCTGCATATAAAGACTTAGTTCTTGCCACAAGAAGACTTCCACCACAATGTTGGCCGGGCGAAGCTGTTCTATTCAGAGTTAAACTTGACTTCACGCAAGTTAGGACTCATACACTTTAAAGGGAAAGGAGGCCTTAAACCTACTTGGCAATTACCTGGATGTGCATACTCCACCTGTGCAGCTTCCCGGGACATACCTGCAACCTTCATCAGTAAAGGTATGGAAAGAGACCAGCTTGTGTGTGACTGACTTATTGCCTGCACCCTGCACCGCCATTACACCCTGAGGGATCCATCTAGTCTCACCTGTGGGAGACCTACCACCTTGCTGCCCCAACCCTCAGAGGATTCACCCTGCAGCGCTGGTCACCTTGATCAGAAACCACAGATGGCGTCACAAACTATTACTAAAATCCCCTGTAAATATTCCCCTTTGTATGAGCACCCAGGGCAACGGACCGAGCTGTGCTACTTGTGACATTCCCCATAGACTTCAACGGGCTCGGTGCCGAGTACCCCATAACCCTGGTGTTGTGCGGCTCATTTCTTTGGCGTCACGAACAGGATACGAAGCTTACTATTTGTGAGTCCTGTGTGCCTTGAATTGGACTGTTTTGTGCAAAAAGACTGTGTGCAGTTTTTGTGATTTTTGGCGCCATTTTCCGCCATTTTGCCGCCATATTCGCGCCCTGAGGCGCTGGTGAAGAAGGTGGGCGTGCATTCGTGGGCGTGCCCCCCCCTGTGGCGCGAAAGCTATGGGCGCCCTGTCAAAATGCTATTACAATACAAGAGCCTGCCCTACTGCAAGAGAGATCCGCCTCCTCTTCATCCTCTATGCCAAGAAGAGGAAGCGAAAGTCCCGCCTCCACGGAAGAGACCAGATTGTTCCAGATGAAAAATACAGTCTGGCCTGGAGTGAGATGGCGGAAGGACAGGAGACGCTGTGTGGAGGGACGGTGGTGCGCAGACCCCGTTTCCCTGAAGAGCTACTGCCTGTGCCTGAGCCGTCCCCAGGTCGGGAGACCGACCGAAGAATGGAAAGAGTGGAAAAGGTGGATGCGGTGTTAAGGGACATGGCCCGACACCGTGAAGAAATGGAGGAGATGGAGAAAAGCTGGCGTGCCCTGAAACAGCGGCTGCTGTGGGACGCAACGCTCTCCCCTCCAGAAGCGCAACCGTCACCTGTGCCACCACTGCAAGCGGCTGATGAAGAACCGGAGGCCGGCTCCAAAAGTGCTGATCCCGACTCCACCGATGATGCGGCGGGAGAGAAGGAGGCTGAGGAGGCCCTGCTCGTTCCGGAGTGCCAGCCAGGCCTGGAGGCCGCAGCGGAATGCAGTCCCCCCCGGTAGGGACACCGGAGGGACCCAGCCGTCCGTGATGGAGGTCGACTGGGACAATATGGAGTACCTGGACGACATAGAATATGCCGCCCAGATGGAGAACGAGTGGCGACGCCGGGAGCAGGAGCAGCGACAGCAGCAGGAGCAGAGGGAAGTGCAGCAGTTTCGCCAGAGGTACCAGGAGGAGTTTCTCGCTGATAAAGAAAACGTCAGGAGAGATAAAGGTACGCTCCGGGAACCGCGGCGCCAGGGGTGCGTTAGCGACTTCAAACTCCGAAAAGGCTGGGGTTTCATCCATGAGCCAGGCCTGTACCAAGGGGTATTTGTCAGTCGCAGGGATGTGGAATCTCATCTGCCCGTGGGACACCTGGAAAGGGATCTCATGAATGGGGATATAGTCACCTATACGCGGCACTGGGGTCTTAAGGGGTGGTATGCCTTGAACGTCACCCGTGTCAGGGACCCCGTCCCTGAAGCCGGCAATGCATCCCGTGTCTCAGTGTCCCAAGCCCCAGCTACATCAGCGCCAGGCCGCGCACCTGCATTGTATACTGCACCTTACTCTGCATCGCAAAAGCCTTGTGCGTTTTCAATTGAGCCACTACGCGCGCCTGCATCCTGTCCAGCATCTTATGCTGCAACAGCGATCCCTACTGAGCAAGACCTGTATTTAGAAGAGGCACCCGTTGGGTCCCAAGAGAATCGCTCAAGTGCAACAAAAACTGTGGCTACTCAAATACAGATCGCAGGACATGATATATTTGTGATGCGTTCCAGAGCGCACCACGTGCTTCCAGCCCCAGGAGTGGAAGACGTCATCGCTATCTGCAAAGAAGAAGAACAGTAGGACCCAGACAGGGTTTACTGCATCTGTAAAAAGTTGAAGAAGAATTTGCACTTTATTGTTATGTGATGATGTTTGCATAGAATACCCCAGTTGGGTAATGTGAAATATTGTGTGATATGATAGAAATGGGATTTTTCTAAAAATGTTTTATTAAAGGACTGCGTGGCTGAGGACTTTGCCAGCCCAAAAACTGTGATGTAAATAGTTCGCACTTCGGTGCCCCATCTTGGTTTTACATAAAGCCTTACTACCTCAGAAGAAAAACCCGTATGGTGTGGCCTTGAGTGAGGTCTGCAGCAATGAAGTCCTGCAGCCCACCCAGGACCCACGTGGGAGGTTTTTGGTGCGGGTCCTCCACAAGAATCTTAAATTGTATTTATTGATGTGAAAAGTAGTTTGATATTTTTCTAATTGCACTTGTACAAATTGTAACGTTAAATAGTCCTTACCTCCCGCAAGGGATGAGTTATATTGTTGATGTTATTATAAAAATTGTTTTTTCTATTTCAGCCCGGGAGTGCTGATGATAACTAGGGGGGGATGTGTGGCCCAGCTGCGCTTGGTACACATGTTCCAGGAGTATGCACTAAAAGGTAATTGCAAAATCTGATATTCATTCACAACACTCACACTTCCCTAGATTACCACTAGAGGGAACCTTAGACTATTTAAGGGTGTGAGTTAGGTAGCAGTTAGTTAGTTCCTGTCAGATCAGATCAGTTCCTGTCAGAGCTCAGTCTGAGCTAGAGACAGACGTGTGTGAAATTTCCTGTCAGAGACAGAGGAGAAAGAGATTGCAAGCTGATATCTCAGAACATCTAGACTGTGAGTTCCCTAATGAATGTGGAGAGTGACTCTCGGAGCGGGCTTGTAATCAGTCTGACGAAACGTCCTGAGAGCTGCTCTGGACAGAGTCTTTGAAGGAAAGAAGGAAGGGGATTTACAGTTTGCAGAACATCGAGTTAACTGAGAATCAGTCAGCGAGCTGTGGAAAGAAGGAAGAAAGCTAATGACAGAACCTACTGCTGCCCTGTGCTTATGTTAAGGATGAGAGTAGGGCGACGGGCGGAGTGGTGACCCTAGGAAGGAGTGACTTCGGTGACAGACCACCTTCACTCAACTAACGGACACCGGGTCCGAAGTTATTGCTAGAACCTTCACGGTAGTGAGAGAAACACGGAATCCCTGCTCGACTTCAAGTCGCAGAGGGTAGCCTAAGTGCCGATACGTAACCGGGGTCAGGCAGAAAGGAGTTTAGCGGGACGCTGCATATAAAGACTTAGTTCTTGCCACAAGAAGACTTCACCACAATGTTGCCGGGCGAAGCTGTCTTGCTTAGAGTTAAACTTGACTTCACGCAAGTTAGGACTCATACACTTTAAAGGGAAAGGAGGCCTTAAACCTACTTGGCAATTACCTGGATGTGCATGCTCCACCCTGAGCAGCTTCCCGGGACATTACCTGCAACCTTCATCAGTAAAGGTATGGAAAGAGACCAGCTTGTGTGTGACTGACTTATTGCCTGCACCCTGCACCGCCATTACACCTGAGGATCCATCTAGTCTCACCTGTGGGGACCTACACCTTGCTGCCCCAACCCTCAGAGGATTCACCCTGCAGCGCTGGTCACCTTGATCAGAAACCACAGGTGGCGTCACAAACTATTACTAAATCCCCTGTAAATATTCCCCTTTGTATGAGCGCCCAGGGCAACGGACCGAGCTGTGCTACTTGTGACATTCCCCATAGACTTCAACGGGCTCGGTGCCGAGTACCCATAACCCTGGTGTTGTGCGGCTCAGTTTGACTTAAGGGTGCTTCACACATAGCGAGATCTTTTAGTGAGATCGCTGAAACGTCACAGGTTTTGTGACGCAACAGCGACCTCGCCGGCAATCTCGCTACATGTGAACACATAGCGGCGACCGTCACAATGCTGCAATATCGCTGATCGTGCTGGAATGTCCTAGGCCATTTTTTGATCGTTGGTGTCCCGCTTGCCAGCATGCATCGCTGTGTTTGACGCCATAAAAACGACGAGCAACCTCGTTGGCGACTCAGACCTCAGCGACGCAGGCCTGATTTTGTTTTTGTCAGAATCGCTGCTGTGACAAGATCCCAAAAACCACCGAGGTCGTTATATGAATCGCTGTATCGTTGCTGCGTCGTTGAGTAGATCTGCCTGTTTGATAACTTACTAGCGACCATGTAGCGACGTACCAACGATCATTACCAGGTCGTATCGTTGTTGGGATCGCTGGAGCGTCGCTATGTGTAACGGTAACCTTACTGACTCCATAGCTCTGGTTTATACAATATAATTGAATATGGAGGAGGCTGACCTGACAGTGCAATTAATCGTTGTACTAAGCTTGGTGCTTTATTCATGTACTGATGATCGTTTGATGTTGTATTCACATACTAATGATGGTTCAGGTGATTTATTCATTTGCTTATGGTGGTTCTGTTGATATTTTTTTTTACTGATTCTGATTATGTATTCCTATACTAATGATGGTTCTCGTTGTAATCAGGTACTGAAGGTGGTTCTGGTGCTGTATTGCTGTAGATGAAGTAATCCTTTGTCAATTTGTTAATAGATAATTTTTACGATCTGTGTGTCGTCCATTAAGCGCTTGAGCAACTCAAAGACTGAAAATACAGCCCTCTGGATGTGACCATACATGTCAGATAAACAAGTGTTTGACTAAAGACCCCCATACACTTTAGAGAGCTGTTGGCCAAACTATGGTTCGACCGGCAACTATCTCGCCTGACTCTCTCTTACACAGGACCACTCACTCTGCCAAGCACTCTTGTGTTCTCTATGATAGAGTGGCTTATCTTTTGCATAATAAATGGATCTGCAGTCCAAAATCGGTCACGCCCGGGTCCTTAAATTCCCCAACAATCATCGGTCAGGGGCTCCTTATACATTAGTCTGCTGGCCAAACCTGTAGATATCTTCAGCTTTGGCTGACGTTAGGCTAATGTGTTTGTGGACCTTAACTACTATAGAAAGGTTGTAGCTACTTTTTAGTCTGACTTACCAGTAGGGGGCGTGACAATTCAAAGTGCCTAGGGTAGCTTGAATGCCAAATACTGCGCTGTTCTTGATGTCACAACTGCAGCTGTGTCAACAAAGACCTGGTGCAGTACTGGGTAGATAATGGTCATTGACTTGTTTTTTAGTTAGCACAAGCCTGTGGAGGTAATAAATAATGAATCTGACTAACCCTTTAAGTGCAGCATTATATAAGCCTCTCTTACCATTTCAATATGTATTTACCTTGTGAATTTACTTTTTCTAGCAATACTTTGATGCCATTAAAGACTTATATTTTCACTAGATGGGAGCGCTGTCTGTGCTTTGTTCACTGCAGAGTAGGGAGCTTGGACATCAATACTTTGGATCCCTTATTCAGATGGAGGCAGCTGTTTGTCAGTTTTATTGAATGTAATTCAGCAACAAATGTAAGGCCTGTTCAAACAGGACTGCTGAGGGTGTGCTCTGTGTGAGAAGATACTGCGCCAAGTCGCTTCCTACTCCTGCCGCTCCTGTCTGGATATTTTGGACTGAGCAGTGCACTTGGCAGCTACACCCCTTCTACAGGAAGCAAAGTTTCGTCCAAAGGTATAGAAATAAGAGCATGACTTTAAAGAGATCTTGTTGGTTTTCTAAAGGGCACAAAGACCTGAACACATGTTCATTGGAGCAATTCTACTTCTACTGTTTATGTGAAATAAACATTACAGCCAATAACAGATCCAATCCGATAGAACAGGACCTGGGCAAAGTGCAGCCTGTGGGCCACATTCGGCCCTGGCTGTCTCAGTCCAGGCCGCGGACCGAGACAGCCGTGGGGCTGGAAAACTAAGGCCCCGGGACTGCACCGCGCCCGCCCCCCCTCTGTCTCCATCTCCATCTGCCAATCAGCATGAAACAGCTGACGTGATGACGCCATTTCTTCGCGTCAGCTGTGTACTGGTGAGAATCAGCACATCGGAGGTAGGGAGAGAAGCAGAGCGCCGGGGAACGGGACCAAGGTGAGTATAGTGAGGCTGATGGGGCTGTCAGTTATGAGGCTGGCGGGGCTCATCTGTATAGGGAGTCTATTAGACTCAGCCATGGGGAGGCTATGGGGGTACATCAGATATGGGAGGCTGTGGGGGCCATTATACTGAAGGCTGTATCTGGGGGACCTTATCCTGGACATGGGGATTCTATGGGAGTGTCATGCAGCACATGGGGAGGCTATGGGGGTGGCATGCTGCACATGGGGAGGCTATGGGGCCTTATTCTGGACAAGGGGATTCTATGGGAGTGTCATGCAGCACATGGGGAGGCTATGGGGGTGACATGCAGCACATGGGGAGGCTATGGGAGTGTCATGCAGCACATGGGGAGGCTATGGGGGTGTCATGCTGCACATGGGAAGGCTATGGGGGTGACATGCTGCACATGGGAAGGCTATGGGGGTGACATGCTGCACATGGGAAGGCCTCATGCAGTATATGGTGAGGCTAGGTGTTGGCCTCATGCAGTATATATTGAGGCTGTGTGGGGGCCTCATGCAGTATATAGGGAAGCTGTGTGGGGCCTCATACAGTATATAGGGAGGCTGTGTGGGGCTCATGCAGTATATGGGGAGGCTGTGTGGGGCTCATGCAGTATATAGGGATACTATGTGGGCCTCATGCAGTATATTAGGAGGCTGTGTTGGGCTCATGCAGTATATATGGGGAGGCTGTGTTGGGCTCATGCAGTATATATAGGAAGGCTGTGTGGGGCTCATGCAGTATATAGGGATACTATGTGGGCCTCATGCAGTATATTAGGAGGCTGTGTTGGGCTCATGCAGTATATATGGGAGGCTGTGTTTGGCTCATGCAGTCTATAGTGAGGCTGTGTGGGCCTCGTACAGTATGTAGTGAGGCTGTGCGGGGCTCATGCTGTATATGGGGAGGCTATTTAGAGCTCATGCGCATATGGGGGAGGCTGTGTGGGGCTCTTACAGTATATAAGGGGCTGTGGGGGGGGCTCATACGATATACAGAAGGGCCTGTACTCAGGTTCAAACTATATTGTCAGCCTACTTAATTTTGCTTAATATTAAGTGATACAATTAATATAATTATCAATAATATAGTTATAATATATTGATATTAATTCTGAGTAGAATAAATTTCAGCCTATTGGTTCTGCCTTCCACAACAGTCATGGTCTCTCATGTGGCCCCTCTGGAAAATTAATTGCCCACCCCTGCGATAGAACCACTCTCGCAAGAAAGCGGAGTAAGATGGAAGGGTATGCAATATCTAAACATTATAGACACACTAAATAGCAGAGGCATAGCTAGGGTTTCAGCTTCGGGGGGGCGAAAACTCAGAGCGGTCCCCTAACCAGGTAATCCTGACTACAGCTACGTGGTGCACCCTAATTGTGAGTTTAGGGGAACATCAGCAGATAACCGCGCTGTGATTGAAAATAAATCTATATACAAAAATGAATACTGATATTACTATATGGAGACCATATTGTGGTAGATACCAGTCCTGCAGACAATATGAGATCACAGCACAGTTATAGATGGTGACTTACAGATGATGTTCTTTCTGATCAAGTTGTTCACTTTCCTCATCTTTTCCATCTGGCCCAGACCGACATGACAACTTCTCCAGCCAGGACTCGTCTGCAGAGATTACAACAGCAAATTTGACTTCTCATATTCCCTACACCCTCCATATCTATACCCAACATGTGCAAACTACTCATTCTGCTGATACCCCAATACTGAGCCACTGCTGCCATATGTGTCCTACAGCACTTGATACCCCAATACTGAGTCACTGCTGCCATATGTGTCTACAGAACCTGCTGTGTGGTACCATAGGGTCTCTCCTTACCGCTCCACATAATACTGCCACCACTGTGCCCCTTACGTAGTAATAATGCCACCTTTCTGCTCTCTAGATAGTAAAATCCCCCCCCTAAAAAATATTAATGCCCTGTGCTAGTGTCCTCCACATTTTGTCCCTAAAAAGTAATAATACCCCATATGCAACTTTGATGCTCACAATACTCTGAGTGCCCCTATAATAGTGGTGGCGAACCTATGGCATGCGTGCCAGAGGGGGCACGCGAGCCCTTCCTGTGGGCATGCGCAGCATTTCCTCAGCACGAGCAAGTGGTGCTCTGTGCCGGGGGTGGGGTAGCAGTTCAGTTCAGCGGTGCAGTGCGCCGTGTACAGTCATGGCCAAAAGTTTTGAGAATGACACAAATATTATATTTTCACATGATCTGCTGCCCTCTGGTTTTTATGTGTGTTTGACAGATGTTTTTATCACAGACAGAAATATAATTGCAAACATATGAGTAACAAAAGCTTATATTGACAGTTAGAATGAGTTAATGCAGCAAGTCAATATTTGCAGTGTTGACCCTTCTTCTTCAGGACCTCTGCAATTCTCCCTGGCATGCTCTCAATCAACTTCTGGACCAAATCCTGACTGATAGCAGTCCATTCTTGCACAATCAATGCTTTCATTTTGTCAGAATTTTTAGGTTTTTGTTTGTCCACCCGTCTCTTGATGATTGACCACAAGTTCTCAATGGGATTAAGATCTGGGGAGTTTCCAGGCCATGGACCCAAAATCTCTATGTTTTGTTCCCTGAGCCATTTAGTTATCACCTTTGCTTTATGGCAAGGTGCTCCATTATGCTGGAAAAGGCATTGTTGATCGCCAAACTGCTCTTGGAGGGTTGGGAGAAGTTGCTCTTGGAGGACATTCTGGTACCATTCTTTATTCATGGCTGTGTTTTTAGGCAAGACTGCGAGAGAGCCGATTCCCTTGGCTGAGAAGCAACCCCACACATGAATGGTTTCAGGATGCTTAACAGTTGGCATGAGACAAGACTGGTGGTAGCGCTCACCTTGTCTTCTCCGAATGAGGCGTTTTCCTGATGTCCCAAACAATCGAAAAGGGGATTCATCAGAGAAAATAACTTTACCCCAGTCCTCAGCAGTCCACTGCCTGTGCCTTTTGCAGAATATCAGTCTGTCCATGATGTTTTTTCTGGAGAGAAGTGGCTTCTTTGCTGCCCTCCTTGAGACCAGGCCTTGCTCCAAGAGTCTCTGCCTCACAGTGCGTGCAGATGCACTCACACCTGCCTGCTGCCATTCCTGAGCAAGCTCTGTACTGCTGGTAGCCTGATCCCGCAGCTGAAACACTTTTAAGAGACGGTCCTGGCGCTTGCTGGTCTTTCTTGGGCGCCCTGGAGCCTTTTTGGCAACAATGGAACCTCTCTCCTTGAAGTTCTTGATGATGCGATAGATTGTTGACTGAGGTGCAATCTTTCTAGCTGCGATACTCTTCCCTGTTAGGCCATTTTTGTGCATTGCAATGATGACTGCACGTGTTTCTTTACAGATAACTATGGTTAACAGAAGAGAAACAATGATGCCAAGCACCAGCCTCCTTTTAAAGTGTCCAGTGGTGTCATTCTTACTTAATCATCACAGATTGATCTCCAGCCATGTCTTCATCAACACCCACACCTGTGTTAATGGAGCAATCACTGAAAAGAGGTTAGCTGGTCCTTTTAAGGCAGGGCTGCAATGATGTTGAAATGTGTTTTGGGGATAAAGTTCATTTTCTAGCCAAATATTGACTTTGCAAGTAATTGCTGTTAAGCTGATCACTCTTTATAACATTCTGGAGTATATGCAAATTGCCATTAGAAAAAGTGAAGCAGTAGACTTTATAAAAATTAATATTTGTGTCATTCTCAAAACTTTTGTCCATGACTGTACACCCCACATGATTCCCCCTCCAGCCAGGTGTATATGGAGAAGCAGCCGCAGCTTGGAGCCACCACCAGCTGCACACAGGCGGGGCGGGAGAAGGCTGCGGGCAGGCGGCCAAGAGCTCCGGGGTGTACTGTAGGCAGCTTAACAGGACCTCCAAGGAGGATTTGGTATTTGGTAACCACCGAGGCCAAGAAGAGCAGCAGGTGCCTGGGGAGATACATTGTGCAGCGCGCACAGAGACCACTGCTTGTCAGCAACCTGACCTGATCTGTACTGGGGATCCCACTAAGGCCCCTCTCCCTGCCTGGCACTTAGTTCTGCCTGTTACCCCTCTGCTCTTCTCTATCTCTACTCTTCCGTCCTCTCCAAACTCTCTACTTTGCTTTCTGCTATCTCTTCTCTTTCTTAATTCTGCAAATTACCACTGTCTCTCCTCTGCCTGCAGTCTGCTCTGTTGCCCTTGCCTGCTCTCTGAAATGCCTGCTTATTCTCTGTTACCTTCTCTCCCTTACCCCTACATACTCTCTGTTGCCCCTGCCTGCTCTCTGACATGCCTGCTTACTTTCTGTTACCTGCTCTCTTACCCCTGCCTCCTCTTTTGTCCCTGCTTGCTCTCTGACATGCCTGCTTATTCTCTGTTACCTTCTCTCCCTTACCCCTATGTACTCTCTGTTGCCCCTGCCTGCTCTCTGACATGCCTGCTTACTTCCTGTTACCTGCTCTCTCTTACCCCTGCCTGCTCTTTTGTCCCTGCTTGCTCTCTGACATGCCTGCTTATTCTCTGTTACCTTCTCTCCCTTACCCCTACGTACTCTCTGTTGCTCCTGCCTGCTCTCTGACATGCCTGCTTATCTTTCTGTTACCTGCTCTCTGTTTTTTCTAAAGTAAAACTTCAGTATTCGGGTTAAATTGCCGTGTTGGCACTTTGCAATAAGTAAGTGGGTTTTGGGTTGCATTTAGGGCACTTGGTCTCTAAAAGGTTTGCCATCACTGCCCTATAACAATAATGCATAAGTGCCCACTTAACATTTAATAATGTCCCCAGAGTCCCCCCATATGCAATAACAATGGCCGCAGCATCGCTGATGTCCGTAAGTGGTCATGTGACGACTCGGCTTCTCTCAATTCTCTTTAATTGAGAGAAACCAAACCTTTCTAGTCGACACATGCACATGTCGCATGACCGCCTGATAACGCCAGTGATATTGAGGGTTTATGCAGCAGACACATCCTGTCATGATTTGGCCATCTGCAGTCATATAAAGTGACTGCAGACATTTATTCCAAGCTGTAATTAACTTTATAATAAATTGCTTATTAAATTATTAAAGCACCACTCCAGTGTTTTTTTTTTTTTTTTTAATCACCGCTGGATTGGTGCTTTAAGCGCAAGTCCCCTACCCCGGTAATATACTCTTCCTCTGGCGTTTTCACCGTTTTTTGGCAATGCTCCAGTCCCCGGCTCAAACTTGCGAGTGCAGCTTCTGACTGCCAGAAGTTAGAAGCTACATCATAAGCGCTTAATGTAATGCATGAGAGCCAGAATGAGGCCAGAAAGAGGCTCTCAAAGACTTACATTAATTAGAGACCTCTGCGTTGCTCCATGAAACACTGGAGCAGTGGATAGGTCACAAACTGCAGAACACGGAGCCGAGTGGCGGCAAAAACAGATGAAAATGCAGGAAGGTATCAGACAGTCGGTAGAGGTTTTGGATTTTAAGCTCCACTCCAGCGGTAAAATTAAAAAAAATATGCAGGAATGGTGATTTAAAAGGAATCGGTCACCCCGAGACGTATGTGACCTATTATGAGGAGAGGATGAAGGGGTTTCTTATAAGCACCGCACACCCCGGAGCCTGGAATAAATCATTAGCACAAGGAAAGAATATAACATTTCTCAACAATAACACCATTAATATGAGGCAGACAGGTAGGACTCGTGTAACATTTCTATTACCTGTATGCTCACATTAATAGGTCATATACGTCCCAGGGGTGACAGATTCCCTTTAAATGTGATGCAGCTCATGGTTACTATATGGGGGCTTGTTATACTAATACTTGTAAAAGACCCAGCTGGCAAGCCCCCTACCTCCCCATCTTCAGTCCCCCAGACAGAAACTAACATGTATTCTCCTAACAAAACAGTATAATAATCAGCCCCCAGTGCCCTGTCGCCCCTCACCCACCTCAGCCCTCACAATACCCCCATCCTCTCACATTCATCCCCCCAGTGCCCAGTCCCCCTCACCCACCTGTCCCCTCTCCCCACTTCAGCCTCCACAATCCCCATCCTCTCACATTCACCCCCCAGTGCCCTGTCCCCCTCCCCACTTTAGCCACCACAAAACCCCATCTCACATTCACCCCCCCCCGTGACCATGACATGCCTTCATTTAATGAATCTAATAAATTTCATCCCCACTTAACGATGAGGTTTGCAGGCAGTGAGGCAGGACCATGAAGTGTCTGAGAGAAATACAAGTTGGGCACTAGGACCCAGTGTGCCTGAGCAATCCGAGTGTGCACAAAACTGCAGCCTGACAGAAGCTCCTCGGGTCAGTAAAGCCTGCACCATACAGTGCAGGATGGAGACTGTAACTGGTGTAAGACAGTGAAGGGGTGCGTACTGGACGGGGTGTATATCTCGCCCAGGTTACTTAGCTGACTGGCATAAGGGAAATGTATGGCTTTGTAAACCTAGTGGTGGAGAAAGTTCACTACACCTTGCATTCAGTACAGGCTTGCAGCTCAAACCTGAAGCCACTCAGGTTTTAATTAGGCAGCCAGAAGTAGGTGGCTGAGAACACAGACATTGAGCTCTCAGTCTGGATCTGACTTCAGACGCTGTTGGAGTCTCCTGCAAGTCCATCTCTGGTAATTAGAAATTTGTGTTGTTGTGGCCAGGCTGCTAGAGCCTAGTTCACAGTAGTGAGGGAACTAACTGTGTTGAAGTTAGCAGCCTGCCAGGCTCAGGACTTTTGTTTATGATTTGGTTTATGTTTTGTTTTGCTGTGGACTTTAATAAAACTGGTTCGGCCAGTTGCACCAGTACTGCTGTTTGGACTCTTTATGCCACTCCGTCTACCCGAGACGGCGATCCCGGAGCTATATCCCCTGAAAAGCTTACAATTGGTGGAGAATGCGGGCAGCACAGTGGCTAAAGCAGCAGCAAAGGAAAAGTCTGTTGAAGCAGCCTTAAAGAGACAGTGGCCCCAATAGAGTTTGCACAGGAAAAAAAAAAAAAAAGTGTCTGCACAGCAAAGCTGAACTTGTTGTGGTAAAGACTTTTGAGTGAGCATGTCCTGGGTGAAGGCTGCCGTTGCCAGGACGGACAAGTCTGACAGCATGGAGGCGCTACTCAAACATATGGCGCAAATTAGTGTGCAACAGCAGGAGACTAACCGATTGCTAATGGAGCAGATTGCAGCACTACGCCAGGCTCTCAGCACCTCATCCCAGAGTGATGATGCAAGGTCACCTGCGTTGTCCGCCGTAAAGAAGGCGGTAAAACAGACCCTGAAAAAGATGACGCCTCATGACGATGTGGAGGCATATCTCGCTATATTTGAAAGATTGGCAGAGAAGGAGAATCTGCCACTATCTGAATGGGCCATGGTGGTCGCACCCTATCTGACTGGGGAACCCCAAAAGGCCTATTTTGACCTTAGCGAGCAGGACAGCAGAGACTATGCCAAGCTGAAAGCAGAGATTCTTGCCCGGCTGGGTGTTACGGTTGCAGTCCGTGCCAGGAGAGTCCATAACTGGAGATACAGTTGGGACAAGCCTGCTCGCTCGCAAATGTATGACCTGATTTATCTGGTAAAGAAGTGGCTGGAGCCTGATGATAGCAACCCTGCCCAAATGGTCGAAAAAGTTGTGATGGACCGGTAATCTGGGCCCTTCCTCCTGAGGTGCAGCACTGGGTCGGACAGGGAGATCCCAAAGACGCCAATCAACTGGTCAGCCTGATAGAGAGGTACTTCGCCACCAGAGACTACCTCCGTGCCCAGCCGTCCGAGCGGTCGTCATTTCGGAGTTCCCGGCCTCCGACACCTCCCGGTAAGAGAGTTCCAGCTGTTGGGGTCAGTTGGACTGCTGATAGACCGGCTCAGCCCCGAGGGGACATGTGTGAGGCAATGGCTGATGCTTCCCTGTCGGAAGTCCCCAGGCCTAGAAAGGTCTCCACGTCTGAACCACCAGACCTGAGACAGTGTTGGAGATGCCGTGAAAGGGGTCATATTTCAGCCAACTGTCCACTAGTGGGGGAACCTATGGACTGTGATGCTGGAAGGTCCCTCTCTTTCCTCGCGGAACCCGTATGCGTGGCCACCCCAACCGAGGAGAATGGCCCACAGGTGTCCCAGGTGGTTATAAATGGCTGCCCAGTACAAGCCCTCCTAGACTCAGGGAGTCGAGTGACTCTGGTACATGCCAGCCTGGTTGATAGGGACTTCATCCCCAATAAACACCTGAGCGTGGGGTGCATCCATGGAGACGCCAAAGTCTACCCGGTGATTTCCGTGGACTTGGTCACAAAACTCGGGGAGGTCTCGTATGAAGTGGGGGTAGTGAAGAACCTGATGCACCCAGTCATATTGGGTCGTGACTTTCCCCTGTTTTGGGGTCTCTGGAAAGAAAAAGGTTCTACTGGACAGCGTGATGAAGCTCCTACTGAGGTTGCGCAGTCCATAGGGGCGGAACACAATGCTAGTGTGTTGTTGAACTTATGTGATAATAATGATAAGGATGAATTTCCTTTGCAGGTGATGTTGGGGAAAGAGGATAGTGGTTCTCTGGAACAGAATGTCCCTGACCTACCTGTGTACCGTGACAATTTTGGGAGTGAGCAGTTGCGAGACCACACTCTTAAAAATGCCAGGGAAAGTATAACTGTTCTGAATGAGATCCCACAAGAGCCCGGCTCTGATAAACGATTTCCCTATTTTGCCATGAACAACAACCTGCTATATAGGGTCACTAAGGTTATGCCATTGGTTAAGGATCACCTGCAGAGAGCCCAAACAGCTCAAAGCAGAATATATAATCGGTCAGTAAAAGTTAGGACTTTCAAGCCCTGGAGGGACAGAGAGGCATTGTTGGCCTCGGGTAAATTAGAGAAAGGGTTAAAACCACCTATACCTCCTGGATAGTGGGTGAGACATTGTCAGTACACCAAAAACAAGAAGTACGGGAATTTTTGCAGAAAAATCAGCAGAGGTTTTCAGACTTGCCCGGCCGGACTTCTCTAGTGAAACACCATTTCTCAGTAGAGCATAGGGCTGGGAAGTTACAGGGTAAGGCCGATGCCTTGTCCAGAGTTCACTGTCTTTTTGAGGTTGTTAACCAGCACTCCGGTCTGGAGAAGAGGGGGGGGATATGTAAGACAGTGAAGGGGTGCGTACTGGACGGGGTGTATATCTCGCCCAGGTTACTTAGCTGACTGGCATAAGGGAAATGTATGGCTTTGTAAACCTAGTGGTGGAGAAAGTTCACTACACCTTGCATTCAGTACAGGCTTGCAGCTCAAACCTGAAGCCACTCAGGTTTTAATTAGGCAGCCAGAAGTAGGTGGTTGAGAACACAGACATTGAGCTCTCAGTCTGGATCTGACTTCAGACGCTGTTGGAGTCTCCTGCAAGCCATCTCTGGTAATTACAAATTTGTGTTGTTGTGGCCAGGCTGCTAGAGCCTAGTTCACAGTAGTGAGGGAACTAACTGTGTTGAAGTTAGCAGCCTGCCAGGCTCAGGACTTTTGTTTATGATTTGGTTTATGTTTTGTTTTGCTGTGGACTTTAATAAAACTGGTTGCGGCCAGTTGCACCAGTACTGCTGTTTGGACTCTTTATGCCACTCCGTCTACCCGAGACGGCGATCCTGGAGCTTTATCCCCTGAAAAGCTTACACTGGTCACTGTGCTAGCAGCCTGCAGAATCACCATCAGACAGGAGCAGGCATTTTGCTGCTCTCCAGTGCTCTGTTCTGCCTCATCATAGAAGTGACAATGACTCCTGGTGGGCCCCTTCATGTGACGGGGCTCGGGACGACGACCCCCACTGCCCCTTCCAGTACTTGTGCTACTGGTGCATGGCAATTTGCTTTCACAAGCATTTGTCCTGCGCCTGTGATCTCAACACCTTAAATTTAACCACCTCTGTCCTATCTCTGTGTTGTTAGCCTAATGTAATATTTTACTTTTTGACCAGTCTCCTGTGCGTTTTTTTTGTCCATAAGTCTAGCATCCAGAGCTGCTTGTTCCCTGATGAAACCAACTAGACTGGTGTTTTCCCACCCATTCCTGCCTTCATCTCTACCAGTCCCAGGTGTGTTTTTTCTGCATTTTCTGTCATCTGTAGTGTCCTGAAGGAAAAACACTGTCCCTGATTCTTTAAGTTTTCTTGCAACTTGTGCTTCAAACATAACAAAAGACTGACATATGCAGTACTAACACCAAGCGAGTTCAACTGTGTGTGTACTTGGATTGAGAGAAAGTGGAGACCGACAGGTGACTGTGTGTATCCAGCAGTCACAGTGTATCCTATGTGATGTACATACAGCAGTCTCTGTGTATTCTTTTTGATGTATACAATATAAAGTATAGAGTGTGTGGTGGTGCCTTTGTATATAATATAAATCAAACTCTCCTCTGGATAAAGCTATATGCGAAACGCGCATCGGGGTGTCACCACCATTAAAGGTAATTTGCCCACATACTTTTCCTTAAGGTCCTCTCTAACTGGCTGTTCAGGCCTCTCTATAACTGTCAAGCAGCACCCAGAAGTGGATGGAAACAAAGCGCTAGAGAGTTCTGAAGTGGCCAGCAATGAGTCAGGGTGCCAACAATTTTGTCCAGCCGTTTTTGTTTTTGTTTTTTATATTATGTCAAATTTGCCTTTTCGTTCTTTTTTTGTGTTCCAATGCACACAAAAGAAATAAACATATGTAAAACGTGTAATTGCAATAATTTTCTTTGAGAAATACTTCATTTTCTCGAATAATTTCAAGGGTCCCAACACTTTCGAACCTGACTGTATATATACACACTGAATATACACAGATATATATTGCACAATACCGCATATATATATATATATATATAATATATATATTATATATATTGACAATATTCTCATAAATATTATATTATAGATACGTTTTTTGAAAAGAGGATATTCAGAATAAACTTTGACACGGGCAAAAAAGATAGCTAATTCCAAATCCAGAGATCGATATCTTCACAAATAATAAGACAAAATGTACAGAAAATAATCCTGGAATTTTTTCCACTCAAAATACCAACATTATTAAAAAAAATCCGTACCTATTTTGAATACTGAAAATTCTTTAAACATGTTACAAATTTGTATATAAATGTGGAACCACTATAGGTAACATTATATCTGAAAAGTGATCATAGTAATAAAAATAAAACTTCTAAAAACTGGTCATCAACGTATGGTTCCTACAAATGGCAAAAAAAGGTTCCTATTTATGTACCTATATGGCCAACACAAAAACCTGCACTTACACTTCTACTAATAAAGAATGTAAAATTAATTCCTTCATTAATTGTAGTACTACTGACACTATTTGTTAATACTTGTGAATCTGCAAATTACAATATGTGGGTGTACTATGTGCCCACTTAGGCTGTGTTTCCACGTTCCGGAAACACAGCGCTTTGGACGGAGCGGAAAGTCCGCTCCGCCCAAACCCCCCCCCCTTCTGTACGCGCGCTCATTCCGGATGTGTTCAGGAACACATCCGGAACACATCGGAATGACCGCAGGGCTACATAGCCCTGTGTTATTTCCCTTGCGGCGACGCAGCGTCGCCGCAAGGGAATAGGACATGCTGCGGTCTGAAAAGACGCGCCGCATGTCCGGAAACGCAGGTCTTCCGCCTGCGTGTTTTGAGCATAGTGGAGACGGGATTTCTTGAAATCCCCTCCACTATGCTGTAACATCTGGACGCTGCGCCAACGCACAGCGTCAAACACGCAGCAATTCCGGACTGTTTCCTGAACGTGGAAACATACCCTTAGATATCGCATATCAGCATACAGTATATGATGCTCTAAATAAAAGCACACAAAGTCTCTCAGGTTCCTCTCAAAATTTCCTACATGTTCACAATGGAGATGTTAGTACTTTGGGTGTGTATACTTTTTCTATGGCATTAACCCTCAGTCGAGGAGGAGATATATCACATATTTAAAAACCTAGAGAGGCTTCCTGCATCTTTAATATAAATCCATTGATTCCAAAAGGAATAAATATTAGATCAGACCTTATGTATATCTATTTAAATGGCGCACTGTATAAAGTATTCATTTATTATTTTCAAGGTGGAGAAGAAAAAACAAATAATATTCTTTAGATTTTTTTTTTAATGCACTCCTCTTTCTTTAGATACCCAATATTTAGGTGTAATTCTCAGTATCTGTTTTAATTTTGTGTGTGTGTGTGTGTATATATATATATATATATAATATATATATATATACTCTGTAAATGTATATACAGTGAAGGAAATAATTATTTGATCCCTTGCTGATTTTGTAAGTTTGCCCAAGAACAGTCTATAATTTTAAGAGTAGGTTAATTTTAACATTGATAGAATATCAAAAATAAAATCCAGAAAATCACATTGTATAAATTATATCAATTTATTTGCATTTTGCAGTGAGAAATAAGTATTTGATCCCCAACCAACCATTAAGAGTTCTGGCTCCTACAGACCAGTTAGAGCTCCTAATCAACTCGTTACCTGCATTAAGGACAGCTGTCTTACATAGTCAGCTTTATAAAAGACTCCTCTCCACAGACTCAGTTAATCAGTCAGACTCTAACCTCTACAACATGGGCAAGACCAAAAAGCTTTCTAAGGATGTCAGGGACAAGATCATAGACCTGCACTGAGCTGGAATGGGCTACAAAACCATAAGTAAGACGCTGGGTGAGAAGGAGACAACTGTTGGTGCAATAGTAAGAAAATGGAAGAAATACAAAATGACTGTCAATAGACATCGATCTGGGGCACCATCCAAAATCTCACCTCGTGGGGTATCCTTGATCATGAGGAAGGTGAGAGATCAGCCTAAAACTACACAGGGAGAACTTATTAATGATCTCAAGGCAGCTGGGACCACAGTCACCAAGAAAACCATTGGTAACACATTACGCCATATAGGTTTAGAATCCTGCAGTGCCCGCAAGGTCCCCCTGCTCAAGAAGGCACATGTGCAGGCCCATCTGAAGTTTGCCAATAAACACCTGGATGATTCTGTGAGTGATTGGGAGAAGTGCTGTGGTCAGATGAGACAAAAATTGAAGTCTTTAGCATTAACTCAACTCGTCATGTTTGTAGGAAGAGAAATGCTGCCTATGACCGATAGAACACTGTCTCTACTGTCAAGCATGGATGTGGAAACATTGTTTTAGTAGTGTTTCTCTGCTAAGGGAACAGGACTACTTCACCACATCAATGGGAAAATGGGCTCAAAAAGAAGCATATTAAGGTCATGGGTGGCCTAGCCAGTCTCCAGACTTTAATCCCATAGAAAACTAATGGAGGAAATTGAAGCTCCGAGTTGCCAAGCGACAGCATCAAAATCTTAATGATTTAGAGATGATCTGCAAAGAGGAGTGGACCAAAATTCCTCCTGACGTGCGCAAACCTCATCATCAACTACAAAAAAGTCTGACTGCTGTGCTTGCCAACAAGGGTTTTGCCACCAAGTATTACATAGTAACATAGTTATTAAGGTTGAAGAAGACTTTAAGTCCATCTAGTTCAACCCATATCCTATCCTAACCTTCTCTAACATGTTAATCCACAGGAAGGCAAAAAAAAAACCATGTGGCAAACAGTAAGCTTCACATTGGGGAAAAAAATTCCTTCCCGACTCCACATACGGCAATCAGATCCCTGGATCAACGCAATATCTAGGAAACTAGTGAATATAGCCTGTAATATTATACTTTTCAAGAAAGGCATCCAGTCCCTTCTTAAATTTTAGTAGGGAATCACTCATTACAACATCATACGACAGAGTTCCACAGTCTCACTGCTCTTACAGTAAAAAATCTGCGTTTGTGATTATGTATGGCGCCCTGAGGGTCCAGTCGCCACAGAGATGTTGCATCGCACCCAGCGGTGTGACACCTGACTCTCAGGTAAGAAGGAAGCACCCCATTGACTCCAACCACTGCATTCATCAGTACACTATGCCAGCTGAGTTTAGGCGGACCCAATGGGCTGGTCTAGCTCAGGCTGGTTAGAACAGGGTGTAGCTAGATGGATGGGAGGGGTTGAGGCAGCCTTGTGCTGCGTGTTAGTTTTAGAGTTTCAGTTTGAGACAGGCAGCCAGTGTGGGTACTGGGCTGTCCTGCAGCTCTTCTGAGTTTACCTCAGAGGGCCTTGCTGTAGTGAGCGAAGGGGTCCAGGGCAGAGACAGCAATTGAAGCTGTGCCCCCATCCTGAAGAAGGAAGGACCAGGCAAATATCGGGAACGATCCCTAGACTGGTGGGTCAGTTCAACGCCACTAGTAACACCGAGTATAGTGGGACTCTTCAAGGGCCACTAGCTGCCATATTCCCATCCGGGAGGAAGCCTACAGGATCAAGTACGTTCAGGCATCCGACGGTGTCTCGGTCTCCGTGAAGAGGAGATCAGCGTCCCGGGACATCGGGTCGTACCTGTAAACTGAAAGGATCCAATACTACCTCGTCCGAGGGCTCTGTGGTAGGGAGGTGCAGAGAAGGAGTAAGGAGTGTAGCACTAAGAAGCCGGAAAGGAACATAAAGGGAGTCTTTGGGAGTGTGACCAATCTACTTGAGGGTTGCTGGACTACTCACTGGAGGACACAGTGCAACCAGGCATCTGTCTTGCTGGCAACAGACTGTGAGTAAACCTTTGAAACTGCACAAGAACTGTTTCCTGCATTATTACTCCGTCGCACACTCCACTCTGCTACATCTCTCCTGCACCATTGCTTTACCTTTAATCTACCTGCCCTGGGAGGACACAGTCTCACCTGTAGGAGACTTTACACCAAGCTGCACAACACCATCCCTTCCAGAGGACCTGCACAGCAGCGCTGGTCACCCTGACCAGGTCCTACAGGTGGCGTCACGACAAACTACACGAACATTTAATCCCCTGTAAATATCCCCATTTATAGTGAGCGCCCAGGGCCACGGACCGAGCTGCAGCTACCGTGACATTCCCCATAGAGGTTAACGGGCACGGTGCCGAGTACCCCACGGCCCTGGCGGGCGGCTCATTTTTGGCGTCACAAACAGGATTCTGAAGCTCGTGAAACGCGAGTCCTGTGTGCCTAATCTGAACTGTTTTTGTGCTTGAGAACTGCCAAAATCATCAGAGACTGTATTTGCCATTTTGTAAAACAACAACCGCCATTTTGCCGCCATATTTGCGCCACGAGGCACTGGTGAAGAAGAAGGGCGTGCTTTCGTGGGCGTACACTCACTCAGTGGCGCGAAAACGATGGCCGCCCAGTCTAAATGCTACTGCAATGTAAGATCATGCCCCACAGCCCTGGAGTTCCGCCTCCTCATCCTCCTCAGTGGGCGGAAAAGAACGCGAAGGTCCCGCCTTCCTACAAAAGATGGGGCCTCTCCTGATGCAAATTCCACATGTGATCTGGCTGAGATGGCGACCGGGAGTGAGATGCAGTGGGAAGGGATGGAGGAGTCGAACCTCTCCCCCCACGAAGGAGAGCTGACCTCCCAGAGCACGGTGGGCACCCAGCCCGACAACTCTCTTACCGTGGAGGATGCGGAGGACGCACTGAGAGGATTGGCCCGACATTGGGAGGAGGTCGCCAGGATGGAAGCAAGCTGGCGGGCCTTGAAGTTGCAGTTGGAGCGCAGTCGATCCCTCTGTCTCCTGCAATGCAGCAACTGAAGTGGAGACACCGTTCCTGCGGAGGAAGCCGCGCAGGCCCCTCAGTCCCTGCAGCCTGAACCTGTCGCTAGTCCTGAAGTGGAGGCACCCGTTCCTGCGGAGGAAGCCGCGCGGGCCCCTGAGTCCCCGCTGCCTGCACCCATCGCCAGTCCTGATGAGGAGACACCCGGCCTCGCGGAGGAAGCCGCGCAGGCCCAAGAGCCTTCCCTGTCTGCACAGGATCCCCGGCTGCCATCGGTCCCGAAGTCGGCTCCGCCTGCCCGAGTGAGCGCCGCCAGGTCTGGTGGGCGCCAGAAGAGCTGCAGCGACCCGAAACCCGTGAGCAGCCGTCCGACAGTGGGCACCTGGAGGTGCTCGTAGAGGAAAGCTACAACCGGCGCCAGGAGGAAGAATGGAGACGCCGGGAACGGGAAGCAGAGCGGCAGAGGGAGCAGAGAGAGTCCCAGCGACTCCGGCAGCGCCAGCAGGAGCAGGACCTGGCGGATAAAAACAAGATGCGGAAGGATAAAGGTACGCTGAGGGAGCCGCGGCGTAAGGGGGCAGTCCGTGACTTTAAACTAAGAGGCGGTTGGGGCTTCATACAAGAGCCCGGGTTATATCTCGAGATCTTTGTAAACCGCCGTGATGTAGAGGCCCACCTGCCAGAAGGACACCCGGGAGGGACCTGTTAGCTGGGGACCTGGTAACCTACACCCGACACTGGGGGTACAAGGGGTGGTACGCCCTGAACGTTACCCGGTGTGACCCCTCCCCTCCAGTACGCAGGGAACCCTTTGTGGCCTCAGTGACTCAGGCCTCCCCCAACCAGGCCTCTGCCAGTGCGCCCGCCCCACGCCGCACAGCTCCCCTGCCTCCCTGGGCGGTTTCTCAGCAGTCCCAACCCTGGAAATGCTGCAAATAGCTGGCCCATATCAGGCAACCGTTAGGCCTCCAAGGGTCCGTTCCGTCCGGAGGGAGACAAGAGAAGTGGCCACTCAGACCCAAATAGCGGGTCACGACTTAACTGTGCAGGCCACCCGGCGCCACCAGGTCCAGGTGGGCCTTGGAGTGGCAGATGTCTGGGAGGCCCCGGAAGGGTACCAGGTGGTACCTGGAACGCCACCAAACAAAGAATAAGGAAAACCCGGACAGGGTCACCGTATGCACATAGTTGAAATATTGCTGCACCCGGATGGGTGAATGTTTTTGAAAAATTATTATTTCGTAAAAAGTTAGGTCTGAACTGAGAAGTCATGAACTTTGCTGGCTCACAAACTGTAATTGTAGATAGTTGGCACTTCGGAGCTTCATCTTGGTTTTACAAAAGTTTTTATGGTGCACTGCTTGCACGACTACCTCAGAGACTAAAACCCGTTTGGTGTGGCCGAAAGTGAGGTCTGCTGAAAGAAAGTCTTGCAGCCCACCCAAGACCACCGTTGGAGGTTTGGAGCGGGTCCTCCACAAGCACAAGTTAGGACACTGTGAAGTTACCCCGGTGGGGAAGTCCTTGGAAGTTTCAGTGAACTTCGACAATACCGTTATTTGCACTTTTAAATGTTATTATTAAAAATGTTATTATGCAACGTTTAACCTGAAGTGCCTCCCATAAAGGGATGATGAGTTTTGAAATTGCCTTTCTAATGTTGATATGCATATCTAAAAATTTTTGTATGTTTCTAATGTAACATCTTTACTCTATTACAGCCCGGGAGTGCTGTGTTTAACCAGGGGGGAATGTGGCACCCTGAGGGTCCAGACGCCACAGAGATGTTGCATCGCACCCAGCAGTGTGACACCTGACTCTCAGGTAAGAGGAAGCACCCCATTGACTCCAGCCACTGCATTCATCAGTACACTATGCCAGCTGAGTTTAGGCGCACCCAATGGGCTGGTCTAGCTCAGGCTGGTTAGAACAGGGTGTAGCTAGATGGATGGGATGGGTTGAGGCAGCCTTGTGCTGCGTGTTAGTTTAGAGTTTCAGTTTGAGACAGGCAGCCAGTGTGGGTACTGGGCTGTCCTGCAGCTCTTCTGAGTTTACCTCAGAGGGCCTTGCTGTAGTGAGCGAAGTGGTCCAGGGCAGAGACAGCAATTGAAGCTGTGCCCCCATCCTGAAGAAGGAAGGACCAGGCAAATATCGGGGAACGGTCCCTAGACTGGTGGGTCAGTTCAGCGCCACTAGTAACACCGAGTATAGTGGGACTCTTCAAGGGCCACTAGCTGCCATATTCCCATCCGGGAGGAAGCCTAGGGATCAAGTACGTTCAGGCATCCGACGGTGTCTCGGTCTCCGTGAAGAGGAGATCAGCGTCCCGGGACATCGGGTCGTACCTGTAAACTGAAAGGATCCAATACTACCTCGTCCGAGGGCTCTGTGGTAGGGAGGTGCAGAGAAGGAGTAAGGAGTGTAGCACTAAGAAGCCGGAAAGGAACATAAAGGGAGTCTTTGGGAGTGTGACCAATCTACTTGAGGGTTGCTGGACTACTCACTGGAGGACACAGTGCAACCAGGCATCTGTCTTGCTGGCAACAGACTGTGAGTAAACCTTTGAAACTACACAAGAACTGTTTCCTGCATTATTACTCCGTCGCACACTCCACTCTGCTACATCTCTCCTGCACCATTGCTTTTCCTTTCATCTACCTGCCCTGGGAGGACACAGTCTCACCTGTAGGAGACTTTACACCAAGCTGCACAACACCATCCCTTCCAGAGGACCTGCACAGCAGCGCTGGTCACTCTGACCAGGTACTACAGGTGGCGTCACGACAAACTACACGAACATTAATCCCCTGTAAATATCCCCATTTATAGTGAGCGCCCAGGGCCACGGACCGAGCTGCAGCTGAGTCGCACAACACCAGGGTTATGGGGTACTCGGCACCGAGCCCGTTGAAGTCTATGGGAATGTCACAAGTAGCACAGCTCGGCCTGTTGCCCTGGGCGCTCATTCAAAGGGGGATATTTACAGGGGATTTTAGGAATTGTTCGTGACGCCACCTGTGGTTTCTGATCAGGGTGACCAGCGCTGCAGGGTGAATCCTCTGAGGGTTGGGGCAGCAAGGTGGTAGGTCTCCCACAGTGAGACTAGATGGATCCCTCAGAGTGAAATGGCAGTGCAGGGTGCAGGCAATAAGTCAGTCACACACAAGCTGGTCTCTTTCCATACCTTTACTGATGAAGGTTGCAGGTATGTCCCGGGAAGCTGCTCAGGGTGGAGTATGCACATCCAGGTAATTGCCAAGTAGGTTTAAGGCCTCCTTTCCCTTTAAAGTGTATGAGTCCTAACTTGCGTGAAGTCAAGTTTAACTCTAAGCAAGACAGCTTCGCCCGGCCAACATTGTGGTGGAAGTCTTCTTCTGGCAAGAACTAAGTCTATATGGCTGCAGACCCGACTCCTGTTCTGCCTGACCCCGGTTACGTATCGGCACTTAGGGCTACCCTCTGTGACTTGAAGTCCAGCAGGGATTCCGGTGTTTTCTCTCACTAGCCATAAAGGTTCTAGCAATACTTCGGACCCGGTGTCCGGTTAAGTTGAGTGAAGGTGGTCTGTCACCGAAGTCACTCCTTCCTAGGGTCACCACTCGCCCGTCGCCCTACTCTCATCCTTAACATAAGCACAGGGCAGCAGTAGGTTCTGTCATTAGCTTTCTTCCTTCTTTCCACAGCTCGCTGACTGATTCTCAGTTAACTCGATGTTCTGCAAACTGTAATCCCCTTCCTTCTTTCCTTCAAAGACTCTGTCCAGAGCAGCTCTCAGGACCTTTCGTCAGACTGAATACACGCTTGCTCCGAGAGTCACTTTCCACATTCATGGGGTACTAACAGTTTGTCTGTTCTGAGATATCAGCTTGCAATCTCTCTCCTCTGTCTCTGACTAGAATGTCTCTGACAGGAAATCCACAGAATGACTCACTCCTGAATCACCGAAGACTTGAATGGCTACTGCTACGTCTCCCACACCCTTAAATAGTCTAAGGTTCCCTCTAGTGGTAATCTAGGGAAGTGTGAGTGATGTGAATGAATATCAGATTTTGCAATTACCTTTTAGCACATACTCCTGGAAACATGTGTACCAAGCGCACTGGGCCACACATCCCCCCTAGTTATCATCAGCACTCCCGGGCTGAAATAGAAAAACAATTTTTATCATAACATCAACATAACTCATCCCTTGCGGGAGGTAAGGACACTTTAACGTTACAATATGTACAAGTTGCAAATAGAAAAATATCAAATATACTTTTCACAATAAATACAATATTAGATTCTTGTGGAGGACCCGCACCAAAAACCTCCCACGTGGGTCCTGGGTGGGCTGCAGGACTTCATTGCTGCAGACCTCACTCAAGGCCACACCATACGGGTTTTTCTTCTGAGGTAGTAAGGCTTTATGTAAAACCAAGATGGGGCACCGAAGTGCTAACTATTTACAATAAAGTTCTGTGCTGCAAGAGTCCTCAGCACGCAGTCCTTGCATAAAACATTTTTAGAAAATCACATTTCTATAATAATACTGTGTTACTCATTACCCAACTGGGGTATTCTACATCAAATTATGCAAATTATGCAAACATCATTACATATTATCAAGATTTCTATAAAGTGCAAATTCTTCTTCAACTTTGTACAGATGCAGTAAACCCTGTCTGGGTCAGACATTTACTTAGCTTGGGGTGACACCTGGTGGCGGTGCCAGGACAGGACCGTTCCTATTCACGGGCCCAGTGCCTAGCACCAGGATCATCGACTCCACCATCGGATCATGTCTAGCCCCCAGCCGCCGCTGCCCCTGCACAGTACCTCTCATCTGTCGCATCCGCTGCTGGGACAGGCGGCGCTCAGCACATACAGGTGCGGGAGCCGGCTCGTCCCGGTTCTCCAGGCCGCAGGGTCTTTCTTCCTCTGGAGATGCTGATGGCAGGCACGGATCTTGTGCAGGCGGCGTGAGAAGACGTTCCTCTGTGGGCTCCTACGTGGAGCCGGGTGCCTCCGCTGTGGTGGCAGCTCCGATGTCTGGATCCTCCTCTGCTCCAGGTACGGTGTCTGGTTCCGGGCCTAGCTGGCGTTCCGGTCCGGGCAAGGCCTCCGCAGCCTCCTCTCCTCCCGCCGCGTCCTCGGCGGGGTCAGGTACAGCTCTTCCAGGATCAGCCTCCGGCCAGATTTCAGCCACTAGCTCAGGTGATGGCGCGGGTGTCAGTCGCGCGCTCTGGGCAGGGAGCGGTTGGCTCTGCTGCAGCTGCAGCTTTAGAGCCCGACAGCTTTGCTCCACTTCATCGCTGGGGAGGGTGAGCTCCTTCATTCCCTCCCGTGACAGCTCACAACCGGCAGCCATATTTTTCCGGTCACCTGTCCCTTCTTCATCCGGGGGGTCCCGTTCTTTGGTACAGGGGCGGGGTTTCCTTTTCCTCCTCTTCACTCCCTTTGGGATCAGGAGGCGGACTTCCCTTGCTGATGGGAGTGTCCGGTTAGGGCAGTCACATTTAGGGTAGGCGGACATCTTTCACGCCACAGGGGGGGTGCCCACGAAGGCCCGCCCACCTTCTTCACCAGCGCCTCAGGGCGCGAATATGGCGGCAAAATGGCGGAAAATGGCGCCAAAAGTCACAAAAACTGCACACAGTCTTTTTGCACCAAACAGTCCAATTCAAAGCACACAGGACTCACAAATAGTAAGCTTCGTATCCTGTTCGTGACGCCAAAGAGATGAGTCGCACAACACCAGGGTTATGGGGTACTCGGCACCGAGCCCGTTGAAGTCTATGGGGAATGTCACAAGTAGCACAGCTCGGTCCGTTGCACTGGGTCGCTCATTCAAAGGGGGATATTTACAGGGGATTTTAGGAATTGTTGTGACGCCACCTGTGGTTTCTGATCAGGGTGACCAGCGCTGCAGGGTGAATCCTCTGAGGGTTGGGGCAGCAAGGTGGTAGGTCTCCCACAGGTGAGACTAGATGGATCCCTCAGAGTGAAATGGCAGTGCAGGGTGCAGGCAATAAGTCAGTCACACACAAGCCGGTCTCTTTCCATACCTTTACTGATAAAGGTTGCAGGTATGTCCCGGGAAGCTGCTCAGGGTGGAGTATGCACATCCAGGTAATTGCCAAGTAGGTTTAAGGCCTCCTTTCCCTTTAAAGTGTATGAGTCCTAACTTGCGTGAAGTCAAGTTTAACTCTAAGCAAGACAAACTTCGCCCGGCCAACATTGTGGTGGAAGTCTTCTTCTGGCAAGAACTAAGTCTATATGGCTGCAGACCCGACTCCTGTTCTGCCTGACCCCGGTTACGTATCGGCACTTAGGGCTACCCTCTGTGACTTGAAGTCCAGCAGGGATTCCGGTGTTTCTCTCACTAGCCGTAAAGGTTCTAGCAATACTTCGGACCCGGTGTCCGGTTAAGTTGAGTGAAGGTGGTCTGTCACCGAAGTCACTCCTTCCTAGGGTCACCACTCGCCCGTCGCCCTACTCTCACCCTTAACATAAGCACAGGGCAGCAGTAGGTTCTGTCATTAGCTTTCTTCCTTCTTTCCACAGCTCGCTGACTGATTCTCAGTTAACTCGATGTTCTGCAAACTGTAATCCCCTTCCTTCTTTCCTTCAAAGACTCTGTCCAGAGCAGCTCTCAGGACCTTTCGTCAGACTGAATACACGCTTGCTCCGAGAGTCACTTTCCACATTCATGGGGTACTAACAGTCTGTCTGTTCTGAGATATCAGCTTGCAATCTCTCTCCTCTGTCTCTGACTAGAATGTCTCTGACAGGAAATCCACAGAATGACTCACTCCTGAATCACCCAAACTTGAATGGCTACTGCTACATCTCCCACACCCTTAAATAATCTAAGGTTCCCTCTAGTGGTAATCTAGGGAAGTGTGAGTGATGTGAGCAGCACATACTCCTGGAAACATGTGTACCAAGCGCAGCTGGGCCACACACAACTACCGTGACATTCCCCATAGAGGTTAACGGGCACGGTGCCGAG
>JARQOD010000001.1:168884811-168957737 GCA_033576555.1 Oophaga sylvatica | reverse complement strand
TTATGTAAAACCAAGATGGGGCACCGAAGTGCTAACTATTTACAATAAAGTTCTGTGCTGCAAGAGTCCTCAGCACGCAGTCCTTGCATAAAACATTTTTAGAAATCCATTCTATAATAATAGTGTTACTCATTACCCCAACTGGGGTATTCTACATCAAATTATGCAAATTATGCAAACATCATTACATATTTCAGATTTCTATAAAGTGCAAATTCTTCTTCAACTTTGTACAGATGCAGTAAACCCTGCTGGGTCAGACATTTTACTTAGCTTGGGGTGACACCTGGTGGCGGTGCCAGCACAGGACCGTTCCTTTCACGGGCCCAGTGCCTAGCACCAGGATCATCGAACTCCACCATCGGATCATGTCTAGCCCCCAGCCGCCGCTGGCCCTGCACAGTAACCTCTCATCTGCCGCTCCCGTGCGGGACAGGCGGCGCTCAGCACATAAGGTGCGGGAGCCGGCTCGTCCGGTCTCCAGGCCGCAGGGTCTTTTTCCTCCGGCGATGCTGATGGCAGGCACGGATCTTGTGCAGGCGGCGTGAGAAGACGTTCCTCCTGTGGGCTCCACGTGGAGCCGGGGGCCTCGCTGTGGTGGCAGCTCCGATGTTGGATCCTCCTCTGCTCCAGGTACGGTGTCTGGTTCCGGGCCTAGCTGGCGTTCCGGTCCGGCAAGGCCTCCGCAGCCTCCTCTCTCCCGCCGCGTCCCTGGCGGGGTCAGGTACAGCTCTTCCAGGATCAGCCTCCCGGCCAGATTTTCAGCCACTTGCTCAGGTGATGGCGCGGGTGTCGTCGCGCGCTCTGGGCAGGGGGCGGTTGGCTCTGCTGCAGCTGCAGCTTTAGAGCCCGACAGCTTTGCTCCACTTCATCGCTGGGGAGGGTGAGCTCCTTCATTCCCTCCCGTGACAGTCACAACCGGCAGCCATCTTTTTTCCGGTCACCTGTCCCTTCTTCATCCGGGGGGGTCCCGTTCTTTGGTACAGGGGCGGGGTTTCCTTTTCTCCTCTTCACTCCCCTTTGGGATCAGGAGGCGGACTTCCCTTGCTGATGGGAGTGTCCGTTAGGGCAGTCACATTTAGGGTAGGCGGACATCTTTCACGCCACAGGGGGGGGTATGCCACGAAGGCCCGCCCACCTTCTTCACCAGCCCTCAGGGCGCGAAATATGGCGGCCAAAATGGCGGAAAATGGCGCCAAAAAAGTCACAAAAACTGCACACAGTCTTTTGCACCAAACAGTCCAATTCAAAGCACACAGGACTCACAAATAGTAACTTCGTATCCTGTTCGTGACGCCAAAGGAGATGAGTCGCACAACACCGGGTTAGGGGTACTCGGCACCGAGCCCGTTTGAAGTCTATGGGGAATGTCCCAAGTAGCACAGCTCGGTCCGTTGCACTGGGCGCTCATTCAAAGGGGGATATTTACAGGGGATTTTAGGAATTGTTCGTGACGCCACTGTGGTTTCTGATCAGGGTGACCAGCGCTGCAGGGGGAATCTCTGAGGGTTGGGGCAGCAAGGTGGTAGGTCTCCCACAGGTGAGACTAGATGGATCCCTCAGAGTGAAATGGCAGTGCAGGGTGCAGGCAATAAGTCAGTCACACACAAGCCGGTCTCTTTCCTACCTTTACTGTGAAGGTTGCAGTATGTCGGGAAGCTGCTCAGGGTGGAGTATGCACATCCAGGTAATTGCCAAGTAGGTTTAAGGCTCCTTTCCCTTTAAAGTGTATGAGTCCTAACTTGCGTTGAAGTCAAGTTTAACTCTAAGCAAGACAACTTCGCCCGGCCAACATTGTGGTGGAAGTCTTCTTCTGCAAGAACTAAGTCTATTGGCTGCAGACCCGATCCTGTTTGCCTGACCCCGGGTTACGTATCGGCACTAGGGCTACCCTCTGTGTACTTGAAGTCCAGCAGGGATTCGGTGTTTTCCTCACTAGCCGTAAAGGTTCTAGCAATACTTCGGACCCGGTGTCCGGTTAAGTTGAGTGAAGGGGTCTGTCACCGAAGTCACTCCTTCCTAGGGTCCACCACTCGCCCGTCGCCCTACTCTCACCTTAACATAAGCACAGGGCAGCAGTAGGTTCTGTCATTAGCTTTCTTCCTTCTTTCCACAGCTCGCTGACTGATTCCAGTTTAACTCGATGTTCTGCAAAACTGTAATCCCCTTCCTTCTTTCCTTCAAAGACTCTGTCCAGATGCAGCTCTCAGGACCTTTCGTCGACTGAATACACGCTTTGCTCCGAGAGTCAACTTTCCACATCATGGGGTAACTAACGTCTGTCTGTTCTGAGATATCAGCTTGCAATCTCTCTCTCTGTCTCTGACTAGAATGTCTCTGACAGGAAATCCACAGAATGACTCACTCCTGAATCACCCAATACTTGAATTGGCTACTGCTACATCTCCCACACCTTAAATAGTCTAAGGTTCCCTTCTAGTGGTAATCTAGGGAAGTGTGAGTGATGTGAGCAGCACATACTCCTGGAAACATGTGTACCAAGCGCAGATGGGCCCACACACAATACCGTGACATTCCCATAGAGGTTAACGGGCACGGTGCCAGAGTTACCCCACGGCCCTGGCGGGCGGCTCATATGACTAAACACTTCTTTCCTCCAGACGTAGAGGATGCCCCCTGTCCCCGTCAAGGTCTTAGAGTAAAAAGATCATTAGAAAGATCTTTGTACAGTCCCCTCATATATTTATTATTGTAATAAGTCATCCCTAAGCCTTCATTTTTTCCAAACTAAAAACCCCAAGTGTAATAACCTGTCTTGGTATTGCAGCCCCCAGTTCACTAATAACCTTGGTCGCTCTTCTCTGCATTCGCTCTAGTTCTGCTTATGTTCTTTTTTATACACAGAGACCAGAAACTGTACACAGTATTCTAAGTGTGGTCGCACAGTGACTTGTATAGGGTAAAATTAGTTCTCCTCAAGAACATCTATGCCTCTTTTAATGCATCCCAATTATATTATTTGCCTTTGCAGCAGCTGCCTGACACTGGCCACTAAATGTAAGTTTGTCATCCACGCATACACCCAGGTCTTTTTCAGTGACAGTTTTGCCAGTGTTTTACAATTAAGCACATATGATACATCTATTTGTTCTACCCAAGTACATGACCTTCATTTATCCCTATTAAAGCTCATTTTGCCATTTATCAGCCCAAGCTTCTAGTTTACCTAAATCCTCCTGTAATATAAATTGTCCTCCCTGTATTATTACCCTGCAGAGTTTAGTGTCATCTGCAAATTATTGAAATACTGCTCTGTATGCCCCTACATTAATAAATATGTTAAAAATAAGCGGCCCCAATACTGACCCCTGTGGTACCCCCACTGCAAACCGTGACCCAGTCGAGTGTGTCCATTAATAACCACCCTTTGTTTCTGTTATGTCCCATGAATGAGACATTTACAGACTGTCTGTGCATTTTTATATGCTGTATTGCGTCTCCCCATATTGTTTACTGTTGCTATGTGTCCCTGTGTTTGCATAGCTGAAACCCCTCCCTTTACATCAAGTTTGTCCCTCCTGTCTCTCTGTCCCCCTCTTCTGGTATGATGTCATTTCCTTCTTCTTTCTCCTGTGTTTCATTCTCCATCTTGATTTTATCAGATTCACATGTGTTTTCAGTCTGTCTGAAGAAAGTCTTTTTTACCTGCTGCTGTTTGTATGCTTTCCCAACAAGAATTCTTAAAGAAATCAAAGTCTCTTCTGGATTCTTCATAACATGTGTGCGGCAGCTGAGTTAAGCTATCTGCGATCGTCGCCAATTGTAAAGTAAGGTGAAAGAGATCCGGCATCTCACAGAGCCATAGTTACAGCCACAGGCCCCGGGGACATAAGTAAAAAAGACTCTTCAGATTCATCTGTAAAACCCACAGCTTCTATAAAGCTACAGAACTTCCTGCAGAGCATCCGCTCTCAACATATAAGAGTCTATACAGCTCCCCTTCCCCCTTTGGGGAATCAGGATGGCTGAAGGAATGACTACACGGTCTCTCCCCAGACCATTGTCAGAGGAAGAGTGCATAGACCCTGATCCACCATTTAGTGAGAGGCTAGACCGTGTCACAAAGCCAACATGGAAAAATAAGGGAGACTCTAGAATCCATAAACATGATCTTCTCCGTGCAACAGCAGAGCTATGGCAAAAAAATCTTATGCCACATAAATAGCCTGACTCAGCCTGCTTTCTCTCCAACGACCACTGGAGGGAGCTCTCGCACAACTGTGTTCAAGATTATCAATGTTATGCAAAAATAACAGACCAGTATATCGCAGTGTTTAAAAAGACTTAACCCATCAGTTACCTGCAAAGAGCTGCAAGCTTTCCAAAAACTTAACTCTGAGAGAGAAAGCATGGTGCGTGAAAAAAAGAGGCAAGAATCGCACTAATAGCCGAGATGTCATCTTGCATTTCTGGTTCTGCCAGACAGTCAAAGCGAACATCTAAGTCACGCTCTTCAAAATCCTCAACCCTCAGCGAACAGCTCATAAAAGCACGTGCGGAAGCTGAGGCCACTAAAATACAAGGGTGCCTTTGCTCAAAAGGAAACTGAATGAAAACTGAGGCCACTAAAATACAAAACTGCCCTAGAGGCAAAATAAAATACAAGCTGCCCTAGAGGCCATAGAAATGAAAACTGAGGCCACTAAAATACAAGCTGCCCTAGAGGCCCTAGAGAAGAACGCCAACACGCCATAGCCATGGCAAAGTTAAAGGTCCTGGAAACAAGCCATCAGTGGGGAGCCAAAGAGACAGCACAGTTTAAGTGGTTTTGATACTGAAGACCCTCTTAAGCGTACTAGAGACTATGTACAAAGCCAAACACAGTGCTATCCCTGCTCCTGCAATCCTTCCTGACCACACAGATGCTCCCCTGAAACATCAGGGTTTTGATACTGAAGACCCTCTTAAGGTACTAGAGACTATGTACAAAGCCAACAAGCGCTTATCCCGCTCCTGCAATCCTTCCTGACCATATGATGCTCCCCTGAGGCAACAGGACACCCGAGCGTTTATCCCCATCCCGCACCCAAGGTCAGTACAATTACAATACGCTGCCAATCTTGTATCCTGATCCACCTCTGTGCACCGAATTGTACCAGAAACCTGCAAATCACCAAATCTTATACTCAGAATCCTACATACAGGCCAATATGCAGGCCAGTTCACCACACTCCGGTCAATCACACAATTCCAGTCCATGTGTGGCAGAAACTAAGCTCATTAAGCCAGTTAATGGACTGAACGCCTACACTGCCCCATATATACCTGCATTCCCAGGTCAAATCACAGACTGTATGAACAAAGCTATCCCGCAGCATGGTCCTTCCAAAATCGGAGAATGCTGATATGACTGGCCTCGCAAGGTATATGATTCGGCGCGATCTAACTAAGACCGGTCTTACAGAGTTTTACGATAAACCTGAGAACTACAGGGGTTGGAAGTGTACCTTTGAAACCACGATCAGTGATCTCGGCATCACCGCCGCTAAGAGCTAGACCTGCTAATCAGGTGGCTTGGGCCACAATCCTCGGATCGGGTCAAGAGACTTAAATCTGTCCAAAATCAGTAATCCCATTGCTGGTCTCACTGCTACATGGAAAAGGTTAGAAAGAAGCTATGGCAGTCCTGAGGTCATAGAAAGGGCCCCGTTCAAACGACTAGAGGATTTTCCAAAGGTATCTAATAAAAGACAGTACAAGGTTTCCAAGAGCTCAGCGACCTCCTGTTAGAGCTTCAGCTGGCCAAAGCGACCCGTACCTTCCTGGCCTCAGCTACCTGGACACTGCTCATGGGGTAACCCCAATAGTTTCCAAGCTGCCGTCCAATATCCAAAATAAGTGGGCCCATGCTTGGATCAAAATACAAAAGGGAAAACCAAGTTTTCCTTCCCTCCATTTTCCTACTTCTGCGAGTTCATCAAAAATTTATCGCAGAGTGTAAGACCGATCCAAGTTTTTCTATGGAGAACACAGCGCCCCTGTTTCATCTATAAACACGACAGTCCACGTCTTAACTACAGGAGCCACCAAGCTCCAATGTCCATCAAGAAGACTGATGTTTTTCCGGCACCTTCAGTATCACAAGATAAGAGCGACAAAGGTGAGAAGGTTGAGAATCCTAATCGCCAGTGTCCAATTCACAAACTGCCACATCCCCTGAAGAAGTGCATCGGCTTCAGGAAGAAGCCCCTTCAAGAACGAAAGGAGCTCTTGAAGAAGTTTGGAGTATGCTTCAGTGCTGCGCCTCTACCGAACATCTTGCTAAGGACTGTGTCATCCCCATCAAGTGTCTAGAGTGCGACAGCGAAGACACGTACAGGCGCTCCATCCATCACAGCCTGACTCTGCGTCTTCACCTTCTCCACCACAAGCCATGGCGGGGAGAGTACAGACCAAGTGACAAGCCATGTTGCGGTATCTTCCTCATTGCACCGATGTCTGTGGAGAAGGTCTTCGAGACAAGTCCTGTGCGAAGATTTCCTGTCAGGGGTGTATCCCAAGGGCCATCCAGAGAAGGCAGTCAAGGTGTACGTTAGCCTGGATGACCAGAGCAACAAATCATTAGCCAGGTCAGAACTCTTTGACTTTTTTTGACTTAAAAGGAGGCGTCTATCCCTACACCTTGGGCACCTCCCAGCGGCGTTTTACAAACCTCTGGAAGAAGGGCCAGTGGCCTCATAATAACTTCTCTTGAGAAAGGCGCCACGGAGATACCACTACCCACGTTTGTAGAGTGTAACCAAATACCTTTCAATAGGGAAGAAATCCCAACACCAGAAGTTGCTCTTCAGCATCCTCATCTCAGAATGATAGCCAAAGAGATGCCACCCCTGGACGTTTAAGGCAGACATCCTAATTCTCCTCGGCAGAGACATTATACGACTGCACAAGATGCGTCAACAAATCCACGGACTACTCAATGAACCATATGCCCAGCGCCTCGAGCTGGGTGGGTCATCATTGGCAACGTCTGTAGTGACCAGAAAAGAATCAGAATGGCATCTCCTCTTACAAAACCTTTAAATCACGTCGGATGACAACGACTTGTCCTCCCTGTCTACTCACCCTCACCAATGGATAAAGGAGAAGTCAAACGACACTACGTGTCAACGGCAACCATCCCGATATTTCAAGTCCGCTTTATCCTCGAGACTACAACCTCGAGATAACAGCATTCGATCCTTCAACCAAGGACAACAACTCTACCTACAGAGGGAGACAAAGTGATCATCAGGGTCATGAGCGTCAAACCCACCGAAGACAACTATAACGCTGGGTAGCTCCCTCACCTTCTCTTCCAGCAAAGACTGAGTTTCCAAGGGATCCACAGCAAGTAACTGCTAAGTTCCCAACCTTTGATACCCATCTCCATCACAAGCCTGGTCAAACCGAAGCCATGCTAGACTTCAGTGCTCAAAGTGAGAGCCCCTCTCTCAACAGCCTACCTTGACGATGGTTTCCAGCGTTTTCCCCACTCAATTCAGCCTCAGCTCACTGGCGGATGTTGAACAAGACACGTTCACTTCCCAAGCTCACCCTGTAAGGAACTTGCTATAGAACGAGGAGACTCGCTTGTCGAAAACAGCAATCAACGGTCCTCTTGGGTTTAAGACACCCATCGCAGTTCTAGGCAGGGTACACTGAGACAGCTTGCACTCCCGGATATCAACGGGAACATATGTTACCATCTCAGAGACAGCAAAGATGGGAGACGGCTCTAAAGCCTTACAACAAGTCCTGCCCCGTAGTTCTGTAAAGACTCTTTCAACCGTCATCAAGAGACAAGTCTACCTTTCCTATGACGTGTCTACGAAGACTACAGCTGCAGGAGCCTCTCCCAGCGCTTCAGAAACCGGCAAAAAGGTACAGAAGCTGAGCTCTCTTTACCCTGGACATCCTTTCAGCTGGTCGCCATCCTATCTGTGACATACATTTCAGGCAAGTCTCTGCTGGCTCCTTCGAGCAGGAGTCACATGATCTTAGCTTCGTCTCTGAACTCTGCCACGGCGGGGAGCATGTCTCTGCATACTACCGCCGTGCTAGTATGCAGAACTGTTATGTTTCGGTAGCTGAGGAGTGCAGGTAAAAAAAGGCCATACACCAGAGCAGTTGGAATCTATGAGATTGCAGTACCCTGACTAAAACCCCCACAACTAGAGGCAGCCGTGGAGCGTTCCTACGTTGGTCCTAGACGCCTCGTCAACAGCCCGAAAACTAACTACACCTAAAGATAGAAATAGGAAAGCTATCTGCCCCGGAGCAGAACCCCAAAGATAACAGAAAAGCCCCCAAACATGTAATGGCGGTTAGACAAGAGGAAATACTGACACAAGAAAGAAAATAGTATGAGCAAACGCTGGGGCCCAAACTATCTAAATAGAAAAGGATAGGAAGGGCACTTACTGCAATCCCAGAAAACCTGAAAAGCACCAACTCTACTAATTTCAAAATCACCTGAGATCACACGACCTCTACCACCTAAATTAGTTCTCTGGTGTAACAAAATCAAAAACAGCAGCCACTGAAAAAACTGGAAAAAGCAAAAGAACAAAACTCAGTGGCTGAACTAAACTGAGAGGGCAGAAGCCCCCGGAGGGGACCCTGAAGGCCCCCAAAGAAGTGCAGGACAAAATGCAAAAATATAGCACAAACACAAAAGAAGCAAAAGTCTTATCTGTAAGCAGGAGATGCAGACACGACACAGCAGGCTACAGGGAAACTGGAATGAAGGATTCAGACCAGAACAATTGATCACCGGCAACCCTGATGGGAAAATGACTCCCTTTATATAAGACCAGTCAGTAACACCTGATTCCCAGTCCTCACAATCTTCACTAGCACCGCTTGTAACCACCAGAGGGAGCCTCTGCTCAGAACTCATCTCAAACCCATTCACAACAGTACCCCCCCCTTGAGGAGGGGTCACCGAACCCTCATTTGAGCAACCCAGGTCGGTCAGGATGAGTTTCTATGATACGCACGGATAAGTCTCCTAGCATGGATGTCCGAAGCAAACACCCAAGAATTGTCTTCCTGACCATAACCTCTCCATTTAACCAAATACTGGAGTTTCCGTCTAGAAAAACGAGAATCCAATATTTTCTCAACCACATACTCCAGATTGCCCTCAACCAAACAGGGTCAGGAGGCACAGCAGCAGGAACCACTGGCTCAACAAACCTCTTCAACAAGGACTTGTGGAACACGTTATGGATCTTAAATGTCCCTGGAAGAAGCAAACGAAAAGAAACAGGATTAATAATCTCCATGATCTTATAAGGTCCAATGAACCTAGGCTTAAATTTAGGAGATGCTACTCTCATAGGAATATTCTTTGAGGACAACCAGACCAAGTCCCCCACTTTAAACCGAGGACCATCAGTCCTATGCCGGTTAGCAAACCGCTGGGCCTTCTCCTGAGAGAGGGACAACCTCTCCACTACCTGGTCCCAAATCTGTTGCATACGCTCCACAACAGAGTCAACACCTGGACAGACAGAAGCCTCCGTCTGTCCTGAAGAAAATCGAGGGTGAAACCCAGAATTACAGAAAAACGGAGACATCAAAGTGGCAGAGCTAGCCCTATTATTAAGAGCAAACTCAGCCAAAGGCAAAAAAAGACCCAGTCATCCTGATCAGCAGACACAAAGCATCTTAGATAAGTCTCCAATGTCTGGTTTGTTCTCTCAGTTTGACCATTGGTCTGAGGATGAAATGCCGAGGAGAAAGACAATTGAACACCCAGTTTAGAACAAAAAGTCCTCCAAAATCTGGAAACAAACTGGACTCCTCTGTCAGACACAATGTTCTCAGGAATGCCGTGTAAACGAACCACGTGCTGAAGGAACAACGGCACCAATTCAGAGGAGGAAGGCAACTTAGGTAATGGCACAAGATGTATCATTTTGGAAAAACCTATCACAAATTACCCAGATGGTGGTCATTCTCTGAGAAACAGGAAGATCGGAAATGAAATCCATAGAGATATGGGTCCATGGTCTCTTGGGCACAGGCAATGGCATCAACAAACCACTAGAGCGAGAGCAAGGCTTGGAGCAAGAGCAAGTCCCGCAGGACTGCACAAATTCCCTGACATCACGAGACAAGGTAGGCCAACAAAAGAACCGACTAACCAAGTCTCTGGTACCAAAAATTCCGGGATGCCCAGCCAATGCGGAACAATGAATCTCAGACATCACACTCTTTTTCCATTGGTCCGGGACAAACAATTTTCCAACAGGGCAGCGCTCGGGCCTATCCTCCTGACACCCCTCCAGAGCAAGTCTCAAATTGGGCGAGATGGCGGAAAGAACTACACCCTCTTTCAAAATAAGAGAAGGATCAGATAACTCAGGAGAGTCCGCAAGGAAACTCCTCGAGAGGGCATCCGCCTTAACATTCTTAGTGCCAGGAAGAAAGGAAACCACAAAATTAAAACGTGTGAAAAACAAGGCCCACCTGGCCTGTCTAGGATTGAGTCGCTTGGCAGATTCCAGATAGACCAGATTCTTATGGTCCGTAAGGACCACCACCTGATGTTTGGCTCCCTCCAGCCAATGTCTCCACTCTTCAAAAGCCCACTTCATGGCCAATAACTCCCGATTACCTACGTCATAATTACGTTCAGTAGGAGAAAATTTTCGAGAGAAAAAGGCACAAGGGTTACTTTTAGAGGTCTCTGGATCTTTTTGGGACAAAACGGCACCTGCCCCAATTTCAGAGGCATCAACCTCCACCTGAAATGGCAGAGAAACATCAGGCTGCCGTAAGAACAGGAGCAGAAGTGAATCTCTGCTTAAGTTCCTGAAATGCAGAGACTGCCTCAGGAGGCCAATTCACCACATCAGAACCCTTTCTGGTCAAATCAGTTAATGGTTTAACAATAACCCAGAAATTACCAATAAATTTACGATAAAAATTGGCAAAACCCAAAAATCTCTGAAGAGCCTTTAATGAAGTAGGTTGGACCCAATCACAGATGGCCTGAACCTTGACCGGGTCCATTTCAATAACAGATGGGGACAAAATGAATCCCAGAAATGAGATCCTCTGTACGCCAAAAAGACACTTTGATCCCTTCACATACAGAGCATTCTCTCTCAAAATCTGGAATACAGTTCGAACATGTTTCACATGAGAGTCCCAGTCATTAGAAAAATCAAGATATCATCCAAATAAACAATCAGAAATTTGTCCACAAAATCCCTGAAAATGTCATTCATGAAGGACTGGAAGACGGAAGGAGCATTAGTGAGCCCAAAGGGCATCACTAGGTACTCAAAATGCCCTTCAGGGGTATTGAATGCCGTCTTCCATTCATCCCCGTGCTTAATGCGAATATAGGTTATACGCCCCCCTGAGGTCAAGCTTGGTAAACCAAGTAGCGTTTTTCACCCTGGAAAACAGGTCAGAAATCAAGGGTAACGGGTATTGATATTTCACAGTAATATTGTTCAAGAGACGATAATCAATACACGGCCTTAATGAACCATCTTTTTTGGCCACAAAGAAAAAACCGGCACCTAAGGGTGAAGAGGATGGTCTGATATGACCCTTCTCCAATGATTCCTTGATATAAGACCGCATAGCGTCATGTTCAGGTACAGACAAGTTAAAAAGGCGACCTTTAGGGAATTTACTACCCGGCACTAATTCAATAGCGCAGTCATAGCTCCTATGGGGAGGCAAGGATGCAGATTTACTTTCGCTAAACACATCAGAAAAATCAAACAAAAAGTCAGGAACATCCTGAGCCTGGGGGAGGCAGAAAAAACAGGAGTGTTGGTATTAACACATTGGCAGCCCCAACTGGTTACAGACACAGATTTCCAATCCAAAACAGGATTATGAGACTGTAACCAAGGGAAACCCAGCACGATAATGTCATGCAGATTATATAGAACCAAAAATTTGCAGCACTCCTGGTGATCAGGTTCAACCCTCATTATCACCTGAGTAGAAAACTGGGGTTTATTCTCAGCCAAAGGGGTAGAATCGATCCCCAGTAGGGGAATAGACTTCTGTAGGGGTATCAAGGGAAACCCACAACGTTTAGCAAAATCATAATCCATCAGGTTAATAGCTGCTCCAGAATCAACGAAAGCCTGAGCAGAAAATGAGGACAGAGAGCATATCAGAGTGACAGTTAATAAAAACTTAGTCTGAACACTACCCAAGACAACTGAGCGTGCAAAACGTCTTCCCCGCTTAGGGCAGACTGAAATAGCATGAGAGGCATCACCACAGTAGAAACATAACCCATTGCGCATTCGAAACTCATGACGCTGTGCCCCAGACACCACTCTATCACACTGCATGGGTTCAGAAGCTGGTTCACAAGGCAACACCATTCCACGCATACTTCTCCGCTCACGCAAACGTCTGTCAATTTGAATCGCTAATGACATAGAATCATTGAGACCAGAGGGGACAGGGAATCCCACCATAACATCCTTTACATTATCTGACAGACCCTTCCGGAAAAGGGCCGCCAAAGCGTCGTCATTCCATTTGGTCAGGACTGCCCACCTACGGAATCTCTGACAGTATAACTCAGCGTCATCAAGCCCCTGATTTAATGCCAACAAGGTTTTTTCAGCTTGATCAGTGACATTAGGCTCATCGTACAATAACCCCAAAGCCTGAAAAAACGCATCAACATCACTTAAAACAGGATCCCCAGGTATCAGGGAAAAAGCCCAATCCTGAGGATCGCCGCGCAGGAGAGAGATGATAATTTGAACCTGCTGCGCTGCGTTTCCTGAGGACTTAGATTTTAAGGCAAAAAACAATTTACAATTATTTTTGAAATTCTGAAACTTAGCTCGATCCCCTAAAAACAAATCTGGCATGGGGATCCTAGGTTCCACAACAGGCAACCTAGCAAGATATGCAGCAATACTCTGAACCTCAGTGGCAAGCTGATCCACACGGCCAGACAACTGTGCAAACTCCATTGGGAGAAAAGATCCTCCCCAGCACCCAGAGATACAGAGGAAAAAAAAAAAAAAATGCAACAAACAGAAAAATATCTCTGACAACTCTGACAACTTTTTTTCTTTCACAATATTTTTTTTCCTTCTGTGAGTACCATACAATTTAAATTTTTAGGCCGGTGATACTGTTATGTTTCGATAGCTGAGGAGTGCAGGTAAAAAAAGGCAATACACCAGAGCAGTTGGAATCTATGAGATTGCAGTACCCTGACTAACCACCACAACTAGAGGCAGCCGTGGAGCGTTCCTACGTTGGTCCTAGACGCCTCGTCACAGCCTGAGAAACTAACTACACCTAAAGATAGAAATAGGAAAGCTATCTGCCCCGGAGCAGAACCCCAAAGATAACAGAAAGCCCCCAAACATGTAATGGCGGTTAGACAAGAGGAAATACTGACACAGAAAGAAAATAGTATGAGCAAACGCTGGGGCCCAAACTATCTAAATAGAAAAGGATAGGAAGGGCACTTACTGCAATCCCAGAAAACCCTGAAAAGCACCAACTCTACTAATTTCAAAATCACCTGAGATCACACGACCTCTACCACCTAAATTAGTTCTCTGGTGTAACAAAATCAAAACAGCAGCCACTGAAAAAACTGGAAAAAGCAAAAGAACAAAACTCAGTGGCTGAACTAAACTGAGAGGGCAGAAGCCCCCGGAGGGGACCCTGAAGGCCCCAAAGAAGTGCAGGACAAAATGCAAAAATATAGCACAAACACAAAAGAAGCAAAAGTCTTATCTGTAAGCAGGAGATGCAGACACGACACAGCAGGCTACAAGGGAAACTGGAATGAAGGATTCAGACCAGAACAATTGATCACCGGCAACCCTGATGGGAAAATGACTCCCTTATATAAGACCAGTCAGTAACACCTGATTCCCAGTCCTCACAATCTTCACTAGCACCGCTTGTAACCACCAGAGGGAGCCTCTGCTCAGAACTCATCTCAAACACATTCACAACACAGAACTATCAGCATCTGAATGAACTTTGAACTTTCCTTTGTTAACTTGAACTTTCGTCTTTTGATTGTTTGGGTTGGTGGAGGCGTATGCATGTTGCAGCTTCCCCAATCTGAAGATGGGTTCTCCCATAACTTGTTTATCCAACCATTGAGGACTTCACGTCATCAACCAAGAATTGGACTTACAACTGTTACAGTTTATTTCCACATGTTGTGTTTCTACTTTATATCTTTCAGGTCTACAGTGACATCTCCAGTGGACATCATAAAATTATGAAATCTATAGATTTCAGACGGGGAGTGTTATGTCCCATGAATGAGACATTTTACAGACTGTCCTGTGCATTTTATATGCTGTATTGCAGTCTCTCATATTGTTTACTGTTGCTATGTGTCCCTGTGTTTGCATAGCTGAAATCCTCCCTTTACATCAAGTTTGTCCCTCCTGTCTCTCTGTCTCCCTCTTCTGGTATGATGTCATTTCCTTCTTCTTTCTCCTGTGTTTCATTCTCCATCTTGATTTTATCAGATTCACATGTGTTTTCAGTCTGTCTGAAGAAAGTCTTTTTTACCTGCTGCTGTTTGTATGCATTCAACAAGAATTCTTAAAGAAATCAAAGTCTCTTCTGGATTCTTCATAACATGTGTGCCGGCAGCTGAGTTAAGCTATCTGCGATCGTCGCCAATTGTAAGTAAGGTGAAAGAGATCCGGCATCTCACAGAGCCATAGTTACAGCCACAGGCCCCGGGGACAGAATAGTTTCCTATCCATGAGCCAGTTCTTAACCCACTTACACATATTTTCACATATTTTCTTGTTTGCCAGGGGGATCAAAAACTTATTTCTCACTGCAAAATGCAAATAAATGTATATAATTTATATAATGTGATTTTCAGGATTTTATCTTTGATATTGTATCTCAATGTTAAAATTAACCTACCCTTCTAATTATAGACTGTTCATGTCTTTGTCAGTGGGCAAACTTGCAAAATCAGAAAGGGATCAAATAACTATTTCCTTCACTGTACAAGCCTGTGGATGAATATAAATGAATCCTGGACAAGCTGTTTAAAGGAGCTATCTAAAGTTTGGAAGTTGTCCCTTATCCATGAGATAGGCAATAACTTCCGATCGCTGGATGGACCCCTCCAATTCTGAGAATCTGAAGAGCCCATGTGAATGGAGTTATATATATATATACATCAACTCAGGACTGGTGGAGGTCCCAGCGAGCGAGAAGTTATCCCCTGTACCAGGGATAGGGTATAACTTCTAAACTTGACACAACTCCTTCAAGGGAGTGATGAGGGGCATGACTAAGTAATGCAAATTTTACTGAACTTTGCATTGTGTCTTGATGGGGGATGGGGTGTTTTAATATTCAGGCTGTTTGGGTTTGTGTGCCAGGGCTGATTTTTTTTGTCCAAGTCAGACCCTGTCTTTAGAGCCAAAGTATGATATAACTAACATACTAAGTATTTTTTAAGATGACTATATATTCTATAGAAAATGTCTGGATATCACACTTTGTTTGTAACGTGTCAAATACTTTTTCCATTAATTAAAAATGCTAAAATCTCTTATCACATCACATTTCTCTAGAAACGGGTATAATGGGCAAAGAATAACGTCATTTTTTTTCAGTTTCCACAGAATTTCTCAATCTCATTGTGCATAAGGAATGTACGATGTATGATATTGGAGCGGAACAATGTCTGAAATTGCTTCTATAGCATGTGTCTGAGCACTAAAAACCAGAATTTCATACCACTGGCACTTCTCATACTTGGGCTACATTGATTGTTATTGTGTGTTAATCATGCAGAACTTACCCAGAACTATCATTACAAATGTATTGTTTAGTGGATCATTCGGTGGATTTATGTATTTGTTCTATAACTGGGACATTACTTGGCACCACACCAGTTAATTTTTATACATGTTTAAAAATTCCCATACAGAAGAGCACTTGTGTACATGTGTATTATTTCTTATAGCACATGATACTTTGTCATTTCATGTGTTGTTTTTTTTCTGTACAAAAAAAGAATGCAAATTAAAAGTGCACACAAATAAAACATACTGGGTGGGATGATCTATTCTGATGTTTAGTCTGATGAGTCTCTTCCTAGTGCAGCTTGTGCTATGAAAAACTGTAATAGCCCCCCACCTAACGTGTCGTGACGTGACCCCACACATAATTTTATGCTATGAAGCATTGTAAGGGCGGTATTAGGTTCTGTTCATCTGTAAAAATCACTTGGGCTTCAAATTAGCGTGAACAATTAGATATCTCTCGGCTTTTGTAGGTTTGACATTTTGTAGCCTTGCAACACAGTCTGTACCTGGAAAATAAATACAAGTGTAAGCACTGGATTGTCTAAGAAATATCGTCACTCCTTGTGGAGATCAACATGCTAAGCATGCAGATGAGGAGACTTAAAGCCGCAATGCTCCTCTGGGAAATATGCTAATTATGCAAATTGTCTCTTCAGAGAGGAAGAGAGCTAGAACTCTAGTGCCACCTTTTGGAAGGCACTGGATTGTCTGGCACACAGCCTTTAATCACATGAATTGGCAGTTATGGACTCAGAACCGGAGTTTCCATAATGTCTAGTAGGCTCATAATCAGTGTTCACTTTGCTTGACGGGTAAAGGCCGACATTCATAAATCACTGCTTATTATTAGAGATGAGAGTATCGATTTGTAACAAATCAAATTCATCACAAGTTTCACGAAAAAGTCAGATTTGAGAGATTAAATTCTTGTGAATCCTGCAAAATGGCAATCAGTTGGCCGATATTTTGCTGGATTTTATTGAAGGCTGGAATAAGGTCACAAAATAAAAAAAGATTATACTCGTCTGCTGGGTCCCTGGGCAAAAACTTGAAGTAGGGTCCTAAATGCTAACCTATTGTACCATCAATGTCAAACATTTAGGTAGCATTTCCAGGCTGGGTTCATACCATTAACTAAGTGCGATCGACAATATTGAAGTCATTTGGCGCTTGTTTACCGGCCTCTTTACACAGGTTGACAAAGAATGATGGGCACAGCATGACCACTAGTCCCCAAACAGTATCATGTTATCTGCAGCATTTCGGCAGTTTACACCAGGCAACGTGCTGCTGAGAACAGTGGATTGTTTATGGTGGAACAAAAATCAATCACCTGATGAATGAGTAACATTTTGCTTGTTTGCTGGGCGACTACCAACATGTTTACACCTGCAAAGGATGACATGGGGTAAAGGGGACTGCACATGATGATGTGTGGGGTTAAAGGGGGACTGCACATGATGATGTGGAGAGAGGGTTATAGGGGGACTGCACATGATGATGTGGGGAGGGGTTATAGGGGGCTGCACATGATGAATTGAGAGTGAGGGAGAGAGATGAGGGACGGGGACACATTAAATTGAAGGTGGGGGTGGGGAGAGCAAATGATCTGGGGAGAGAGCAAATAATAAATTTTGAGGTGGGGGAATGAATAATGTATTGAATGTTGGGGTAGAGCTGTTGATAATGAATAGAGGGTGGGAGTGAGAAGACATGACAATGAATTGGGGTGGAAGGGGCATGTAAATATAATGAGTCGGGGGAGGGAGGTACATAGTGGGGGCGTTGAGTATGCAGTGACTGGTAATGAATTGGGGGAAGAGTACAGATGCTAATTAATTTATATATTTATTAGGTGGGGAAAGTGACTATGTATAGCTAGAAGGGTCTCAGTAGCGTATTATAATTTATTTTTGGAATGGTGGATTGCATAATAACAAATTATGTATTAACTAGATGGAGGCCCGAGTGTGGTAATGCCACGATGTAGGCAGGCTTTGCAGCGTTGGGAATCTCTCCCTCATGTACTCACCCACCTATCCACTCTCTCTTTACCCGTGTGCTGACTTCTCCCGTCTGTGCTCTCTTCTTTGACCTGTCTACCCCATGTGCTATCCCCCTTGTCTGCTGTCTCTCTCCCTCCTGTGCTGTGTTCTCACCTCATGTGCTGTCCCGTTTGAGCTGTCTCCCCCCTGTGCTCTGTCTCTCTCACCCCTGTGTGCGTCTTCGACGTTGTGCCTTTGCTGCTTTCCTTTCATTGTCATTGGCGTACTTTTAGGAGGAGCCATGTTGGTGTTGATATTTGCTTTTTAAAGGGGTTTTCCCACGAACGAAAGTTCATTTTAAAAATTGTGTCTGACCGTGTACAGAACATACCACAGCTCCTGAGCACAGGAGGAAGCAAAAGATAATACTGACATTACAGCAGGAGATCGCAGAGGATACATTTTGTGAGGTAAAATATTGTTTAAAAACAGTCAGTGAAATGTTTTACCTCACAAAATGAATCCTCTGTGATCCCCTACTGTAATGTCAGTATTGTCTTTTACTTCCTCCCCTGCCAGGAGATGTGGTATGCTCCGTACATGATCAGACACAGACAATTTTTAAAATGAACTTTCGTTCGTGGAAAACCCCTTTAATGTGATTGGCTTCCTCTGCCTGTAGACACGTTGCGCATCTGCCACCAGGATCAGGTCAATGATTCACTGCACCTACGCGGAATTTGTGCAGGCGCAGTAAATCAGACCGCCGCCATCTTTGTGCAGACAGATAGCGGTGGTCAAATTAAAACTGCGAATGCGCACCTCCTGTGCAAAGATGGCAACAGTCAGTGAATCATTCGGCTGAACCCGGCGGCGGCGTGTTTGCGACGGTGTTCCACTGGTGGTACCGTGCAAGAGATGGCGTACGGTGTATACAGTGTGTGTGTGTGTGTGTGTGTGGTGTCGTGTGGCGGCTTAAAAATTCTATTGGCCAGAACAAAAGCTGCTGGCTATGTATGTTGTCATGCCGCTCTCACCTCATTCCTCTGGCGTCGGGGCTCAGCGCATCTCCCACACTTGACCCTGTGGCTGTTCACTCAAGTTCAGATCCTTGTCCAGCGCGCATGCGTTCCTGAGCCTGACTACGGCCACTCCATCTCTGACGTCTCTATGGTCCTGGAGGACCTGACCCGGAAGTTCCAGCACGGAAGTTCCAGGCGGCGCCTGATTATTGTTGTGCTTCCTAGCTTGACCTGGTTGGTTCTTGCTCGGCTGCTCTCTGTACTCAGGTCCCTTGCCTTGTGTTCTAATGTGCTTCCCAGCACGTGCTCTGCCTAGCTTTGAACCCAGGAGTGCTTCCCAGCACACACTCTGCTTTGCCTTGTACCCAGGCTTGCTTCTCGCGCGCGCCCTGCTTTGCCTCGGCACTTGCTATTCTCACCCTTGTCTGTTGCTTATCCTCGTGTACACGTCTAGCACTGTCCTGTATGCTGTGTGCCCTCATTCACATGCCTTGCACTGTCCTGTACTCTGCGTGCCCTCGTGCACACGCCTTGCACTGTCCTGTACTCTGTGTGCCCTCGTGCACACGCCTTGCACTATCCTGTACTCTGTGTGCCCTCGTGCATACGCCTTGCACTGTTCTGTACTCTGCGTGTTCCTGTGTCTACGCTTTGTCCACTTCCTAACCCTGCGTAGTCTTGTCTTCTGTGAGCTGGCCACCTGGTTCCAGCAGTCGTGGTACTTTATCCCCCTGGGTCTGCCCCAGACGCTCTCTGTATAGGGGGTGGTTCTCACTTGGTCAGCTCACCCAGGGTGGGTTGGTATCGCGACCCAGAGGGTCCACTCTAGGAGTCGTCACAGTATATTCAGGCCATGGACCCGCTGGTACCTCGGCCGCAACTAAAAAAGAGTTGCTCTTTGCGGAAAAACCAGACACGGATTATGTCAGTTATGAAATCTATGAATACCCGGCTGTCCGCTACAGTACCTCTGACCCAGGGAACGCCTCTCAGTGGGCCAGTCTCCAACAAAAGCTCACTCAGCAACATTACACTCAGGCCTACATCCTCAGCTATATGGCGTCGGTAGATAACCGACTCCTTTCCTTACAATCTGTTGCCTCCGTACTTTTCCAAGGTTCGGTCTCGCACCCACAGCCCCGCTTAGGGAAACCTCCGCGATATAGTGGTGACCCTAAGTTGTGTCGGGGTTTTTTGAATCAATGCCGACTGCATTTTGAGCTTTTGCCACTGCAATATCCCACTGATGGAGCTAAGGTGGCCTTTATTGTTTCCTGTTGTGTTTTGGTAGCTGAGGAGAATAAGCAAAAACGGCAATACACCAGAGAGGCTGGAACCTATTGGATTGCAGTAACCTGAACTAACCACACAACTAGAGGTAGCCGTGGAGCGTTCCTATGTTGATCCTAGACGCCTCGTCACAGCCTGAGAGATAACTACACCTAAAGGCAGAAAGATGAAAGCTATCTGCCCCGGAGCAGATTCCCAAGGAAAATAGGAAGCCCCCAAACATGTAATGGCGGTTAGACAAGAAGAAGCACGGACACAGACAGAAAATAGAATGAGCAAATGCTGGGGCCCAATCTGTCTAGACAGAAAAGTACAGGAAAGGATACTCACTGCAATCCAAAAAAAAACCCTAAAAAATACCAACACTTCTGATTGCAAAAACACCTGAGATCACACGATCTCTACACCTAAATCAGATCTCTGGTGTAACAAAACTAAGCCGCAGCCACTGAAAAAACAGGAAAAAGCAAATGAACAAATAACAGTGCCTTCAGATAAACTGAGAGGAGCACAAGCCCCCCGGAGGGGACCTGGCTGACCTCCACAGAAGAGCAGGGAACAATGCAAAAAGCAAGCACAAAAATAAAAGCAGAAAATATCTTATCTGATAGCAGAAGATTCAGGCAAGACTCAGCAAACTTCCAAATGAACCAGGAACCACAATTGAGACAAGAACAATTGATCACCGGCAACCATCATGGGAGGGAACCTCCCTTATATCAGACCAGTCAGTGATCCCAGATTGCCATTCCTCGCTGAAAGGTTCAGTACTGTCTGTAACCACCAGAGGGAGCCTCTGCTCAGAAACCATCTCTAGCACATTCATAACAGTTTCCCACTTAGAGGGAGAGGCGTTAGCATGGGTGAGTCCCCTCAGGGAGTGTGGTGACCCACACGTCTCTCAGTTCTCCACCTTTTTGGACACCTTCTGCAAGGTGTTGACAAGCCGGGTCGACTGTTTTCCAACACCTAGGCCCTCTTCAACCTCCATCAGGGCACTTTATCCGTTGGACAATACGCCATCCGTTTTCACACATTATCCTCCAAACTCGGTTGGAACAATGAGGCCCTCGTAGGGGTCTTTTGGCGTTGTCTGTCCGGTCGGATTAAAGACGAAGTGGCGGGCCTGGATACTCTGACCTCTTTGGAGGACTTAATCTCTCTTGCGACACTCATTGATCTGCTTTTCCAAGAACGCACCCATGAGGCAGCCAGGGAGAAATGTTCTCCTCGCCTCTCTTCGTCTACTCGCAGTTCTCCCCACTTACGATCCGTGCTATCTTCTGCGGGCCCTGTATCTGAGCCTATGCAGGTGGACTGACTGAAGATGGCTGAACAGCGTCGTAGGGAGAGACTTGCACAAGGGCTTTGCTTCTACTGTGGGAGTGCTTCTCATCTCCTTCGCTCCTGCTCCGAGACCGGGAGACTTCTCCGCCTAGGTTTGGTAGGAGAGGCTTCCTTAGCTGTATGTGATTCCTCTCCTCCCCTGACTGAGTCTGTTTTGCTGAATCTTGGTCCAAACGTTACTCTGAGGAGGCCCATGTGGATTCAGGTGCAGCAGGGAACTTCATCAGGCTTGAGGCAGTTAAAAAATACCGGATTTCTGTCCCTGGAGACTCCTCGGCTGATAGCTTTGGTCGACGGTAAACCCTTGCAGGAGACCGTTACCCAGGTCACTGAAGAAGTGGAGCTGCAGATTGGAGCCCTGCATCGAGAGAAGATCTCCTTCCACGTCCTGTCGACTTTGTCCCACACGCTTCTTCTTGGTCTCCCTTGTTTACGAGCACATGAGCCAACTCTTGACTGGCGATCCGGCGATGTACTTCGTTGGGGGCCATCTTGTCAGAAGAAGTGCCTGCTGTCCGTCCATCCGATGTGTTCTGCCAGTCCGTCCTCTGCACCTGAAGGTCTGCCATCGGCTTATTGGTCTTTCGCAGATGTCTTCAACAAGAAAGAGGCCAAGACTCTGCCTCCACATCGATTATACGACTGTCCGATTGACCTCGTCCCTGGCTCTACCACACCTAGATGTAGAATAAACCCGCTATCTTCTGCCGAAATCCAAGTTATGTCGGAATATATCCAGGAAAATTTAGCCAGAGGTTTCATCCGTAAGTCTTCCTCGCCTGCATGAGCGGGGTTTTTCTTTGTCAAAGAGAAAGATGGCTCCCTCCGTCCCTGCATAGACTATAGAGGGCTGAAAGACATCACGGTCAAAAACAAATACCCGCTACCTCTGATACCGGAGTTCTTTGACCGCCTAAGAGGGGCATGAATTTTCACCAAGCTGGATCTTCGTGGGGCTTACTACTTGATAAGTATTCGTTCTGGTGACGAGTGGAAGACTGCTTTTAACACCCGAGATGGCCACTACGAGTATTTGGTCATGGCCTTAGGCCTATGCAATGCTCCAGCGGTGTTCCAGGAGTTCGTTAACGACGTTTTCCAGGATATGCTGTACTCCTGCAAAGTGGTCTACCTGGATGATATTCTTGTGTTTTCTCCAGATCTCTCTGCCCACAGAAAGGACATGCGCCAAGTACTCCTGCGTTTAAGAGAGAACCACCTTTACGCCAAGATCGAGAAATGTGTCTTCGAACAAGCATCCTTACCATTCCTGGGGTACATTATCTCAGACTCTGGTCTACGCATGGATCCGGCGAAAGTGTCCGCCGTCCTTGATTGGCCACGGCCCCATGTTGTGAAATCAATCCAGCGTTTCCTTGGCTTTGCAAATTATTATCGTCAGTTTGTCCCCCATTTTTCCTCTCTGGTTCGGCCTATCTTGTCTCTTATTCTCAAAGGAGCTAACCCTAATGCTTGGTCTACTGAGGCAGATGATGCTTTTCTATAGTTGAAGCAAGCATTCGCCACGGCTCCTGAGCTTCACCGTCCAGAGGTTAGCAAACCTTTCACTCTTGAGATAGACGCATCCTCTACCGGGGCCAGCGCAGTCCTTCTTCAGAAGTCTTCATCTGGACGCCTTATCTCCTGCGGCTTCTTTTCTAAAGTATTCTCCCCATTTGAGCGAAATTACTCCATCGGCGACTGTGAGTTATTTTCCATTAAGTTAGCCTTGGAGGAATGGAAATACTTAATAGAAGGTGCCATACATCCTTTCAAGATCTTCATGGACCATAGAAACCTGAAGTATATCCAGTCTGTACAAAGACTCAACCCGCAGCAAGCCAGGTGGTCCTTGTTCTTGACCCGTTTTGACTTTGAACTTCACTGCCAGCCAAGCGATAAGAACGTTAAAGCCAACGCTTTATCTAGGTCTTTCCAGACAATCGATACTGAAGAGGAACCTGCACATATCATCGACCCCACTAAGATAATTACCGTGGCTCCTGTCAACTTGACTTCTTTACCTCCGGGAAGGAATTTTGTTGCCGAGAGCAACCGAAAACGAGTGTTATGCTGGGTCCTCGATACATTGGTCCTTTTGAGGTCCTCAAGCGTATTAATTATGTGGCGTACAAATTGAAGCTACCTGCCTCTCTCCACATTCCCAATTCCTTCCATGTGTCCCTCCTCAAGCCCGTGGTGCTCAATCGGTTTCATCCTTCTCTGGGCCACACACCTCAGCCTGTTGGCATGGGGGATGAATTTGAGGTAAATAATGTCCTGGCCATAAAGAAGATACTAGGGAAAACACTTTTCTTAATTGACTGGAAAGGCTGTGGTCCAGAAGAAAGGTCTTGGGAACCCCAGGGGAATATCCAAGCTCCCCAGATTTTGTCTAAGTTTCTTTCCAGCCTTAGAAAGGGGGGGTTTAAAGGGGGTACTGTCATGCCGCTCTCACCGCATTCCTCTAGCGCCGGGGCTCAGCGCCCGAACGTCATCACGTCGAGTGCGCACGCGCACCTCCTGCATTTGATCCTGTGGCTGTTCACTCAACTCCAGATCCTTGTCCAGCGTGCATGCATTCGTAAGCCAGACTACGGCCGCTCCATCTCTTACATCTCTATGGTCCTGGAGGACCTGACCCGGAAGATCCAGCACACTTGCCCTATATCTGGCTGCCTCTTCCTGTAGGCGGCGCCTGATTATTGTTGTGCTTCCTAGCTTGACCTGGTTGGTTCTTGCTTGTCTGCTCTCTGTACTCAGGTCCCTTGCCTTGTGTTCTAATGTGCTTCCCAGCACGTGCTCTGCCTTGCTTCGTACCCAGGCTCGCTTCTCAGTGCACACTCTGCTTTGCCTTGTACCCAGGCGTGCTTCTTGCGTGTGCCCTGCTTTGCCTCTTACCCTAGCATGCCTCTCGGGAATTGCTATTCACACCCCTGTCTGTTGCTTACCCTCATGTACACGCCTAGCACTGTCCTGTACTCTGCATGCCCTCGTGCACACGCCTTGCACTGTCCTGTACTCTGCGTCCCTCTGCACACACGCCTTACACTGTCCTGTACTTTGCGTGGCCTCGTGCATACACCTTGCACTATTCTGTACTCTGCATGTTCCCGTGTCCACACTTTGTCCACTTCCTAACCCTGCGAAGTCTTGTCTTCTGTGAGCCAGCCACCTGGTTCCAGTAGTTGTGGTACTTTATCCCCCTGGGTCTGCCCCAGACGCTCCCTGTATAAGGGGTGGTTCTCACTTGGTCAGCTTGCCCAGGATGGGTTGGTATCGCGACCCAGAGGGTCCACTCCAGGAGTCGTCACATATGTGATCTGGTGTTTGATGGGAACTGTTAATATCTGATTGATGAGGACTTGGTGGAGAAGTTGAGTTTTTCCAAGACTGAGCGGTGGGACTGTGGAAGGTTTGAAGGGTGGAGGCGTAGATGGGGTGGAGCCTGGTTGGAGTCTCCAGGGGGCCCGACAATATTGCCAGTATGGGGCCCGAAATTCCTAGTGGCAGCCCTGCTGCTCAGTACCACTGGTCCTGTATGTATACACTGCACAGTACCACTCGTAATGTCCTGTGTATATACACTGCACAGTACCACTCCTCCTGCCCTGTATATATACACTGCACAGTACCACTTCTTCTTTATATATACACTGCACAGCACCACTCCTCCTGTCCTGTATATATACACTGCACAATACCACTGCTCCTGTCCTGTATATAAACATTGCACAGTAACACTGCTTCTGTCCTGTATATATACACTGCTCAGTACCACTTCTCCTGTCCTGTATATATACACTGCACAGTACCACTCCTCCTGTCCTGTATATATACACTGCACAGTACCACTGCTTCTGTCCTGTATATATACACTGCACAGTACCACTGCTCCTGTCCTGTATATTTACACCCACAGTACCACTTCTCCTGTCCTGTATATATACACTGTTCAGTACCACTTCTCCTCTCCTGTATATATACACTCCACAGTACCACTTTTCCTGTCCTGTGTAGAACTTGGCTAAAATCATGAGGGGGGGCAACTTTACTTCCAAATCCAAGCTATACGCCATATTCCCTTCCAGGGCCACTATGTGTTCGTTCCGGTCCTGGTGATATCCTAGACAAGGCTACGGATAAGAAGAAATCTGATCTCAAACAAAAAAAATCCTAAAAAACATTTTTTTCGACCCCACTCCCCCCCGTGACGAACCTCGCAGAGAGAGTTTAGGGGAAAAGGAAAAACAGGGAGATGGAGTTATCCCAAAGGAGGCAAGGGCACGAACATTCTTGTCCCACACCAACAACAAACCTCAGACAAGCAATGACGGCGCTCCGGTCGGGGGTCGACTCTCGCTCTTCTTCACCCAGTGGCAGTCCATCTCCACAAACCAGTGGGTCCTCCGTACCATGCAAGATGGACTGAGGATGGAATTCAAGAGCCCCCCCGCAATGCCTGAGAGTCACCTCCCTACAATCACCACATCTCCAAGACTCCCTACTAAAGGACCTACAAGACCTGCTTCGTACAAATGTGATCTCCCAGCAGCCAAAACAGGAGGAAGGAAGAGGCCATTACTCGCGTCTGTTTCTGGTAACAAAACCCTTCGGGGAAAAACAGGTTCATCATAAACCTGAAGCCCTTAAACGAAGCTGTCCGATACAGGCGATTCAAAATGGAATCAATCAGGTCAGCAATCCCGCTCATCGGCCCAATTGGGTAATGGCGACAGTGTATCTGAGGGATGCACCATGTGTCAATCCATCCGGAGCACAGGAATTTCTTCAGATTCGCAGTTTCTCGCGGTCATCGGATCAGCCATTTCCAATTCAACGTCCTACCCTTCGGCATTTCATCGGCACCGCGGGTATTTACCAAAATCATGGCGGAAGCAGTGATCTTCATCTGTTACCAAGGAGTATGCATTATCCCATATCTGGACGACTTTCTTATCATTGCACCGTTTATCCCTCGTCTGAACATGGACGTGGCAAAGACCCTGGAAATATTGAAATCCCTGGGTTGGATCCCGAACCTGGGAAAATCAGATATTCATCCTTCCACAAGGAGAAAGTTTCTGGGGGTTCTTTTGGACTCGGAGAAGAGGACATCCTTTCTACCCAGGGATCGTCAGGTTGATCTTGTCCGCAGGATAACCAGATTCAGGGACCAGAGGTCACCAACCTTGAGCGAGTCAATGTCTGTCCTAGGATCTTTGACTGCATGTATCCAGGCGGTTTCCTGCGCTCAAGCCCATACACAAGTCCTACAAACTCACGTACTTCTATACTCCAGAAGACGTCAGAATCCATCTACCAAGAGGATCCCACTTCCTGGTCATGTGAAATCGGCCCAGAGGTGGTGGTTGAACTATCGAAACCTCCAAAAAGGGGTCAGCTGGGACCAGCTTCCCCTGAAAATACTCCGTTCAGATGCCATCAACGGGGTTGGGTGCAGTAGAAGAGGGATCCTACTTCAGGGACGATGGCCACCAAACATCAGCACGAGTTCCTCGAACGGAGAGAGCTAAAAGCTGTAGAAGAGGCGCTAAAAGCCTCATCAACACTGATCCAAAATCACCACATCTGTGTCTATTTGGACAACATGACCACAATGGCCTACCTCCGGCACCAGGGAGGCACGAAAAACGCAGTTCTAAAAATAATAGCAGCCAGGATTTTTTCCTGGGCACAAAAGCACCTATTATCGGTCACAGCAGTACATCTGAAAGGGTCAGACAATACCCAGGCAGACTTCCTCAGCAGGAAAGACATCCATCCAGGGGAGAGGTGCCTGGACCAAGTGGTCTTCTCATCTCTGACCGCAAGATGGGGGACTCCTGAGGTAGACCTATTTGCCCACAGACAAAAAGCGAAAGTGAAGTCATTCTTCTCTCTCTACAAGATGGACGGTGAATAGCGAATAGATGCCTTCGCCCAACTGTGGGATTTCGATCTCGCATATGCTTTTCCACCCATACCCATGCTGGTAAAAACATTACAAAAGATCCGGACAGACCGAGTCCCCACAATCTCAATCGCCCCTCTGTAGCCAGGGAGGAGCTGGTACTGTGCCCTACTGGACATGGCTTAGGAAGGCCCCTGGCTTCTTCCTCAAAAAGTCGACCCCCTTCACCAGGGTCCTCTACTATACCCGGACCTATGCAAATTGAACCTGGCAGCTTGGTTACTGAGGGCGAAATACTGAGAGCCAAAGGGCTCTCGGATAAAGTAATCCAAACCCTCCAGAAAAGTAGAAAGCCAACAACCAACGCCATCTATGCCAAGGTCTGGAAAAAATTTTCGTCTTGGTGTTCCCCAAACACCCCCGATCCATTTCGTCCCAATGTAGCACAAATCTTAGACTTTTTACAAAAGGGTCTAGAAATGGGGCTTATACTTAGCACACTAAGGGTACAAGTATCAGCTCTTAGTACTTTTTTTGATCTAGACGGCCACCGCTGGATCAAAGCTTCATGACTTCGGCAGCCAGGATTCGTCCTAAGCTTCGTAGTCAGATTCCTCCTTGGGATCTGAATATAGTGCTTAACAGCCTAACCCGAGATCCATTCGAGCCTCTAAAGTCTATGACCTTAAAGAACCTGACCCTCAAAACCGTCTTCTTAGTTGCAATCCCTACAGCTAGGAGCATAGGAGAATTGCAGGTATTATCCTGAAATTAGATCACTCCTTTCTGCCTAAAGTGGTCTCAAACTTTCATAGAGATCAGTATATTGTGCTACCCTCATTCTGCCCAAACCCTTCCAACCCTAAGGAAGAATTCTTTCACATCTTCGACCTCTGCAGGGTGGTCCTATTTTACCTCCAACAGACTGAAGCCTGGAGGATCAACCAAAATCTATTCATCCAGTTCTCAGGACGAAATACAGGCAAAGAACACTATCGCTAACTGGATCAGATAAGCTATCTGCCTGGCGTACTCATCACAGAACCTGGCTCCACCCGTTTCACTGAAAGCACATTCTACCCGTTCGGTAGCAACATCATGGGCAGAGAGAGAGAACGCTTCTTCAGAGCAGATATGCAGAGTCGCCACCTGGTCATCGATCCACACGTTCACCAGACACAACAGGCTAAATTTCAATAGGGATTTAATATTTGGCAAATGAGTTCTGCAGGCCGTGGCCCTCCCTAAAGAAATTAGCTGTTGGTATTACTCTGATGTTGCTGTCGTGGAAGGTGACTGGAGAAAATAGAATTAGTCTTACCTGTAATTCGGTTTCCAGGAACCTTCCAGGACAGCACTAATTTCCCTCCCTATCTGATGTTCTTATTGGATGATTCCTGCACTTTGGTGGTAACTATACATGCTAGTGTGTCCAGGAAAACACTGGTGGTTGCAGGAAGGGGAGGGGTATTTAATCTCTTTGTGTTTCTGTCTCCTATTAGGGCGGGGAGACATCCTCCGATCTTCCTGTCGTGGAAGGTTCCTAGAACCCGAATTACCGGTAAGACTAATTCTATTTTTTCTCACTTCACTTCACCAACTTAGACTATTTAGTGCTGCTGATGCATCACACACAAATTGGATTACAAAAATATTTAAGCATAAGTTGTAATGTCACAATCCAAGGGAGTAAATACTTTTGCAAACCACTGTACATCAGTATATGCACAGTCTCCAGACATTACTTTTGGACACACTAGACTATTATCCCCTAATGAGAAAGTAGTACTCTGAGGTGGTAGACGAAGCTAAACAATGCAAAGTCCTTCTCTTTCCCTCACTCCCCAGTGGGTAAAATTTATGACTGATGTATTTCCAAGTAGATGGAGGAAATATTCTGCATTTGACACTGAGCTGATATTGGTCAACAAGAGAAATACTGGTGTTGGCTTACATCGGTAGATAGGAGTGGCAAGTAATGTCCTGCATCATTTACAGCCTCTTCAGAAGAAGAAATTCCACTTATTTATTTTATTTACTTATATAGCACCATTAATTCCACAGCGCTTTACAGACATTATTGGCACTGTCCCCAATATAGCTCACAATCTAAATTCCCTATCAGTATGTCTTTGGAGTGTGTGAGGAAACCCATGCAAACACAGGGAGAATATACAAACTCCTTGCAGATGTTGTCCTTAGTGGGATTTGAACCCAGGACCCCAGCGCTGCAATGCCAACCCCTGATCCACCGTGCCGCCCTATTCAATATGACAACAGACAAGAGTAGATGGGATATGTGGCACTCTGCATTGAGGTGGTGAACAAAATGGAGTGAGCAGGAGCCACTACTGCAGAGGATCACGTCCACATAAAGCAATCCTTACCATCATAGCAGGTAGTCTCAGCAAGGCATCAACAACTCTTCACTCAGCTAGTTTTAAGAGAACCTGAGCTCATAGATGCTGCCCTAAATTGACAGGTCTCTGCCTACGGGCATGTATAGTCAGAGAGCCGTCAATCAAGAGGGGCAGATGGGGCGAAGCACCAGGGACATGTCTGTCCAACCAGTCTCCAATGTGGCTTTTAAAGTGATTTTCTCTATAATGCTGCAGTTTCAGAAACAAACATAACTGGCTGAGTTCATACAGTCAGTGCCTGATGCATGCCACCCATGGATCGGGCAGCTTGTATCAGCTGTCAGGTTCCCTTTAAAGATTACCAAGACTGGCATAGCATACTTGTAACACAATATCAAGACACAGGAGCATTTTGGTTTTATAAACTTCTTTATTGATGAGGTCGCTCACAAGTGGACCTGATGGCCACAAGGACAGGGGTGTACATATCATTGGTGCAACCAGTGCAGGCACACAGGGGCCCTAGAGCTAAGTGGGTCCACTTCCACATCCAAAGCAGGTGGAATTGTGCATTATGATGAGCTATTGGACAGTAAAGGGCCCATATACTGTACTTACACAAGGCCCTATTCTGTTTGTGTTCGCTTGTGCAGGGCAAACACAAAGCTTTCATTGTTGGGTTCACATCACAAGCAAGACAAGCCATGGATCATAGATGTCATTTCAGTGTTGTAAGATTTTATAACGAGCTTAAGTATTCATCTTCTACTGAATTCACGGGGTGCAGAGAAGAATAAAGGACAAGCATTTTACTTCTAAGGGTATGTTCACACTGGGCGTTTTTGCTGCTTTTTTTCTGCAGCAAATTCTGATTTCTTGGCAGGAAAGAAGCTGTGGGAAAAACGCAGGTTTAGGTTTGTTTTTGGTGTGAGTTTTGTTGTGGTTTTCTTGCGCTTTTTTGGTGCATTTTTTGGGCCAACTTGTGTCTCTTTGTGCATGCTGTTGCTGTCCATGACTTTTCTGCATGATACCTGCATTTTTGCTGCATTTTTTCAACACCCATTCAAGCCAATGGGTGAAAAACGCTGCAAAAACACTGAAAGAAGTGACATGCTCTAAGTCCAAAAAAAGCAGCAAAGCACAAAATCCTGATAACAAAAAAAACAATGTGTGTGCATGAGATTTTTGAAATCTCATAGGCTTTGCTGGTACTGTAAAAAGCAGCTGAAAATTATCATAAAAAAAAAACGCAGCAAAAATGCCCAGTGTGAACATACCCTTGTAGTTCTAGTTTGGCCCAAGAGGGCATAGTTTCAATTACTGCTGAAGGGGTGATTACCGGTAGATTTTACCAGTCAAACATCTACTAACAAAGCACAGTCCAAATGGCCTGGATATAGCTTGGGTGCAACTCACAGCCTGGAGGTTGAAAGACCAAAGCTTATATCAATTTGAGTGATGAGGACCACTAGGAAATTTACATGATCAAAATAATGTTCTTCTCATGTAATCATCAGATCCCAATATTCATAGAGACTTGTTTGTGGAGCTTTGTTAGCCACACGGTTGCATGACCAGTAATCGAAATGATCTCCCCCCACCGGTTAAGTGCCACAGTCACTTCTGACCTCGGCATATAAACTATACGACAGCTTTATCTGGCATGGTCTCTGATCCAAGTCATTGCAGCGGTATATTCAGCAGACAGAAGTGTGACGGTATGGGTGCACTCCATGGTTGGAGCACTGTTGCCTGTGCTGTAAATTTGTGTTGAGAAGATGCAATTTCACTACACAGACATTGCTTTCCACTAAATGACCAATGTCATTGCCTAGCTTTAATAATACCTGACCATAGAAATGAATACCTCATTAAATAATAAAAAATATATCTTATTTCATCATATCATTAGATGAGTGTTCATGGTTACATGACTCACCCTATGATCTAAGCTCAGATGCCAAAGTTTCATGACACAGACGTCACTCCCTATCAGCGAGAACACAATGAGGTGATATTAGTCAAAGATCTATTTCCTCTGATAGTTCTGTCATTTACTCTGCAATTACTGTGCCATCCACATCCAGTCAGGGCATTATATAAGGTGTTTGTCTTCAGAAGGTTAAACGCCAACAAAGTATATTTGCATTTATGGTTTTCAGAGCAGCCGCACAAAGAATATTTGTTCATAGAGGTTTTTTTTTTGGTAAAGTAACTTCAGTTTCTGGAAATGATATTTTATGCATTCTGCACAGAAGAAAGCTTGCTCCTTGTACAGAGGCATTGTTGGATCCCAGTAGATGTGGATCCAATGAGCATTTGTCCATCGTGCGCAGCACATGGGAGAAAAACATTCCCTAATGTAATTTTACCCTAGATGACCACATAATGGCTAAATATTACTATTGGTCATTGTAATGGATGCAAGAGCCATAGCCTTCTGACGCCGTGTGTTTATGTATATATAACATAGCATTTTATTTAGACGTTTTTATTCTAGAAAAGGACATATTTTAGATCATTTCACAATGTGTATAAACATTTTATAGGGATTAAACTATGTAAACATCAAAGAGAGGGTCTATCGCTCAAAATCCCCCCTCTCATTGGCCAGAACAGAGAGTTGCTCTATAAGGTCATATTCCCTCGGAGCGTAAACTTTGAGTATTTTCTGCTGCCTTCTGTGTAAAAAATCTGCTGTGCTTAAAGGGAATGTGTCGTGACTTTGATTTTTTCAATAATTATTTTTAATTATATAATCATTTATAAAATAAAAAAGGTAAAAAATGTATTGATTCGTGTATTTATTCATTCAATTTTTGCAACCAATAGAGGCTGTCATTTTTATTTACTGATGGGTACGATACCACATATAAGGCAGCCCCAGGCCACAGGAGACTGCAGTCAGTGTCCAACGGCATTTCCTACACTGTGGTGGTCTTCCCTGACAACTGGGCATGCCATCTGGGTTGTCCAGTCCCCAGTTTTGGGGGGGTGCCAGGCGCCATTGTTCATAGCCCCGAGAGGTGCTATCCACACTATCCACATGTCAGAATTACTTTGCAGTCACCATCATGACTAGGGGTGTACTCACCAGAATGTTTTAATTTGACTATGATGAATTTTAAACTATACTGACATTTTTGTACTCCTTCACACTGGAAATAAAGATTCATCGTGATCGTGAAGCTGGACTCTCCTCACTTTATTTGGACTTTTCTGTGTCAAGGCATAAACGCTGTCATTGCTCCGAGTCATGAGAAATCTTGCATATGGGTGAGCTGGATTTTCTTCTCTATCAATAAAAAGTCTCCGCACTGTTGCTGCTAAACTTCATCCTCCCTTATCCTTTGCCCAGCGGGGGGAGAGGAAGAGTGATATCACACACATCAGCAGATCTTGACTGCTTTTGCTGTAGTCATAACGCATACGCTAGATCGTCATGGCAAAGATCAGCAGCTGCTCCCCCTAGTGTTTAAAAAAAGATCAAAAAGTTTTAAATTATTTTTCATATTTTATACCATTAAAAAATTATAATATATATATGGGGCTAGCTCAGTGGTGTATGAATTATTCAGGTCCTGTTTAGTTAGCGCCTGGACAAGGTTAGGGTTTAATATTTATGATTTTGTTGTGTTGTTGCTGTGCTAGCTGTGGAATGCAGTAAAATCTGCACGTTTGGACCAAAACTGCATTGCCTATATATGTATATATATATATATATATTATATACAATTATGAAAATGTGACATAATGCATGGAAGCCAGACCTCATTAGTTTCCAGTCCAGGTACAGTAACAGCTTGACGTTACATTGATTTGGTCGTGGAATCAGTGTTGCGGCCAGTTCCACAGTGTCCCAGGAGCCATTTTTCAACACAATATCAGGTGCATGTTACTTGTACTACTGTGAACAGCCTACATGAGCTAAATAGGCTAACATGGCCTATAGCGTCTCTGGACTTTTATTGAGCACATCTGTGACATCATTGGCAATTGCAAAGGCAGCTGTCAGCACAGGATATTGCTGATTTGTGTGCTCAAGTGCAAGGTGGCAGAACTTTCCTCAGACAACCATTAATGCCAAGGCATGTGTGTGTTTTTCTTTATATGGTGCTCATACTGGATACTGAATAATTCAAGATGTTTTGAAATGTTGCTTTCATTTTTCCATCATTTACATATTACTAATATGTCTATCATTCTGTGATTTTCATAATTCCACAACTTTTCCTTCCTGGTGTTACAATTTCAAAGTTGAGGAGTGTACTAATGCATTTCCAGAAGAAGTAGTTAAGGAACCGCACAACACTATAAAGTGCTGCGGAATATGTTGGCGTTATAGAAATAAAAATTATTATTAACACTAAGAAAAAAAGGTGCTGCAGGATTGTTATCTCATCATTATTCATATTTACTAAACTCTCCTTACGATCACTTATCTGCTACATGCTTTCTTCCCATTCATAAATGAGCTGTTTGGCAATCGTACTGTACACACACCTACATCATTTCACTTTTGTACTACTTGTTTTATTTGCTACTGCACTTTGCTTGGAGATAGCAGTGACTCATCTGGTGTGTGCTGTCCTCATGTAGCCACTTACATCATACTTGGAGACCATCAGACTCTTTCATAACCCTATAAATGAGGTAATTGTATCAAACGCACAGATGACTTGAATAGTAACCTATTACCATAATTTATTGTGTTCACAGACCTTACTTATGTCACATTCAATCTGAGCACAATGCCACAGAGAAAGCTGTTTTATTCTGTTGTTCTTTTATGTTTTAACATTACAAAATATGATACTTTTCCAAGACAGAAGCCACCAATGCTATCAACTTTTAAGCAAATAGGGTAAGACACGGGCTATAGATGGAAGTGGTAAAAAATGGACAGCGGATAACGTTCAAATAAGAGAATATCCCAAAGCATACCCCTCAACTTCTGATTCCCAATTTATCTGACATTTTAAGACCTACTCGATCCTGCAAGAAATGCACACAAAGTCTCCCAGAAAAGCCCACATGGGAGCACATTTGTAAAAAGTCCTCGCCTTCAATTTCTTTTTGTGGGAAATCTTGAAAACGAAATTGTGTTATAATTATATGTTAAAAATGCTTATTTTAAGTATATTTTTCCAGGACTTGTTACCAGATGCGATACTTTAAAGAAAATGTCACGTTTCTTATAAAAAAAATGTAGTGGTTTATTGGACTGTCCATCAAAAAAACATCATTACAGGAAAACATAAAATGAGTGAAATAGTTACGAAAAGATTGTCCATTTGTCCATAGCAAAACTTTACACATCTTTCCTTGGTGTCCTGAATGGTAAAATGACATTCTGTCTCTGTCAGGAGCGTCTCAGAAAAACAACACGTGGTTACATGGCAGCTGGCTGTTCATTCATCATAGTTCTTGTCCATGTGTCTGTGGAGTGAGTGAGCGAGCAAGAGCCCCTCCCTTCGTGTAGCTATTATATATACGTCCCTTAGATCACATGTTCTCTGTATATGGAGATGACACTTTACCATACAGAAATAGCATCTGTAATGTCAGCGATCGTTAACGTGCTTGGTACAGAATTGAGTGTATAAAGAATAAATCCATAACCAATAATTAATATTTAACAATTCCCCCTTTTGAGGGTGACAGACATTAATTGGAACCCTCAAAGTAGAGAAGTTCATCTTTAGGATAATCAGATCTTTTCTTCTTCTTTGGCAAAATAATAATAATAATAATATACAGATTATTGTTATATGCACTCAATAACATAATTATGTGAATTCATGTTATGGTAAGCCGTGACCAATATTCATATAAAATATGTGTCTTATACTTTCCTAAACCTAAATTGAAGCATCTCGGGTCCAGTCATCATCATCTGATGTCATCTGGTCTTCATCTTGACGTCTTGTTCTTGGTTCTTTTAAAACACAGTCTTTATATGATAATTCCTTTGAAATAACATGTAGATATTGTAGAGACCGTGTGTCATGTGTCCATCAAAGTCCATAAATTCAAATGTTGATAAGAAAACAAAGTCCATAGATGAAATGAAGCTTTAATATCTGAGCAGTGTCACCTTTAAGACCTGGACTTACATTGGCTCGCCTTGGATATTTCTGGAATCCTCCATGCCATCCGCAATGGTCTTGGAACAGGTGTGACATCTTTGGTCAGCAAAGCAAGGGTTAAAATGACTCTTCCTTGCTAAAGATAGCACCATAACCAGTCCTTAGTCCTAATGCACAGGACTCATGTCAGGGTTGTAGCTTCCTGACAACTTATTGTTCACCAGCTTTCATTGAAGCTTCATAGGTGATATTAAACCACTGGAACGTGATAAAAACGTGATAACACAGTTCATATTAGCATCATAGGATCATCGTCCTCTGCCATTGTGTCTGTCAGGTTAGATACTGCGATCGTGGTTGTCAGTGGTGGATACTGCAGTTGTTGTCAGTGATGAAATGAATTGTAATTGACACAGTCTATTATTACTCAGACATCATAGAGCCTTTTTACCTTCTGGAACTTCGGGTTTTTCTTCTTGCAACTTTTTAAATTTACTTGAATTTAGAAATATGAAAAGTCTTTATTAATGTAATTCCAATATCTTGCTTGAAGTCTTCATTCCCTATTCTATACCAAATCTGGTAATTTTCCTAACCTATAATATCACAGTGTACCATAGCAATCAGTAATATCCATAGAATTATTATCAGAATAGTAATATGGAATTCATGTTTGTATGTGAAACAATCATAAATGATAATGCATTATTAACCATATTCTTCATGAGATAGAACATTTTTATGTCATTGGTGTAATTACCTTTTCAACCCATAGGTGTCAGTGTGTTTTTTTATGTAACAAGTGTTTCCATCTTTATTACTAAAACTTTATTAATGGAATATATTTATTAGACCAATAATAGATAAGAATGTATAGCCATGAACCAAAATGTGAATATGAGTGAATGAATGAATGAATGAATTATTGTATTTACTCAGAATTAGAACATTTTCTTTTAATGAACCGATATCTTCACTATATTTAATGAAGCAATATTCTCATACTTGACATTACTTTATTAAATATTGATGTTTCTTTCTTGATTGAGATAAAAAATAAAAATTAAGAATCAAAAATAGAGATAAAGGAAGAATAAAAATTAAAAAATGAAAAATAAGAATAAAAACAAAAATAAGAATAAAAATAAAAATAAGAATAAAAATAAAAATAAGGCCTTTATATGTTTATGACAAATGCTGAGTAGTTATGTTCTCAGTAACACATATACCCTTAATATTTCCATTATCTGGATGATTTCATATTTGTCATAACCTTGTGTTACCAAAATGTTCATATTATGCAACTTTGCATGTAATCCCCTTCTTAGTGTAAAGAAATGACTCTTTATAATACTTAATGTTATTATCTCTAGTAGTTATACCATTGTAGTCTTTTTATATTCTTTAAAATGTGTGAAGAAGAGGTATTGATGAAATGTGATGATGTATTCAAGATCAAAAACACATTTCCCCCTTAATACCAAAAAAAATATTATTCTGTGAAATAATTGATTTATCAAAACCAAAATGAAAAAAAAATAATTGTTTTATAAATTATTTATGTAACTTCTGTTTTAGCTTTATACCATATATTTGTCTGAAGATGTGTACCATCTATGTAACCATTAAAAATAACATTCAATATCATAAAATTATCCTTTGGGAAAAAGAAAAAAAAATAATCTAAAAGTAGATTTTCTTGATAAACCATTTTGATGTGTGATCACACTTATCTACTATTAACTAAAAAAACAATAATTACTAAAGGAATATATGTTGAGTAGATAATATTCATTATGTATCTTAATATTCTAATAATTGAACTGATTTGTATTATTTCTCTTAAAAACAAGTTGTTTGTTTTGTTTTTTTTCCACATACCATGAATTGTGAAACATTTTCCATACATCACACGTACATTTTCTCTTAGCAGCTGCTCATATACAAATCTGTCATCTGTCACTCAGACTGTGACACGGATAAGTTCACACCACAAGTTCCTCATACAAAAAGGTAGGAATATTAACCCAAATAATTGTATCTTAATTATCAATGCGCATTGTAAACTACTAAATTTAATATTTTAATATTTCTTTGAATATTCCCCAAATACACATAACAAACTTTGTGAACCATTCTATAGATAAAAAGACTCATAAGAAAATTTGGTTATGAGCTGTTTCTATATTTGGTGCAAGGTTTGCAACTGAAATTGAACCCTAGAACTTAAGAGGCCTAAAGAAAAATTCTTTGACTTGCAAAGGCCGAGCTCACTGAAGCTATAAGAGCTTTAAGTTGCAACCACTGAAATAGGGGTATATGGTAGCCTTATAATTAGAACAGTTTAAATGTCACATGTGTGACTGTCATGCAGTAAGAACATATTGCCATGCAAATAAATAACTTCAAAATGTTAGCAACACACAAAAACTAAATTTAGATTCAGTTAGTTACATATTATTTCCTTTTAAGTGTTAAATATATAAAAACATGCAGTTATTACAAATTCCTGTGTAAATAAAAGAATAAATCCATGTAAGAGAATTGTTCCCGATTAAATCCTACTTTGAAGTGAAAATTCTAAGGAACAATAAGAGATAAGGTTAATATCATATACAGAAACAAAACAATTGCAATGTCTTATACATATATGTATTGGCTTTAATGTAATTCTAAATATTTTCTGTAGTTTATTTTAATTATATCACTATAGATATAGATATACAGTTATACAATTTCTACTTATACAAGTATACTATATACTGTATGAATATATATATATAGAGATATATATATATATATTATATATATATATATCTACAAAAACTGTGAACTACAGAATTATATTTATAAAATAATTACAAATAACTGAATAATATATTGTATAATACTTTTACACAACATATAATTTCATTTTCAGTCAATTCCTAAACCAAATCTTATTTCTTTGTCAAAGATGTCCTGGAAAACTCTGTTAATCATTCCTTTTTTTAATGATTGTTTGAGCAGCTCCGATAATGAGCTGTAAATTGAAGACTTAGATAAGTCATTTTGAGACATCACCTGTTTCTGTCTTTCAATGTCCGCCATTTGTCTCTTTACAGAGAGGTCTGAACTTTGAATTATTAACTCTTTCTGCAAAGCGGACTCTTGGATTTTTTTATAGGGTTTATAGCAAATATGTAATTTCCTCCGTATGTCATAGATTTGATTCCGGGGATGACTCAGTTTAGGAGATTTTGACACTGGCTTTTGAAAAGATCTTACTCTGTCTGTTTGATTTATTTTAATATCACGATTCTCATGTTTTCTAGCAAAATCAAGGAATTGCGCACATTCAAATAAAGTATCTTTTTGTGACGCAATAACACGAGATACAGAATTTAGGAATCCAAATTTGTCCACAAAATACTTTATCATTGATTGTGTTTTTACATTGGTAATGAGAGTTTTGTACAACCTTTCAAATATGGACATGAATGTAAAAGTACATTCTTTCCGACCAATCCTTAATTTTTGAAGAATATCAATATCTGGACAATTTTCATTTAATGCACAGAAAATCAGAATTTTCAATCTGTCTTTATCATCTAGATCTCCATGTAAGTTATCACAAGTCAACTTCAATGTTAAGCGTCTGGAAAAGGTTGCAGGAAGCCACAATTTAAATAATTGATTTTTCTCAGCATTACTTAAATCAAGCTTATCAATAAAGCTTTCGAAGATTTCAGAATTTCTGCATACATGGATTTTGTTATCATATGCAGGAATGATTTTGCATAATTTTAACAAATTTTTCCTAACTTTAATTTGGAGTTGGGCCTGTGAATTGTCTTCTATTTTTGGTGGCCTTTGTACATCCGTCCCTCGTACGTCATCTGCATCAGTTCTGAAGTCTCCTCCCATGTTCCCTCCTACATCAGTTCTCAAGTCTCCTCCCACATTTCCACCATCTTTTTTTACGTCATCAGAGACAAGGTCACCTTGAGTAGCCATTACAGAAACATGTCCCACATGTTGCTCAATTTCCTCATTACAGTCAATTTCGGGAACATCACTAGTATCTTCTGACACTATTTCTACACAGTCATTTTTAGATTTCTCTAATACGAACTTGTGAAATACATGAACCAACTGTAATATGTTTTTTAATTTCTCTCTTTCTCTATTAAAGGACACCAGCTTAGATTCTAGCTTTAGATTTTCCATTTCACATTCTGCATATAAGCTGAGCCATAAAACTTCTAAATTAGACTGATCTACAGACATAAATTTCAGTCTACTTTGCTTAGAAAAAGAAGTAATGACATCCATATTTCTTACCTTGAAATATCTCAGCTTGTAGCTCCTTTCTTGGACAACGCTGGCCTCTTGTCATCAGCACGTCAGCACGTCTGATTCCTGTAGTACGTCTGGCAACTCTTAGTCCTCATTCATAGGTTCTTTCTTGATCCTGAAATATCGTAATGTGATTTCTTTGACGACTTGCACATCTGACGTAATTTTGCTTCAATTCCTCCTCCCCTTGCAAGTTATCAAAAATTCACACTCTAAAAATCAAGTGTGACTGGCTGGCTCTCCAAAATGTTAAAAATGCTTATTTTAAGTATATTTTTCCAGGACTTGTTACCAGATGCGATACTTTAAAGAAAATGTCACGTTTCTTATAAAAAAAATGTAGTGGTTTATTGGACTGTCCATCAAAAAAACATCATTACAGGAAAACATAAAATGAGTGAAATAGTTACGAAAAGATTGTCCATTTGTCCATAGCAAAACTTGTACACATCTTTCCTTGGTGTCCTGAATGGTAAAATGACATTCTGTCTCTGTCAGGAGCGTCTCAGAAAAACAACACGTGGTTACATGGCAGCTGGCTGTTCATTCATCATAGTTCTTGTCCCATGTGTCTGTGGAGTGAGTGAGCGAGCAAGAGCCCCTCCCTTCGTGTAGCTATTATATATACGTCCCTTAGATCACATGGTCTCTGTATATGGAGATGACACTTTACCATACAGAAATAGCATCTGTAATGTCAGCGATCGTTAACGTGCTTGGTACAGAATTGAGTGTATAAAGAATAAATCCATAACCAATAATTAATATTTAACATTATACTTTTAAAATTAGCTCAAAATTGACTAGGAAAACATTTAACTTTCATTGCAGTTTTTGGCTCCTCTGCCAGAAACTCATTAGAAAGTAATGTATGTCACAAAGCAGACCTGAGCAAAGTGCGGCCCGCAGGCCACATTCGTCCCTCTGGCTGTTCCAATCCGGCCTGCAGACCAAGACAGTCAAAGGGCTGAAACAATGGTTCACGAGCCGCACTCTACCCTCCTCCGCCTTTTGTCCATCCACCGACACCTGCTGTCAATTCTATTCGGATCCTTGGGATGCAGAAAGGTGTGAATACATTGGTGGAAGAAGGGGCCACCGGCTCCTTCTTCCACCAATCAGCGTGTGAGACAGCTGACGCGATGGCGTCATTTTTTTTCTCACGTCAGCTGTGCACTGCAGAGAGTCAGTGTACTGGAGAAAGGAGCAGAGGCAGAACGCCGGGGGAACAGGAGCGTGGTGAGTATGTGGTGTTTTTTTTCATGTGTAAGAGATGTTTGTATGTATATAGGAGGCTATTTGGGGTTCACACAGTATATATGAGACTATGTGGGGCTCACACTGTATATATGGAATCTATGTGGGGCTCATGCTGTATATAAGAGGCTATGTGGGGCTCAAACTGTATATAGGATGTTATGTGGGGGCTCATGCTGTATATAGGGAGGCTATGTGGGGCTCATGCTGTATATATGGAAGCTATGTGGGGCTCATACTGCATTTGGGAGGCTAAGGGGGGCTCAAACTGTATATTGGAGGCTGTGTGGGGCTCATACTGTATATAGTAGGCAATGTGGGGCTCATACTGTATATAGGAGGCTATGTGGGGCTCAAACTGTATTTGGGAGGCTATGTGGGGATCATACTGTAAATTGGAGGCTATGTGGGGCTTATGCTGTATATAGGGATGCTATATCTGGCTCATACTGTATATATGGTGGCTATATGGGGTTCATACTGTATATGAAAGGATATGTTGGGCTCATACTGTGTATAGGAGGCTATGTGGGGTTCATGCTGTACACAAGAGGATATGTGGGACTCGTGCTGTATATGGGAGACTAAGTGGGGCTCACGATGTATATGGGAGGCTGTGTTGGGCTTACGCTATATATGGGAGGCTATAACACAGAAAAGCACAGTAAAACAAACGTCTAAAAATACTCTGTTGTAAAAAAGAACAGTAAACAGCAAGTGCTAGTAAAAAGATGATAAAAAACAGGGTATCAACTAAATACCCTGTTTTTTTTATCATCTTTTTACTAGCACTTGCTGTTTACTGTTACTTTTTTACAACAGAGTATTTTTATACATTTGTTTTACTGTGCTTTTCTGTGTTTGTCTTTTGGAGGTGTGAACACTGTCCTACAGACTTGTTCACTGTGTGCATGGATCATGTGTTCGTATCTATATGGGAGGCTATGTGGAGGCTCATACTGTATACTCATACTGTTTAGTTCACATACAGTCCTTCTTAAGCTGGGTGTCCGTTTGGGACCCGGAGACTCTCTGCCACTATTCACATTAGGTAGGTTTTGAAGTTAGAGTGTAATTACTGTCCAAATGGGTACACCTTGCCGTGGTGGGACAGCTTTATGGTTTTTTGATCAAAACAGTGTTTATTAAGTACCCTATGTTAATTATTTAACGCACTTGCTTTTTTTCTTATTTATTTTCATTAGGGTATATGCACACATTGTTATTCCCTTTGGTTTTGCTTGCTTTTATGGCCAGTGTGAATATGATTTTACATCATGCATGTCATTCAAGTCTACTTCAGTTCAGTTTTTTTGTTTTTCTCTTGTATTTTTGTATCTAGGGGACTGTGTGTAGGCTCATACGATATATAGGGGGAAGTCAGCATAATTCTGCTCAATATTAAGTGATACAATTAATATTTAATATAAAATAATTATAATTATTGTATTAATATTAGTATTGAGCAGAATTAATTTCAGCCACAGTTACGGTCTCTCATGTTGCCCCATTGGAAAATTAATTGCCCACCTCTGTCATAAGGTGTTGCAATTTGCCGTTCATACCTATACCAGGATCTGATCCCTCGTACCTGCTGTATAGAGCAGGATTCCCCAATCTAAGTACCACCTATTGGAATAATATACTTCAAAGCACACCCAAGTGTATGATCACAGTGGTCTGGACAGTACAGTCTGAATACTCCCTACAGACAAAGTTGTATACTCTTTGAAGTACACGTATAGTAGGTTGACAACTCTGGGTATAAAGTACTGATATGGATCCATGAAAGTGTGCTGCAAGCAGAGCCGGTTTTAGACAAAGTGGGGTCCTGGGCAAAAGTTTAAAGTGGGGCCCCAAATGCTAACATATTGCACCATCACACAAAAACATTTCGGTTGTATTTACATGTGCTGAGTTCAGGCCGTTAAAGGAGCGTGTTGCTTGTTCCTGAGTTTGTTTACACCGGCTGAGGAAGAATGATGGGGGACAGATAGTCCTTGATACAGTATAATGCAGGTCCCATGTAGCACATATAGTATAATGCACTCCCCATGGTCCTTGATAGAGTATACTGCAGCATCCCTCAGAGTATAATGCAACCCCCCCTATAGAGTATACTGCAGCCCCCTCAGTATACTGCAACCCTCCTCATACAGTATACTGCAGCCCCGGTAAGAGTATGCTGCAGCTCCCCTCAGAGTATACTGCAGCCCCCTCAAAGTATAATACAGCCCTCCCAGAGAGTTTAATGCAGCCCCCCTCAGAGAGTTTTATTCAGCCCCACAAACACGCAGTATAATGTAGTCTCCTCATAGAGTATAATGCAGTCCCCTCAGAGTTTAATGCAGTCCCCTCATAGAGTATAATGTGGCCCCCTCATAGTATAATATGGCCTCGTCACAGAGTATAATGCACCCCCCTCAGGGTATAATGCAGCCCCCTTACAGTATAGTGCAGCCCCCACCACACACAGTATAATGCAGCCTCCCCGACACACACACACACACACACACACAGTATAATGCATACACATATATACACATGCATAAACACACACAGTATAATGCAATACACACTCACACCCCTCACGTCTCCTCCTCGTTCCCCGCACTGCTCCAGGCTATAATCTGGTCTCATCAGCTCCACTGATGGCACAGTGTGGCCCATAATGAGTGACGTCATCACGTGCCCGCTGAGTCACAAGCACAGGGGGAGTGATGGGAGAGGGAGTGTCATCTGATGCTGTCTCCTCCATCACTGCTTTCAACTGTATCAGCATCTATGACGATAAGTTGAATGCGACATGTGGGGGTGGCGCTGGGCCCCTCTTACGGGCCCCATAGCGGCCGTGTGGTGTGCTGCTATTAGAGGCACGCCACCGGCTGGGGGCCGCTGGAGGATTAGATTTCAATATGCCCGATCATTTTCTTTTTAGGGCAGATAAGTCACCATCAGGGGTTCCTGGCAGCAGCTTCATCCCTTTCCGCACCACCCATTCAGAATTGTAGTGGAAGTGGGCATCTAAAGAATGTTGCCAGTTTTGACAGAGCTTTCTGCTACCATTAGTTGCACAGTCTATTGACTTATTCCAAATGCTTTTTTTTCCAAAATACTTTTAAACTTTACTGAAATCAACAAAGAAACCATAATTGATACAATGAGAAAAACAAAGGAAATCATTTATGGGGATGATAGAAGAAGGAAGACAAGGTGTGCTTACATCACATGATAGTGGTAGCTAGTTTAAATGTCCTTCCAGTAAAATTAGCAGCAGAACATATGCTTCTGCTCCTAACTCCTGCCTACTCCTCCCCCTCTCTAATCCATAGAACATGATGAACACCAACTGTCATCTCCAATCTCAGTAATAGGAAAGTCTCTATTCTTTGAAAATAGATTTTACCTGTGAATTGAGAATATTGAGAATGAAAGATTAACCCAGTAGGAGAGAGAAGCAGATTTCTCTGTTAAAATATATTACAAAGTTTCCTGTTTCCATGCGTATTATTGCTTTATGAAAAATTTAATATGTTGGCTACAATTTAAGCAAGCTTAAAAATTATTTCACTTAATGAATGAGTATTTTGCTAATTCATCAGGTGATTGACAGCCTGTGTGTACACTATTATCAGGAAACTAGCTCATTCATAGTAATTGTCCAGAGTAAGGGCCTCGTCACGCTCTTCAATGTCCCAGCGATCCCACCAACGATCCGACGTGGATGGGATCGCTGGGACATCGTTAGCTGATCACTGGTGAGCTGTCACATGGGCAGACTCACCAGTGATCGGGACCAGCGAGCACGCTGGTATCCAAAGTACACATCAGGTAACTAAGCGCTGCGCAGCACTTAGTTACCCGATGTTTAGCCTGGATACCAGCGTGCTCGCTGGTCCCGATCACTGGTGAGTCTGCCCATGCATCTGATGTACAGCTCTGGGAGCTCACTGATCATTGGTCTCCCGCTGTCACATGCAGCGATGCGTGCTGGCCAGCGGGACACCAACGATGAAAAAATGGTCCAGGACATTCGAGCACGATCAGCGATACCCAGCAGGGGGGCCGGTCGTCGCTGCGTGTCACACATAGCGAGATCGCTGACTAGATCGCTGTTGCATCACAAAATCGGTGACGTTTCAGCGATCTCGCTAGCGATCTCGCTTAGTGTGATGGGGGCTTTAAGGCACCCTTAATCTCAGGACCTTACAATATAAAGATAACAGACAATTTTTATTGTGTTAAACCCTAAAAGTAATAAAGACGAAAGCAAATTAATATAATAATAACTGAATTTATAGTAAAAGTAGCCCAGGCTATATTTAAGGCTGATTTGTAATTTATGATGCCAAGAATTCTAGAGTTTTAAAAATGATGAGATTCCAGTGGTTGGGTGAAATGTTACAATTAGATGTACAGTGTGTGCCATAGTAACTAACGCTGTGTATACTGTTGTTGCAGTGACACCATCTGGACAGATTGTATTATAGCCTGGAAACTCTTCTGAAGATGTATGTAAAGAAGAAGTAGCGTATATATTATATAGCATTTTGAAATCAACCATGTAAATGATATCTGTCTGTAGTTTTGTGCACCACCGCCAGGATTACTGTGCCTTATCTTTTATCTGGGAGTATCTGGCTCATGACTGTGGGGTAAAAGGCCACGAATCTATCTTCCATATACCTGCCTCAACTTATTATTTGATTGACTGAAAAGACAGTGCAATAATGACCTAACAGCCGTTTGACTCTTATTTTCTAATTTTTATTTATTTATTTTTGGAGGGGGGATGGTCATTTATTCTTTAGGATCATGGTTCCCTGTTGATCCCTCTGTATTACCGGAGGAAACACATTGGAACAATATGTAGGAGAATGTTTATCTGATTTTTCTGTGTTTTCTTTGGGGACCAAATCAGTGTTATGTCTCACCTGGAAAGGTGGATCCTACACGCCTTTGGCCCAGATGAACAGTTCACAGACAGATGGCGCTGGTGCAACAGATGATCCAGTTGGAACAACAGAGGCAGATGTTGCCAGCTGGAAGTAATGGCAACTGAAAGCGCAGAACTGGAACCACAGGGATTGACGAAGCACAGTTGAAGCAACAGACAGACGTGTAATGTACTAGGAAGCAGAATAGACTCGTTGTTCAGGAACCAATCCAGCAAAGTTGTGTCTGCAATTGAAATTCTGTGGGAAAACCGGCCAACCACGTACAGTTTTGAAGATACCTGGTAATACTATCTACATAGCGTGTTATTGAGGTCATAACATCTGATATTAATTTGCTAGGTAACAGATAATGAGAAGAAAGGTAAACAGAAAGAAACCTATATACAGTGGTATGTAAAAGTTTGGACACCCCTGGTCAAAATTACTGTTATTGTGAAGAGTTAAGCAAGTTGAAGATGAAATGATCTCTAGAAGGCCTAAAGTTAGAAAAAGGAAAATAGAACAATGCAAAAGTTTGGACATCCTTGGGGTGCGTGCCCACGATCAGGAACTGCTGCTGGTTTCTAGAACTTGCATGTCCACTATGCGTGCATAGTCGCCTGCGGATCACCCGTAGTCACTGACATGTGGTGCGTCGTTCAAGACTGCAGCAAGTCAATTTCTCTTGCAGAGACACTAGTCTCTGCTACAGAAATTACATCAATAGAAATGTATTCAGTGAACACATGCAGATTTACCTGCGTTCAATACAAGGCAGCGCTTTGGACGCAGCAAAAATATGCAGCGTCCAAAGCCATAGAGATTTGTGTGCTCAGATAACTTTGACCAAGGTTTTAGGCCTTAATTAGCCAGTTAGCATTGTGGCTTGTTCAATAACATCGTTAGGGAAGGCCAGGTGATGCAAATTAACCAGATTTATAAAAATCCAACCTCCTCCAACCTTGTGCCAAAAAACAGCAGCCATGGGTTTTAAGCAGCTGCCTAGCACTCTGAAAATGAAAATGGTGGAGGCCCACAAAGAAGGAGAAGGCAATGAGAAGAAAGCAAAGCGTTTTCAAGTTGCTCTTTCCTCAGTTCGAAATGAGAGGTAAATCAGAACCCCTACTTGACTGCAAAAGACCTTCAGAAAGATTTAGTAGAGTCTGGAGTTGTGGTACATTGTTCTAGTATTCGAAGACGCCTGCACAAACACAGCCTTCATGGAAGATTCATCAACAAAAAAAACCTCTCTTGCGTCCTCACCATAAAATTGAGTGTCAGAAGTATGCAAAAGAACATCTAAACAAGCTTGAAGAATTTTGTAAACAAGGCCTGTTGTTAAAATAGAACTATTTGGCCACAATGATCAAAGGTATGTGTGGAGAAAAAAGGGCACAGAATTTCAGAAAAAGAACATCTCATCAACCATTAAACATGGGGTAATCAATTATGCTTTGGGGTTGTGTTGCAGCCAATGGTATGGGGAACATTTCTCAGGTAGATGGAGAATGGATTCAATGGAATTTCAACAAATTCTAGGATTCTAACATAACACCATCTCTAAAATAGATGAAATTGAAAAGAGGATGGCTTCTACAAATGGATAATGATCCTAAACACATGTCAAAATCCACAATAGACTACCTCAAAAAGCACAAGCTGAAGGTTTCACAATGGCCCTCACAGTCCCCTGACCTGAACATCATTGAAAATCTGTGGCTAGACTTCAAAATAGCAGTGCATGCAAGATGACCCAGGAATCTCACAGAACTGGAAGAATTTTCCAAGGAAGAATGGATGAAAATCTCTCAAACAAGAATTGAAAGACTTTTGACTGACTACAGAAAGTGTTTACAAGCTGTGATAATGTCAAAAGGAGGTGCTACTAGGTACTAACCATGCAGGATGCCCAAACTTTTGCATTGGCCAATTTTTTTTGTCATTTTTAAAATGTAAAAAATTACAATATGTCCATTTTTTGTCTAAAATGCAAAGGAAATGTGTCATCTTTAACTTTAGGCCTTTTAGAGATCATTTCATCTTCAACTTGCTTTTGGGGTTTTGAGACCTGCTCCATTATAGGAATCTGCAGGTCTGAAAAGGCAGGGAAAATCTGCACAAAAACTGCAGTAAATCTGCAGATAAAAAAGACAAAAAAAAAAGATAAAAACTGCAGATTTTGACCTGCAGTTTCTGCCAAGAGATGCAGATTCTGTGCAGAAAATTCTGCAGACCAATCTGCAACGTGTGCACATACCCTAAACTGTTCTCAATAGCAGTAATTTTAACCAGTGGTGCCCCAACTTTTACACGTCACTGTATCTGTCTATATATTTTTCTGTCTATATTATACACTGCTCAAAAAAATAAAGGGAACACTCAAATAACACATCCTAGATCTATATGAATGAAATATTCTCATTGAATACTTTGTTGTGTAAAAAATTGAATGCGTTGTTAACATAATCACACAAAAATCATCAATGGAAATCAAATTTTTGAACCACTGGAGGCCTGGATTTGGAGAGACACCCAAAATGAAAGTGGAAACAAGTCAAAATGAAAATCAAAACAAGACAAAATTAAAGTGGAAACAAGTCAAAATGATGCTCAGTATTGTGTGTGGCCTCCACGTGCCTGTATGAATTCCTACAACGCCTGGGCATGCTCCTTATGAGGTTGCAGATGTTCTCCTGAGGGATCTCCTCCCAGACCTGGACTAAAGCATCCGTCAACTCCTGGACAGTCTGTGGTGCAACGTCACGTTGGTAGATAGAGTGAGACATGCTGTCCCAGATGTGCTCAATAGGATTCAGGTCTGGGGAATGGGCAGGCCAGTCCATAGCTTCAATGCCTTCATCTTGCAGGAACTGCTGACATACTCCAGCCACATGAGGTCTGGCATTGTCCTGCATTAGCAGGAACCCAGGGCCAACCGCACCAGCATATGGTCTCACAATGGGTCTGAGGATCTCATTTCGGTACCTAATGGCAGTCAGGCTACCTCTGGCAAGTACATGGAGGGCTGTGTGGCCCTCCAAAGAAATGCCACCCCACACCATTACTGACCCACTGCCAAACCGGTCATGCTGAAGGATGTTGCAGGCAGCAGGTTCACACTCAGCACATGTGACAGACGTGACAGAGTCTGGAGACGCCGTGGAGAGCGATCTGCTGCCAGCAACATCCTTCAGCATGACTGGTGTGAAGAAAGTATTCAATGAGAATATTTTATTCATTTAGATCTAGGATGTGTTATTTGAGTGTACCCTTTATTTTTTTTGAGCAGTGTATATATAATATATTTCTATCATCTATCTATATCTTTATATATGATTGCTTTATTACTTTTTCAAAATCGCTTTTAAGTTTACATAGAGTATCATAGTATTTAAAGGTGGCTACCAAATACTTTGTTGATGGGAGGTATGTATCAGATAGATGTTGTCATCTGTAATGTAAACCAGAGGCTTGAGGCTTGTTTGGTGCATCTGGGCCAGGTTTTACAGGTAGCCTAAGAGATGGACGTGTCTGGCTGCCCACATACCCCACCTCTGGGTGTGGTTCAGATGTTAAAATGGAGTCTGTTGTTTGACACATGGTCTGTGTGTATGGATGAAGAAGGTCTCCTGTGTGTTATCTCCAGGCGGAGCTGGTATACTAGATGCTATTCAGTCTGTGTGACCAGGACTGTCTGTAAAGAGACTTTGTCAAGAAGTGTTTATTTTGTTTTGCCTGCACTAGAAGGATGTTTGTCTTTCATTTGCTTGTGGCTGGTCTATGAAGCACCAATAAACCAGTATGGACATTTAAATGGAAACGCTTCCTGTGTTGTCTCACAACATACCCAAGTAATTAGCAATCCCACAATTGGTGGAGAATGTGGGCATCGTTCCCCGGGAACACATGTGATGGCTACAGAGGCACTGCATGTTCTTGGTGAAGGCAGCTATAAACCAGCAAATAATGTCAGACAGCATGGAGGACCTGGTGAAACACCTGGTGCAAGCCTAGATGCAGCAACAGCTGAACCACAACAACAGCTGGCACAGCATGAGACATAAACTGCTTATGCAACAGATTCAGCAGCAGCACCACCACCAGCAGCATCAGTTTGCTCTACTCGCAGAGGCGGTTCATAGCACAGCGGCAGCTCAGACTCCAAGGTCGACTGATGATTTTAAGAAGAACCCTGCTGAAAAAACTGAGGGTGACGACATAGAGGTCTTATTGACCGTTTTTGAAAGAGTTCTCGAGAGGGAGAAACGTCTGCCAGATCAATGGGCAGAATTGCTGGTGCCATACTTAACAGGGCAGCCCATGACTTAGCCTTGTAAGACTCGAAGGAATATGCGCAGATGGTAGAGTGAGTGGTGATGGACTGGTTCATGCATTCCCTTCCGAGGTCAATACAAACTTGGGTTGCCCAGGGTGATCCCCAGAACACCAATGACCTGGTCGGACTTATCAAGAGGTATCAGGGGGACAGAGATTCCTTGGGGAAGCAGCCCATTCCATACTCGGGGTCCCAACATAAGGCAGAGACTCAAAAGAGGTGGGGTGTCCAAGGTTCAATGGAGCGGGGGAGGTAATGCAGAGTGTCCCAGCTAGCAATATTATATGCTGGAAATGGCCTAGGCCATATAGCCGCCTGATGTCCCCTGACCTCCGGGCAGATGGATGGAACCTGGGTCGAAGCTGTTCATACTATACGTATCCGGCCTGTAGTGTGAACTGTTCACCCAGCAAGGGGGCCACAAGCTTGTCTCGTAAAGGTGAATGGTTGGCAAGTAAACACCAGGTATACCAGGTTCATTACTCCTCCACAGAGATGTAGATTTTAGTCTGAAGAGAGGATTCATATGTTCCCATGCAGACAGACTTTTCTAAGTGAGGACTGGCATAGTTAGGACCTGGAAAACGAGAAGAGCCTTAACGTGGCTTCCAGGTACACATAAATTGGCCTTTTTATGTGCTAAGACTTCTAAATTTTTCATATTTCTAAGGCAGTGATGCAATTCATTTTTCATATTTTTCATATTTTGTGTTTGCAAGCTATAGCGCTACAGTGTGCTATCTATTTTTCTTGAATGTCTATGAGTTGGTGACTCTAGGTTTTAGCACCGGTTCACACTAAATCTATGTTTGGATGTGCCAGTCAGTTTTTTGATATGTATTTATTTACCTTTTACCTGAGCACTCCACCTGTTGGTCACAGGCGTTTTAATTATATCAGGTTCATTACCCCTCCACAGAGATGTAGATTTTAGTCTGAAGAGAGGATTCATATGTTCCCATGCAGACAGACTTTTCTAAGTGAGGATTGGCATAGTTAGGACCTGGAAAATGAGAAAAGCCTTAACTTGGCTTCCAGGTACACATAAATTGGTCTTGTTGCAGATGAGGCCATTCAATTAACCCGTCATGTAATGAGGCCCTATCCCCGTAGAAACCAGGACGACCGGAGCCGAATCTTTAATTGGCGCATATCACGCGCACGACGACAGGTGGAGTGCGCCTTTGGCATTCTTTGTGCCAAATGGCGTGTCCTCCAGTTAGCCATTCAGTTGAGTGAAGCTAACGTAAATGAGGTGATAAAAGCATGTGTCATCCTACATAACTTCCCCCAAATACATGATTGCTCATCATCTGATGGTGCTGAAGTTGTGTCTGCCAATGTGGGTATGCCTATTCCACATGTGATCCCTCCCTGTCGTAAGCTGTCTGAACTGAAAGTACGTGATGTGTTCACAAATTATTTTCTTACACTTCATGGTGCTACTCCGTGTCAAGAAAATGCTATTTCTATGTTGTAACTATGTATTTTATTTAAAAGCTTGTTTGTTCTTGAAGTTTGTGTGTGTTTTCATTTTTATTGTGGCTAATGTTGAAATATGTTGTTGGCCAAGTTAAGAATTAAATAACACACAAAACGCGTAGATTTGTACCTTTTTATAAAGGCAAAAAATAACTTGGGATAAAAAAATAAAATACAGTCATATGGCTTTTGTTGCCATACAAATGTGGCCAAACATTTCTTAGCATATTTTGTAAAACCAAATAAACAAAAAAAATTAAATCTGCGTTATCATCATAACACACAACTAGAAGTTATGTTTTCGTAGGTAGGTGGTGGGGATGGCGGGAGTCAAGCTTCACTTTGTTGCTGGGTTTGGCGCCCAACTTGGACCTCACTCTGTGTGCGAACATAATCTGGGCGAGGATGGGTGATGTGGCTAGGATCCTGGTGGTGACTAAAGAAATGGCCAGATGGATATTGGAGATGATACTCCTGTGGATTTTGGTAGCCACGTGATTCATACCCCCCAATATGGCCATGTCGATTAAAGCCAGGTTGGGACCAGCCTCCAACACTGGGTCTGATCAAGTGGCCATATTGGGCAGGTGGATTATAGGCTAGCATTTGGCCCTGTGGAGGCCAATGTTGGGTTGGGGGTGGATTGAGATGTGGTGTAGGCACCTGTGGAGGAGGTGGCTCAGATCCTGATTGAGCCTGCACTTCTGGGTTTGAGGAAATTCTGAGCTGGTTACGGGCTGACAGCTGACACCGCTCCAAAAACTCAAAAACCTCATATGGGTTATTGGGGGGTGTGCAGGCATTAATCAGGATCTGAATGGATCCTCGAACACGCAGTCTGACCTCCTGAGGTAGTGGACGGAGGTACCAGGCCGGGCTGCGGGCATAGGCCTCCTCACCTTCATCCTGGGCAGCCCTGGACAGATAATTTAACACCCCGTATCGACATGCCTCCTTGTGTCAGAAGTAGTGTTGAGCATTCCGATGCCGCAAGTATCAGGTATCGGCCGATATTCGCAGTATCGGAATTCCGATACTGAGTTCCGATACTTTTGCCATATCGTATACCGGAATCGGAAGTTCCCATAATGCTATGAGAGGCAGTGTGATTTGATTCAGCCAATGAGGAATCCTAAGAAGTGTGGGCACATCCTGTAAGGCTGCGGTCATGTTAACTAATGGCATGGCTGTGATTGGCTGCTGAAATGATGTCATGAATGCACTATAAAAGGCGCCGCCGCCATTTTGGTTTCACTCTGCTGTGAATTCAGTTAGGGACAGAACGCTGCTCTTCTGACTCTGAGGAACAGTTAGAGATTGCGATTTTGTGTATTGTGCTTTAGGCAGGCTAGTTTACCAACCGCTGTGTAAAGCTTCCTTTTGCCTTGCAGTACTGTTTTCACAGCTGTCTGCAAGGTCTGTGTGTGAGTGCAGGTCACGCTGAAGTTTATTCTTCATCCACTGCTGGTTGTAGTCTGCTCAGCGTGTGTCACTGCCTCATACTTTTTTTTTTTTTTTTAATTGCTGCTGCTCAATTCAATTTTAATTAACTCTCTCCTATTAGTGTGCCGCGCTTCCATCCGTATCCAATACATTGGTTGCAAACACTATAGGAGTAGATAGCGGAGCCTTTCATAGCTAGTGCACAGTTCTCTGCAGTGTTCACGGCTGTCTGTCAGGTCTCTTTGTGAGTGCAGCTCACGCTGAAGTTTGTTCTGCATCCACTGCTGGTTGTAGTCTGCTCAGCGTGCATCACTGCCTCATACTTTTTGTTTTGTTTAATTGCTGCTGCTCAATTCAATTTTAATTAACTCTCTCCTATTAATGTGCTGCGCTTCCATCCGTATCCAATACATTGGTTGCAAACACTATAGGAGTAGATAGCGGAGCCTTTCATAGCTAGTTCACAGTTCTCTGCACTGTTCACGGCTGTCTGTCAGGTCTCTGTGTGAGTGCAGCTCACGCTGAAGTTTGTTCTGCATCCACTGCTGGTTGTAGTCCGCTCAGCGTGCGTCACTGCCTCATACATTGTCCATTTTTTCTGTAGTGTTTTTTTTCCTAAATTTCTCCTATTAGTGTGCTTCCATCCGTATCCAGCTAGATTGGTTGCAAACACTAGATAGGAGTAGATAGAGGAGCCTTTCGGCTGGTTTGCGGCCTGCAGGACTAGCCAGATTAGTATTACCCTAATTTTTGTAGCCTTATCTGTTGCATTGTAGGTTCCTGCATTGTAATAGCTACAAAAAGTTTGTGATACTATCGATTGTACATCTTTTGTCTCAATCACAACCTTTGTTTTTTTTGTGAAAAACACAAAAAAGTGAATAAAGTTCACCAAACACTACACTTGACACTTGTTAGGCCACATTAGCTCATATTAAAGTGTAGTCCACACTTAATAAACATAGTGTTTCTTATACCTGTTAGCAGCTGTTCAGGAATAAGCACACTAAGGCCTTACTACTTTTCTGCCTATCTTTATCAATCTACCAAGATGAAGAAGGCAGAGAGTAAGGCACGTGGTCGTGGGCGTGGAGTTTCAGCAGGGAGAGGACGTGGGGATTCTGTGCCTGCTGCGGGCATCAGTGACACAGCATCCCCCAGTTTTCCCCGGGAGCGGTCCTTTATGCGCAGCTTTGTAGGAGCTCGCCGTACCCCCCTGCTGCGGGAAGAACAAATTGAAGCCGTTGTCGGATGGATGGCAGCTAACGCATCGACTTCAATTACTTCCACATCCTCTCAGGACCAGAGCACTGAAGAGCAACCATCTGTCTCTTCACCACCTGCCAAAGTGCCCAGGCAGTCAGAGAGCTCTGTACAGGAGCCAGCTCAGTCTCTACTTCTGTTCTCTGAATCTGTTGGCTTGGAAATAGGGGGCCAGCCAAGCAGCATTCTAAAATGTGAAGAAGAGGGAGTATGCAGTGATGCGCAACTGCTTTGTCTCTCTGAATCTGAAGAGGCGGGTGGCCCAGTGCCTATGGTCAGCACACCTCAGAATGCATCTGATGATGATGAGACTCAGGTGCCAGTTTCTGTTGCACATGGTGCTGGCAAGACGACCCAGGAGAAGCAGCTGTTTGAAGAGGGTAGTGTAGATGATGAGGTCCTTGACCCATCATGGCGTGAGGAACAGGAAGGTGGTGGGAGCAGCTCTGAGGAAGAGATTCCCCCAAAGGCCCAAACAGGAGGGAGAGGTAGGGGTCAGACTTGGTTGCCTGTAGCCTCCACTTTGCCACCCATTCGGAGCAGTTCTCTTCCAAAAGCCAAAACGGGCGCTCCCAGGACTTGCAGTGCGTGGTCCTTTTTTGACACAGTTGCAGATGACATTTGCTTTGTCAGATGCAAGCTGTGTAATCAAAAAGTAAAAAGAGGTAAAAGTGTCAGCAACCTCAATACCACAAATATGTGGAAACTGTTGTCATATGCAACAGATTAGGACTTCTATATTATAAGTAAAAGGAGGACTTTATGCTGACCTGACAGTAGATGGCGATGTTGTGTAATGTTTCCTTCTGTTTAATGTGTAGTATAAGAATTAGTCTCTTCTGTGTTTAGTTTCACTTTCGTTTTGTTCCTGTTTGCTGATGCAATGCTGTAATGACTGTGCATTATTCCTTCACCTCATGTTCAGAGAAGTAAACGCTTGTTATCCCATGCAATCTGCTCTGTGAAGTTTCCTCTGCAAAGGTGTGGATTCAGAAGCTGTGCAACAAGTTAGGGGCCCAGACACAGGACACCAAGAATCCCAGACACCCAGACACAGGCACCCAGATACAGAGAATCCAGACACCACAGATACCCAGGACAATGGAACTATCAGCAAGACTCTGGAACTGAATGCAGAAGAATTCTTCAGTGCAAGTCTCTCCAAACAAGTAAGATAAGTTAAAAATGATGAATAGCACAGAGCTAAAACTCACAGTAGCTAAATTGAATGATGAGAACTATCAGCTATGGAAGTTCAAAGTAGAGATGTTGTTGTCTAAAGATGATTTATGGGAAGTAATCACTACAGATAGACCTGATGAAAATAATCAGACATGGGATAGAAAAAATAGACAAGCAAGAGCTACCATCAGCTTATTAGTGGATGATGCTCAATTAATACATATAAGAAATGAAGAAACAGCGAAAGGAATGTGGGAAGAATTAAGAAAGCTATATGAGAGACACAGCTTAAATCACAAGTTATTTCTACTAAGAAACCTTTACAATATGAGACTAAATGCAGACAGTGACATGCAGAAGCATATATTCTCAATGATGGAAGTGATATTACAGCTAAGATCTATTGGTGAAGACATTAAAGAAAGCCATATAGCAGCAATGTTATTGTGCAGTTTGCCAGATTCATATACAGCTTTAATGCACTAGAGACAAGACCAGAAACTGACATTACATTAGAGTTTGTGAAAACAAGACTCATAGATGAATATCAGAGAAGGAAAGAGCAAACAAATGATTCTTCTACTGAAAAAGATAATGGAAATGCTCTTAAAGCTACAGAACTTAAAAAACCCTATAATAAAGAGACAAGAGAATGCTTCAGATGTAAGAAAAAAGGTCATTTAAAGAAAGACTGTACTATATGGAAAGCAGAACAGAAATTACACTATAAAGATAATATACAGAAGGTGAAAAACACAATTTCTGATTCATGTGAAAATAATTGGAATGGCACATTTAAAGTAACTGATAAGAAATCATCACTTGGTTGGTTTATTGATTCAGGAGCAACGAGTCATATGACAAGTGACAAGAATTTCTTTACTGATCTTGATTTAAATAAGAAAGAAGCCATTTATCTTGCAGATGGAAGCAAAATAACCGCAGAAGGTATCGGACAAGGTATGCTAAATTGTTCAAACAAGTTCGGACAAGATTCAAAGATACTTGTACAGGATGTGTTGTATGTTCCAAAATTGGAAGGCGGATTATTATCTGTGAAACGTTTAACAGCAAAAGGACTTACAGTAAAATTCAAAGATAATGAGTGTGCAATTCTTGCAGGAAACAAGTTGATAACCAAAGTCAAGGCAGATGAACAATTATATCATTTTGACAAACCAAAGGAACAGATGAAGGTATGTACACATGATCACAAAAACTGTATTCACATGTGGCATAGACGTCTAGGACATAGACACCCGGACAGTATAAGGGAACTACAGAGAAAAGAATTGACAAAAGATTTAAAGATATCAGATTGCTCAATTACCATAAGATGTGAATGTTGTATAAAATCCAAAGCCACAAGGATATCTATTCCAAAAGAAAGTGAGATGAAAAGCGAAAGACCACTTGATTTGGTGCATACTGACGTATGTGGACCCATGAAAGTGACTACATCAGGAGGCAATAGATACATGTTGACTTTTATAGACGACTACTCAAGATACACAGTCACATACTTAATTAAGAACAAAAGTGAAGTTTTTGATAAACTTGTAGACTATGTAACAAGATCAAGTAACAAATTTCAAAGGAAGCCAATTGTCATCAGAAGTGATAATGGAGGTGAATTTACAGGTCACAGAATAGAAGACTATTTAAGACAAAATGGAATAGAACATCAGAAAACTGTTCCATACACACCTGAACAAAATGGAGAAGCAGAAAGGAAAAACAGAACTCTAACAGAAATGATGAGATGTATGCTGACAGATTCTAAACTACCAGAGAAATATTGGGGTGAGGCAGCAATGACAGCTACATATCTACAGAACCGACTTTTTTCCAGAAAACTGAAGAAAACTCCATATGAACTGTGGCAAGGTATGAAACCAAGTGTCAATCATTTAAAAGTTTTTGGATGTAAAGTTTTTATATTCATTCCAACAGAAAAACGTTCCAAACTTCAAAACAGATCCATGAAAGGAATATTCGTTGGATATAGTGAAAACTGCAAAGGATATAAAATCCTAGATCCCAAAACAGACAGAGTTACAGTGAGTAACAGTGTGACATTCATTGAAGATTTAAATGAAGACATTAAGATTTCAGTTGAAACAAAAAATGAGAAAAACAATAGTGACATAACTGAAGAAATATCTGATGAGAAAGAAGTAGAAATTAATGAAGAACAAAATACTGAAAGTGAAGAATCACAACTACAAACAGATACAGAACCAAGACGTTCAATAAGAGAGAACAAAGGAAAACCACCAAAACGCCTCTCATACAAGGCAAGTGCAAGAAAAATGTATGAATCTATCTCTTGGGAAGACATAGCTCGACTTCCAGAAGAAGAAGACTATGATGAAACATTTGCTCCAGTTGTCAAACACACTACAATAAGAACTTTACTTACAGTTGCAGCAATGGAAAAGATGGAACTAAGACATCTGGATGTAAAGACAGCTTTTTTGAATGGAGATTTAACAGAAGACATTTACATGGAACAACCTCCAGGATTCAAAGATGAAAGAAATCCAAAGTTTGCAAACTACAGATTAGCATATATGGTTTAAAGCAAGCAGCTAAAGCGTGGAATGACAAAATCACGGAAGTACTAACAAATGAAAAATTTCAAAGAAGCAAAGCTGATCCATGCTTGCACACAAAAATGATGAGTAATAGATGGATTTATGTACTCATATATGTAGACGACATTTTGATTTGTTTTAAACAAGAAAGGGATAAAGAAAACATTCTAAGAATCCTGAGGCAACATTTTGAGGTCAGGGACTTGGGAGATGTGGAACAGTACCTAGAAAAACAGATAGAAAGACAAGAAGTACTGTGGTTGAGACGATTGTTGACAGAATTGGGACAATCACGCTTGGAACCAACAAAACTCAAAGAGGACCAAGGAGTCTTAAAGTTGGAGTATTGCCCTACTGAAGAAATGACAGCGGACATTTTCACGAAGGCGTTGAATCCTGATAAACATCAGAGACTAATAAAAAAGTTGGGTTTGATTAAATAAGTCCTTACTGCTGAGAAATGGTGTTGTCATATGCAACAGATTAGGACTTCTATATTACAAGTAAAAGGAGGACTTTATGCTGACCTGACAGTAGATGGCGATGTTGTATAATGTTTCCTTCTGTTTAATGTATAGTATAAGAATTAGTCTCTTCTGTGTTTAGTTTCACTTTCATTTTGTTCCTGTTTGCTGATGCAATGCTGTAATGACTGTGCATTATTCTTTCACCTCATGTTCAGAGAAGTAAACGCTTGTTATCCCATGCAACCTGCTCTGTGAAGTTTCCTCTGCAAAGGTGTGGATTCAGAAGCTGTGCAACAGAAAGATGTGCGGACCAAACACGTGGTGGAGTTACAAAGACACACTGAGGACGTAGGCCAAGCTACAGCACCACCTACCTCTTCAGCTCGTGTTGTAGCCTCTTCCTCCAGCTCACACACAGCTGGATCGGCTACCTCACAGGATCGCCCTGGAAGAACCTCTGGCACTGGTGTACAGAGACCCAGTGTAATTCCACCCACAGCACCACGTTCCCTGTCATCCTCACACTCCCAGGCCACTCTACAGCCATCGGTAGCACAGGCATGGGAGAAAAGACGGCCATACTCGGCAAACCATCCCCGAGCACAGGCTCTGAATGCTGGCATTGCAAAACTCCTGTCCCTTGAAATGCTGTCATTCAGGCTGGTGGAGACTGACACCTTCCGTAACTTCATGGCATTGGCAGTCCCAAAATACAACGTGCCCAGCCGCTTTTATTTCAGCAGGCAAGCCGTCCCTGCTCTGCAAAAGCATGTGGAGGGAAAAATTAAACATGCGCTACTAAATGCCGTCAGTAGCAAGGTCCACCTGACCACCGATGCGTGGACCAGTAACCATGGACAGGGACGATACCTTTCCCTCACTGCCCATTGGGTCAATGTTGAGGTGCCGGGTACAGATCTTGAGAGTGGCACTGTACGTGTTCTGCAAACTCCAAGGATTGCAGAAATCCAGTCTGTACACATTGACTCCTCCTCCTACTCCAGTTCCTCAGAATCATCGCTGCAGGAGCCGTCACGGTCAACCTCCACATGGACCCGTGAACGCTTACCTGTTGCGACCGATATGAGCACAGCCGTGGCCAGACGTCAACAGGCCGTACTGAAATTAATTTCTATGGGGAATCGAAGCCACACAGCGCAGGAGCTCTGGAATGCCATCAAGCAGGAGAGCAACGTGTGGTTTGTGCCAGCGAATCTCCAGCCAGGCTTGGTAGTGTGTGACAATGGCCGAAATCTGGTGGCAGCTCTGGGCCTAGGCAACCTCACTCACATACCATGTCTGGCACATGTGCTCAACTTGGTCGTGCAGAGTTTTTTGAGGGACTATCCTGATCTTGATGCACTGCTGCACAAGGTCCGTATAGAGTGCGCTCACTTGCGGCGTTCCAGCATGGCCAGATCGCGCATTGCAGCTCTGCAACGCCGATTCCGCCTTCCGGAACATCGAATCATATGTGACCTACCCACCAGGTGGAATTCCACGTTACATATGTTGGAGCGGTTATGTGAGCAGCAGCCAGCAGTAATGGAGTATCAGCTGCATCAGGCGCAATCAACTCGCAATTTGCGCCGTTCACACTTCACCACTACTGAGTGGGCCTCTATGAAGGACATCTGCCACGTTTTGCCTGCGTTTGATGAGTCAACGCGGATGGCGAGTGCAGATGATGCACTAGTCAGCCTGACTGTCCCCCTTATCTGCCTGCTTCAAAAAACACTGCAAGCACTAAGGGATGAGGTTTTGGAAGAGGTGGAGGATGAGGAGTCACAAATTCCATCACCTTCTGGACAGTCAGCGCAACGTGGTTCCTCACAAAGGGCTGGGCAGGGCTCACTTTGTGAGGAGGATGAGGAGGAGTCAATGGAGGAGGAAGACATCGCTCCAGAGGGAGGTACACAACGCTCTAGTCAGTATGTAGAGCGAGGGTGGGGTGATGCAGAGCAGGCAGAGATGACGCCTCTTGCTGGGGACAGCGTTTCTTGGCCAGTTGGGAGTCTGCAGCACATGGTTGATTTCATGCTGCAGTGCCTGAGAAACGACCGCCGCATCGCCCACATTCTCACCACGTCTGATTATTGGGTGTACACCCTCCTAGACTCTCGCTACCGGGACAACTTACAAAGCCTCATAACACCGTTGAACCGGGAGCGTAAAATGCGGGAGTACCAAGACACACTGGTGCATTCCATCATGTTCTCCATTCCAGCCGAGAGCAGTGCTGCTAGTGCTTTACAAAGCAGCTCTGTGCGTCGAGGCAGTGGAGGAAGCTCTGCACCAAGAGGGAGTAGAAGCAGCGCCTCTGCACAAGGCAAGACCAGTATGGCCCAAATGTGGCAAAGTTTTGTGTCCCCGCCACAAATGTCTACGCCATCACAGACGGCTCCAGTCAGCAGGAGGCAACGTTTCCGTCAGATGGTGACAGACTACATGTCTTGCCCTCTCAGTGTACTCCCAGACGGCTCTTCCCGCTTCAAGTTTTGGGTCTCTAAGCTGTATACATGGCCAGAGCTTAGCCAGTATGCATTGGAGGTGCTGGCTTGCCCTGCTGCTAGTGTATTATCGGAGCGCGTCTTTAGTGCCGCAGGTGGTGTACTAACAGACCGTCGCATGCGACTATCCTCCGATAACGTTGACCGGCTTACTTTTCTGAAAATGAACAAGGCCTGGATCTCGCCTGAATTTGCCTGTCCAGTTTCAGATTAAATAATTGGTTGGCAACAGTATCCATGTCTCCTGTTCTGTTCATGTTTCTACCACCTGAACTGTACTCCCTGGGCTCCAACACTGCCAGTTGCTGCTCAGAAGTGCCGTCTGCACAGACAAATACACAAACTCCTGTGTTAGTGGGGTTCAGTAACGCCAGCTGTTCCCCTCCTGTGTGTCCGGCAATAAGTCTCCTGCTCCCTCCAGATGCACACAACGTCAGATGTCAAACTTGCTCCACATAGGGCTGAGCCTACACCCTGATTGATATGCTCCAAACAAGAAAAACGGAAGCTTTACAACCATAAAATGATGAATTGTAGTCCCAAATATGTAAAAATAGACATTTTAATTATAAGCACATACTGTATATGCACATGGCGACTACAAATGCAACCAAAAAAGCCTACATAGGGTATAAAAAAATATTTAGAGTTGAGAGTCCTCAGTGGTTGATACCTTTTAATGGCTAATTGAAAAGATGGTAACAAATTGCAAGCTTTCGAGCTGTGACTGGATCCATATCTTCCAGAAGGGTGCACTGAAGGTAACCACCACTAGAGGTCCTGTATATATATTCACACACCTTCACCTATCCCTAGAGCCACCAGAGGGAGCTGTTTAGCTATATAAAAGGAGGGTGAAGACACTGAAGCACACAGTAAGAGTCTAGTCAGAGGGCTGCAGCCTGCAGTGTCATCTCGTAGACTAGTGAAGTGAAGCTTTAGTCACCTCAGAGGGTGAAGTGAGGAGCAGAGCTCAAAAGAGAGAGTTCAGCTGTTTAAGAAGGAACCTGAAGTCTGCAGCTTGAAGCTTAGTTCAAATGTGTGGAGGCTAGTACAAGTGGAAAGAAAGCCACTCCAGCCTAGTCAGAGCTGAGTCAAGTGAGTGCAGCTCAGTGAGCAAGCGTGCCGACGCTTAGAGAGCGGTGAAGAAGGAGAAGCAGTCCACCATCTGCTAGTGTGTTATCGTGTGAGGACACGAGTGGGACGAAAGGCTAGTGCAAAGCGAGTGAGGGACAGAGGAGCTTATACAGCTCATCCCAATTATTACCACCGGACACAGGGTCCGAGCCTATAGGGATCTCCACGACCCATTAGGAGTACACCAGAGTTCCTGGAGGACTACAAGTCCCAGGAGTACCACAGAGCTGACACGTAACCGGGCCAAGGGAACGGAGTCCTGCAAGCAGGACGCTGCAAGCAGGGACTGTGTACTTCGGGAAAAGGTCCAATCACAAGGTCAGCCAGGTGCAGGACGGAGGCCAAGCTAGGCCCAGCTACAAGCAGGCCAAGACTTTATCACATAAAGGCAAGGAGAAAGGAGGCCACACACCTACTCAGTGGAGGAAACTGGATGTGCACCCTTCACCCTACAGTGCTCCGGGGAGTGCCTGCAACATCTTCAGTAAAGGTACAGAAAGAGACTTATGTGTGTGTGTCCATCTTATTACCCCTCACTGCCGGGTCCCCGTCTGTCCTGCATCCCTACACATTCGTCTGCCCTGAAGGACTCTCAGCCTTACCTGTGGAAGGCTTAACATCTAGCTGAACAATATTAACCCTTCAGTGGAACTGCATTGCAGCGCTGGTCACCCTGACCAGGTACCACAGGTGGCGTCACGAATCCCCATACCAATATTCAATTCACCTGTAAATATCCCACATTAAAGAATGAGCCCCAGAGCCACGGACTGAGCTGTGTCGCCGTGACATCCCCCATAGTAGCCTATAGGCTCAGATCCGAGTACCCCAAGGCCCTGGCGGGCGGCTCATCTTAACTTGGCGTCATGAACAGGATTGCGCGCCCTGCAGCAACGGAGTAACTTGTGCCCGTTGCCACCGGGTACTGTGTGCCTCACTAAAAGACTGTCGCATATAGTGGTGAAGATTTCCCACCATTTGCCCGCCATTGCCTGCCATTTACAATGCCACGGCGCGAAAAACTAGTGGGCGTACCTGCAAAAGCGCGTTGAGTCCCGGACATGCCCCAATGCTGACGCGGCGGCAGGTCCTGTGGAGAGCTGCAGTGAACGCTCTGACGTCAGAGCGCCAGCGACGCAGGTCCTTCTCACTACTGGAACTGGAGGAAGCTGCGGCCTACAGAAGAAGGTAGGCCACGCTTAACTAGGGGGGCGCAGACATGTCGCAGCAGCAAGCTGACAGCGTGGCCCAGGCTGACCGCCCCAATGACTTACCCCTCGGCGCTGCCGCGCAGGATGGAAACGCTGGCCCATCACCAGGTCCTGTGGCCCCGATAGTACCGCTGACGCTGCCATACATGCCTGGAGCAAAGTGGCTCCCTCAGTACAGCGGCAAGCCAGACACCCTGTCAGGGTTCAAGAGAAAAATATGCAGTATAATGTACATGTACCCTATGTCAGAAAAGCAGAGAGCTGCAGTGGTAGTGGGACAATTGACTGGTGCTGCAGAGAGAGAAGTAGAGACATGGTCAGCTGCAGACCAGGAATCAGTGCTTGCAATTTTCTTAAAGCTACAGGCTATCTTTGAGGACCGCACTGAAACAGATCTCCGGATGAGGTTTTACCAATGCTCCCAGAAACCAGATGACAGCATTAGGGACTATGCCTGCCGACTACAAGGGGCCCTGCGAGCTCTCAGACAGGTTAACCCCATAAGTGTTACCAATGAAAATAAAATGTTAAAAGAACAATTTCGTGGCGTCACGAATCCCCATACCAATATTCAATTCACCTGTAAATATCCCACATTAAAGAATGAGCCCCAGAGCCACGGACTGAGCTGTGTCACCGTGACATCCCCATAGTAGCCTATAGGCTCAGATCCGAGTACCTCAAGGCCCTGGCGGGCGGCTCATCTTCACCACACAGCACAGAAAAATGCAATAGGTAAGACAAGTGACGTAAAGCAGAACTGTCATTATGGGAGATAGAGATGAACATAACTATCTCCCATAATGACAGTTCTGCTTTACGTCACTTGTCTTACCTATTGCATTTTTTCTGTGCTGTGTGGTGTATAAATATGTGATTCTTCAGATTTTGTATTAGTTTAGCCTGATGAAGAGACCTGAGTAGTCTCGAAAGCTTGCAATTTGTTACCATCTTTTCAGTTAGCCATTAAGAGGTATCAACCACTGAGGACTCTCAACTCCAAATATTTTTCTATCTACTGGCTAACACGGTACAAAGATATACATCTTTACTGTACATAGGGTATAGGGGTTCAAATGAATGCATACAAGTACATTTCATAATCCATTAATGCTGCCTAAGGAACGGTATGTACACCTGTAATATGGTGCAGAAAATGGATGTAGGACTAGCCATCATCATCATTACTTATACAGTGCCTACAAGTAGTATTCAACCCTCTGCAGATTTAGCTGGTTGACACATGCGGAATTAACTTGGCATTGTGACATTTGTACTGTAGATCAGCCTGGAAGTGGGAAATGCACTGCAGCAAAAAAAAATTTTATAATTTTTTTTTTTTTTTTAAAAACGTTAAAAGTTAATTTAGAGTGTCATTTATTATTCAACCCTCAAACCACAAGAATTCTGTTTGGTCCCCTAAAGTATTAAGAAGTAGTTCAGGCACCAAGAATAATGAGCTTCACATGTGTGGATTAATGATCTCTTTTGCCAGCCTTTTCTGACTATTTAAGACCCTCCCCAAACTTGTGAACAGCACTCATACATGGTCAACATGGGAAAGACAAAGGAGCATTCCAAGGCCATCAGAGACAAGATTGTGGAGGGTCACAAGGCTGGCAAGGGGTACAAAACCCTTTCCAAGGAGTTGGGCCTACCTGTCTCCACTGTTGGGAGCATCATCCGTAAGTGGAAGGCTTATGGAACTACTGTTAGCCTTCCACAGCCTGGACAGCCTTTGAAAGTTTCCTCCCGTGCCGAGGCCAGGCTTGTCCGAAGAGTCAAGGCTAACCCAAGGACAACAAGGAAGGATCTCCGGGAAGATCTCATGGCAGTGGGGACATTGGTTTCAGTCAATACCATAAGTAACGTACTCCACCGCAATGGTTTCCGTTCCAGACGAGCCCGTAAGGTACCTTTACTTTCAAAGCGTCATGTCAAGGCTCGTCTACAGTTTGCTCATGATCACTTGGAGGACTCCGAGACAGACTGGTTCAAGGTTCTATGGTCTGATGAGACCAAGATCGAAATCTTTGGTGCCAACCACACACGTGACGTTTGGAGACTGGATGGCACTGCATACGACCCCAAGAATACCATCCCTACAGTCAAGCATGGTGGTGGCAGCATCATGCTGTGGGGCTGTTTCTCAGCCAAGGGGCCTGGCCATCTGGTCCGCATCCATGGGAGGATGGATAGCACGGCCTACCTGGAGATTTTGGCCAAGAACCTCCGCTCCTCCATCAAGGATCTTAAGATGGGTCGTAATTTCATCTTCCAACAAGACAACGACCCAAAGCACACAGCCAAGAAAACCAAGGCCTGGTTCAAGAGGGAAAAAGTCAAGGTGTTGGAGTGGCCTAGTCAGTCTCCTGACCTTAACCCAATTGAAAACTTGTGGAAGGAGCTCAAGATTAAAGTCCACATGAGACACCCAAAGAACCTAGATAACTTGGAGAAGATCTGCATGGAGGAGTGGGCCAAGATAACTCCACAGACCTGTGCCGGCCTGATCAGGTCTTATAAAAGACGATTATTAGCTGTAATTGCAAACAAGGGTTATTCCACGAAATATTAAACATAGGGGTTGTATAATAATTGACCCACACTTTTATGTTTAAAATTTATTAAAATTCAACTGAGCAACATAACTTTTTGGTTTGTAAGATTTATGCTTCTGTTAATAAATCCTACTCTCGTTTGCAGTTTGAAGGCTCTAACTTATTTGCATCTTATCAAACCAGCTAAATCTGCAGGGGGTTGAATACTACTTGTAGGCACTGTATATGTGACAGTAAAAAATACACTTATTGTGGACAACTCTTAGTTCACACACCATATATGAAAGGTCCAGCGTCTAATCCTGATAATAAGGCGCAATAATCATGCATAACCTATAAAAAGTGCATCGTGCATATTGAAAATATCAATGTATACCTGCGGCTGCAAGTTCAGGTGAAACAACGCCAAGCAACGGATAGAAAAGGTTTATGCTATCTAGGTATCAGAGTGCATAGCGACTGATGGTGAATGGCGATATAATACTGTACCTCAATAAAGGCTAAGGCACCCCTCACGCGCGTTTCGCTTGTAGCTTCTTCAATAGGGACGTGCGTGTTTGGTTGCTCATAGGTGCATGTTTATAGAAGAAATCATGATCCAATAGGGAAGGTCTCATGCACACTATAGTTTAGGTGCTACTGAGGAAACAATGAGTGTCAAATATTAAAGAGAGACACCTCGAGCACACTCAAAGACGAGAGAAAATCCAGGGAAAATATGGCATTCGTTGAAAATCTTTATTAAAGCATTCTGATAAAGCTCCAGGATTAGAAAAAAGGAATTCACAACCCCAACGTTTCGGCCTATTTTTGGCCTTCATCAAGGGGAATTTTGTCTGTTTAAACAAGTATAACAAAAATATATCACAATATGCAAAAGTCAAACAAAATTATATACAGAAAATTTTAACAAATTATAAGCTGTATCGCCTAACGCACCAATTGAGAGTGTAATTTATATAATATATAGGGTCAAGGAGGGTGTAGGCTGAGGCCTAGTGTGAGCAAGTTTAAAATCTGATGTGTTTTCAAATTGGATGGAGCAGGACTTATTGCAGGACACACAGCAGGGGAACAGCAGGCGTTACTGAACCCCACAAACACAGGAGCAAGTGTTTTTCTCTGTGCATACAGCACTTCTGGGCAGCAACTGGCGGTGTTGGAGAACAGGGTCAAGGAAGGTGTAGGCTGAGGCCTAGTGTGAGCAAGTTTAATCTCTGGTGTAACTTGAATTTTTTAGGGAGCAGGACTTATTGCAGGACACACAGCAGGGATCAGCTGGCGTTAAGGAACCCCACAAACACAGGAGCTAGTGTTTTTCTCTGTGCATACAGCACTTCTGAGCAGCAACTGGCGGTGTTGGAGCCCAGGGTCAAGGAGGGTGTAGGCTGAGGCCTAGTGTGAGCAAGTTTAATCTCTGGTGTAACTTGAATTTGGAGGAAGCAGGACTTATTGCCGGACACACAGCAGGGGATCAGCTGGCGTTACTGAACCCCACAAACACAGGAGCTAGTGTTTTTCTCTGTGCATACAGCACTTCTGAGCAGCAACTGGCGGTGTTGAAGCCCAGGGTCAAGGAGGGTGTAGAAATCACATATAGAGTAGTTGCCTTGTTCCGTGGCACTTCAAAATGTATATACTCCAAACAAGAGAAACGTAAGCTTTACTACCATAAAATGATGAATTTTATTCAAAATATTGAAATAAAGACATTTAAAATATAAGCGCATATATGCACATGGCGACAGCAAATGCAACCCAAAAAACCAACATAAGGTATAGGGGTTGAAATGAATGCATACAAGTACATTTCATAATCCATTAAGGCTGCCTAAGGAACGGTATGTACACCTGTAGTATAGAGCAGACAATGTATGTAGGACTAGTCATCATCATCATTATAAGTTATATGTGACAGTAAAAAATACAGTCATTGAGGACAACTCTTAGTTCACACCCCATGTATTAAAGGTCCAGCATGTAATCCTGATAATATGGCGCAATAATCATGCATAACCTAGAAAAAGTGCATCGTGCATAGTGAAAATTGATATGTATGCCTGCAAGTGCAGGTGAAACAACGCCAACGGATAGAAAAGGTATATGCTATCTATGTATCAGAGTGCATAGCCACTGATGGCGAATGGCGATTTAATACTCTACCTCAATAAAGGCTGCGGCACCACTCACGCGCGTTTCGCTTGTAGCTTGTTGAAGAGGGGAAGTGCATGTATGCTTGCGCGTCGGTTTTGCCGCCCAGACTGCCTTCCTGCTCTGACGCGTCGGGTAGGGGAGCGGCTGGGCGTCATATGAGGCTGACTTGCAGTGATGTTGCGCAGCGTTCGCCAGCGGTAGCGCCGCTACAAAGCCGCCATCATGACTGATTTCTTCTATAAAAAAGAGACACCTCGAGCACACTCAAAGACGAGAGAAAATCCAGGGAAAATATGGCATTCGTTGAAAATCTTTATTAAAGCATTCTGATAAAGCTCCAGGATTAGAAAAAAAGGAATTCACAACCCCAACGTTTCGGCCTATTTTTGGCCTTCATCAAGGGGAATTTTGTCTGTTTAAACAAGTATAACAAAAATATATCACAATATGCAAAAGTCAAACAAAATTATATACAGAAAATTATAACAAATTATAAGCTGTATCGCCTAACGCACCAATTGAGAGTGTAATTTATATAATATAATAAAGAAGAAAGACAAATGCGCTGACATATGGTCCGTTAGTATGATCAAGACATATTTTCACTCAGGGTGCTGGAACGCCAACATGCGGCCGAGGAACAACTACTATAATGAATAAATTTATTCCATTAATACACTTATGATCCATAACACATGGTGCTGTATTTTTGTAACCTTCATGCGTCAGGTTATAAAACAGTAGGCAATAACACAGGACAATTCATATAGTATGCTGAAGTTTCAGAAGAATACTTCTATATGGTGCTGAGTATACATTTTAAACATCATAGTAAGATAAATTGCCGTTTTTGTATATAAAAAACTATATAAGTGTGTAAGAAAAAAGAAAAAAGGGGAAAAAAACAAAAGAGAAAAAAAGGGAAAGAAGGGAAAAAAAGGGGAAGGAAAGAGGGAAAGAAAAACAACTATATAATGTGGCATGACCCAGAGGAATGCGGTCCATAGGTGATCTGAAACAGGAATACTAACTCATGGTCCCATAGTAATCTCCCAACAGAAAGAACCGAAGGGTGCACATATTTACCTGTGATGACTTGCAGAACGTGCGCGGTAAAGTCCGGTGGAGCTCTGTGCGAGTCGTGCCCGGCGCCCTACTTATATGAGCGGTGCATTGTGCCATGTGATTTCGTTGCTAATTAGCCGTAAGTGAGACTTCCAGAAGAGGTCGCAAGGGAATGCTGACGTCACGCGCATGCGCATTCGTGTCTGAGGATCACTTTGCACTGCTGAGCACCCACCGCTGTGCTGGACAAATGGTGTGAGAGATAATTATTATTTATGTAAGGGGAGCTCATTAGGGACTTCCTAAGTCATCTGTGAATAAAGAGAAAAAGAGAAAAAAGAGAAAAAGGAGGAGATTATATAATACATCAAATGTTCAATATTCAATACTTATTCGCCATATGAGGATAGAGAAGTCAATTAAAGATTTCAAGGCCCTTTTACAAGAGAGAAAGAAAAACAAGTTCCTCCGGGACACAGAGGACTATCACAGAGATCGAGTGTATAAATGGCGGGATACGGGCTCTTACAGAGAGAGGCGAGGCTATCGCCGTGGTTATTCCTCAACCTCATCGGGTTCAGAAAACGATTCCTATGTACGTTCTTCAAATCCTTCTTTTTTAGGCCAACGAAGAAATCGACAATCAAGAGGATCACGAGGAGGGGACAACTACCAAATACGGACTCGGTCACAGGTAGAGACTCCTTGATTGTTTATAATATTTCTTCTTATAATCTGTCACCATCGGAGCATAATGTCTTACAGAAAGGGTTGTCTCTATGCCCCACACCTTCTTTCAACGGTTTCAGGTTTGATCAAGAGCTTAGTCGTTTCTTCAGATTGTTGCGCCTTAAAGTACACTTCAACAGCATTTCGGACAATGAGTCCATTGCACATATCACCTCTGACAACAGGTCTCAATTTAAACTTAAAGATTTGGGGTTGCACATACCCAGTAATTTTCAACCGCCACGTTTCTATCACCCAATAGAGACCTACATCTCTTTGGTAAAAAACGATATTTCGGCCCTTTCCAAGAACATCCACAAAGGTTTGTTACGAGTCCAGAGGAACCTATCTCCTCTCGAAACAGCGGCTATCAGATCCTCCAAGATAATACTAACATAGTAATCAAACCCGCTGATAAGGGGGGAGCAATAGCTATAATGGACAAAACCCATTATATGAACATAATTACAAATCAGTTGAATGACTCAGCGACCTATACCCCCATAGATAGGGATCCTACCAGTGCAGTAAAGGATGAAATCAGGAACTTGGTTGATAAATACACTTCTTTGGGTATCATTGATACTAAATTAACCCCTCTCTGCCATCAGACGTACTATTCCGTCCATGTGACCTGGACCTAATTCCCATGGACGGAATAGTACGTCATAGGCGATTAGCGGCGCTCCCGGGGGGAGCGTAGCTGATCGCCGCCGGGTGTCAGCTGTATATCACAGCTGACACCCAGCACTATGTGTCAGGAGCGGTCACGGACCGCTCCCGGCACATTAACCCCTAGCACACCGCGATCAAACATGATCGCGGTGTGCCCGGGGCACAGGGGAGGATCGCGCAGGCAGGGGGCTCCCTGCGCGCCCCCCTGAGACCCTCAGAGCAGCGCGATGTGTCGCGCTGTTCCGAGGGTCCGTCCTCCCTCCAGGTTCCCGGATCCAAGATGGCGCCGGGGTCCTGCAGGGAGGCGGCTTCCTCAGTGCCTGCTGAGAGCAGGCGCAGAGGAAGCCTGCAGCGATGCCAGAGCGATCGCTGGTGTGACAGAGTGCTGTGCACACTGTCACACCAGCGATCTGCTAAAATACTGTGATGTCCCACCCTGGGACAAAGTAAAAAAGTAAAAAAAATAAAAATAAAAAGTGGTAAAAAAAATCATCAAAAAAAAAAAAATATTCCCCAATAAATTCATTTCTTCCTGTAAATAAAAAAAACAAAACAATAAAAATACACATATTTGGTATCGCCGCGTCCGTAACGACCCCCCCTATAAAACTGTCCCACTAGTTAACCCCTTTAGTGAACCCCTAAAAAAAAAAAAAAAAACTAAGCAAAAAATCAATGCTTTATCATCATACCGCCGAACAAAAAGTGGAATAACACGCGATCAAAAAGACAGATATAAATAAACATGGTACCGCTGAAAATGTCATCTTGTCCCGCAAAAAATGAGCCATCATACAGCATCATCAGCGAAAAAATAAAAAAGTTATAGCTCGCAGAATGAAGCGATGCAAAAATAATGATTTTTATATAAAATTGTTTTTATTCTATAAAAGCGCCAAAACATAAAAAAATGATATAAATGAGGTATCGCCATAATCGTACTGACCCGAAGAATAAAAATGCTTTATCAATTTTACCACACGCGGAACGGTATAAACGCCTCCCCCAAAAGAAATTCACGAATTGCTGATTTTTGTTCATTCTAACCTCCCAAAAATCGAAATAAAAAGCGATCAAAAAATGTCACGTGCACAAAAATGGTACCAATAAAAACGTCACCTCGTCCCGCAAAAAATAAGACCTCACATGACTCTGTGGGCCAAAATATGCAAAAATTATAGCTCTCAAAATGTGGTGATGCAAAAAACTACTTTTTGCAATAAAAAGCGTCTTTTAGCGTGACAGCTGCCAATGACAAAAACCCGCTATAAATAGTAAATCAAACCCCCCTTTATCACCCCTTAGTTAGGGAAAAATAATAAAATTAAAAAAATGTATTTATTTCCATTTTCCCATTAGGGTTAGTGTTGCGGCTAAAGTTAGGGTTAGGATTGGCGCTAAAGTTAGTATTAGGGTTATGGTTGGGATTAGGGTTAGGGGTGTGTTAGGGTTAGGTTTGTGGTTAGGGTTGGGACTAGGGTTAGGGGTATGTTGGGGTTAGGGTTGGAGTTAGAATTGGGGGGTTTCTGCTGTTTAGGCACATCAGGGGCTCTCCAAATGTGACATGGCGTCTGATCTCAATTCCCGCCAATTCTGCGTTGAAAAAGTCAAACGGTGCTCCTTCACTTCTGAGCTCTGCCATGCGCCCAAACAGTAGTTTACCCCCGCATATGGGGTATCAGCGTACTCTGTACCCCAAGAGTTATTGTGCAATTTGTCCTATTTCTTCTGTTACCCTTGGGAAAATAAAA
>JARQOD010000001.1:168819886-168884711 GCA_033576555.1 Oophaga sylvatica | reverse complement strand
GACGGACCCCCAAAAATGCTTCGCATAAATTTAAGTTTTAATTTTGGTGTTGCTGACTTCACTGGACGGGCAAAAGAAAAAATTTCTTACTGAATGGAAGCATTGAATACATCTACCCCCTTTTCTAGGTAATGCCTCATTGCCCAATGAAAATTTTTAAATTTTGGTTAATAAGTTTGGGTTTGGTTTGAATGTAAATGTTCTGGGCAGGGAAAAATTTTAGTGAGCCGTTTGTAAAAATTTTCACATTAGTACATGAAATTTAAATTGTGGAATTGGGGGAAAATTTCCGTTTCAGCAAAAATTTTTGGGTTTTAAGATTTATCATTTAAACGGGGCTAGTGATGGAGCAGTGGGCCCTTTTCCCAGGTGTTGCAACAAATATTTTTTTTTAACTCTCATCCAAAAATTTTATTAGCCCATACAGTTTGATCTAAAGTAATAACTGGGATAACTTGATAAAATAGAGGGGCCTAATACGGGGAACTTTAAAACTTTTTCTACAGTACCTCCTCAATACACTTATGATAAAGAAACAAAAAACCCTTTTGCGGGTAAATCACCCAAAAGGGTTTTAAAAATTAAAATTTCTTCTTCGGGGAAAGAAATTGCAGTAGGAAATATGGGGGGGGGAGATGGGTGGGGGATAGGGGGTAAGGAAAACTTTGTGACTACTGGAAAAAGGCTGTGCTGTGACTACTAGAAAAAGGGGCCGGGGCACGTCTTACTCTGACCGCTGGGAAAGCCGGGATCTGGACTTTCTGTTATTACTACGTAAAAAAAAGCCCTTTGGTGTAGACACTGCATTTTGGACTGGGGTCCCAATGACAAGGGGCATAAAAAATTTTTCTGAGGCCCCCGGGAAAAAAAATTTTTTTAACGGGGCCCCCCCACCCCTGATAAAATATATAAAACATATACAGGTGCTTCACACAAAATTAGAATATCATCAAAAATTAATTTTTTTTGGGTCCTTCAAAAAAAACTGAACCCAAAAAAATTAAAAAGAGTCATTAGAGTATCTATTTCAAGTTTTTTTTCTGATAATTTGATGATTAGGGGCTTCCCCCCCAAATAAAAACCCCAAAAGTCATTATCTCAGAAAATTAGAATATTTTAAAACCCACCACTTAAAAAAATGATTTTAAAATACAAAATGGGGCCCCGCGAATGTATATCCAGTAAATGCACTAAATTTTTTTGGGGTGGGGAAAAACCCTTTTGCATCAATTACTGCATCAATGGCGTGGCTTGGGGGCGATCACCTGGGGCACTGCTTAGGTGTTAGGGAAACCCCCGGGTTTTTTTGAAGCCCCTTTCAGCTCGTTGCATTGTTGGGTCTGGTGTCCCATTTTCCTCTTTAAAAATTTGCCTCATAGATTCTCTATGGGGTTAAGGTCAGACAAGTTTGCTGGCCAATCAAGCACAGTGATTGTCACAGCTGCGGCCGCCCTATCCTGCAATACTCACCTCATTCCTCTCAATTCTGTGTCCTGGCGTGCTGCTAGACGGGGGTCTCGCCGCGTCTCTCCGGCACTTCCGGTCTCTCGCTGCCTCGGGGATCCCGCTGCCCGCACATGCTCCCTGGGCAGCTTAGGTTGTGGCCGCGCGCTTCTCCGGCACTTTATGCGGCTGCGGTGTCCTGACCCGGAAGCGCCGTCCTGCTAATGGCGGTATGTACCGGGTATATCAGGCTGCTTCTTCTTTGATGAAGCGCCTGATTATTGCTCTAGTGCCTGCTCTAGTGCTTGTCAGTAACTCATGCACATTGTGTGTTTTCTAGTGCACTTGTCTAAGATTTGGCTTTAACCTGCTCTGGTTGTATTCTCTTTCAGTGCCAGTCTTCACCTAAGTCCCTTGGTCCTTGGGTCCTGCCCCGTTTTCTCAGCCTCTGGTCCTCGGATCCTGTTCCTCCCTCTCTGCCTCCCATCTCTGGATCCTATATCTGTCTGCCCTAAGCCGTGACCCCTTGTTTCCCCTAGTGCCCTCTGTCTTCTCACAGATTTACTCCTTGTTTCAATAGTCTCCTATGAGCCGCCCCCTTGGTACCGGCCGTCTTGTTTTCAACTCCCCTGGGCCTGCCCCTGACGCTCCCTGTATAGGGGTCGGTCTCACTAGGTCCGTTCACCCTGGGGAGGTTTGGTACCACGACCCAGAGGGTCCACTCTAGGAGTCGTTATAGTGATGCTGTTGTTTTTAAACCAGGTATTGGTACTTTTGGCAGTGTGGACAGGTGCCAAGTCCTGCTGGAGAATAAAATTTCCATCTCCAAAAAGCTTGCCGGCAGAGTGAAGCATGAAGTGCTCTAAAATTTCCTGGTAGGCAGCTTGCCTGACTGGTCTTGATAAAACACAGTGGACCTACACCAGCAGATGACATGGCTCCCCAAACCATCACTGATTGTGGGATCTTTACACTAGGCCTCAAGCAGCTTGGATTGTGTGCCTCTCCACTCTTCCTCCAGACTCTGGGACCTTGATTTCCAAATGAAATGTAAAAATTACTTTCATCTGAAAACAACACCTTGGACCACTGAGCAACAGTCCAGTTCTTTTTCTCCTTAGCCCAGGTAAGACACTTCTAACGTTGTCTATTGGTGATGAGTGGCTTGACACAAGGAATGCGACACTTGTAGCCCATGTCCTGGATACGTCTGTGTGTGGTGGCTCTTGAAGCAATAACTCCAGCAGCAGTCCACTCCTTGTGAATATCCCCCAAATTTTTGAATGGCCTTTTCTTAACAATCCTTTCAAGGCTGTAATTATCCCGCTTGCTTGTGCACCTTTTTCTACCACACTTTTTCCTTCCACTCAACTTTCCATTAATATGCTTAGATACAGCACTCCTGTGAACAGCCAGCTTCTTTAGCAATGACCTTTTTTAGATTACCGTACTTGTAAAGTGTGTCAATGACTGCCTTCTGGACATCTGTCAAGTCAGTAGTCTTCCCCATGATTGTGGAGCCTACTGAAACAGACTAAGGAACCTATTTAAATGCTTTTTGCCTTTGCATGTGTTTTTTTTGTTATAATTATAATTTACCGAGATAATGACTTTTGGGTTTTCATTGGCTGCAATTATCAACATTAACAGAAATAAACACTTGAAATAGATCACTCTGTTTGTAATAACTCTATATAATATATGAGTTTCACTTTTCTATTGAAGAACTGAAATAAATTAACTTTTTGATGATATTCTAATTTAGAAGCACTTGTAGTGTACTAGAAAACTGTATGGTAAAACTGACTTGGCAGTATGAAACCATAATTTGGCGTATTGATTTTTTTCTCTTTACGCCGTTTACTAATCAGATTAATTTACTTTATATTTTGATAGATTGGCCTTTTAGGAACGCAGTGATACCAAATATGTATATACTTTTTAATTGTTTTATTTTTAATAGGGCAAAAGAGTGGTGATTTGAACTTTTATATTTTTTATTGTTTCATATTTTTAAATACTTTTTAAAATCCTTTTTACTGCTTATAATACTCCGCATAGCACTGCCATGCATAGAAAAAATCACGCTCTCCTATGAATGCCAGCCACGGGCTGTATTTCACAGGAGGATTGTAATGACAGGAAAGGGATCATCAGCAGACCTACGGCAGTCATAATCACCCATCGGCACCCTGCAATCACAGGACGGGAGTGCTGATGGGAATGTGGACTGATGCGTCCCCCTATCAGCGCATCTTAAATGCCGCTGTCAGAGATTGACAGCGGGATATAACAGGTTAACCTTTGCGGCTACTAAAGACACATGATGGCTGATTAAATCAGCCATCATTTACTTGGAAACATGCAGGCTAGGCACGTAAGCCCGCATCAAATGCAAGGACACAACATGATGTAAATGTACGTCATGTCGTGAAGGGATTAAATAAATATATATATATATATATATATATATATTATGGTTACTGAAGTGCAATTGTAAACAATTAGACTATATGCACACATTGCGGATTTTGATGCGTTTCCACAGCGTTTTTGTACATGTGGAATTGTATCAAATCTGCAGTGTAGTGCACAGCCAATGTTAGTCAATGTGAAATTAAGAATTGTTGTGCACATTTTTTTATTTTTTGCAGCATGTCAATTGTTTTTGCTGATCTGCAGCGTTTCTGCACCCATTAAGTTCCACTGAGTCAGGCAACATCCGCAGCAAAACCGCAGATGTAAAAAGATTTGCGGATTTGCTGCAGATGTGAGTGCGAGAAACGCTGCACATCGAAAGGAGGAAAAGTGTGTGGGCGGAGTGTGGGCGGAGACTGTACGTGTCTGTGTGCGGGGTCTGCTTGTATGTGTGTGCGGGTGTGTGTGTCTGTGTGTGTCTCTATGTGTGTGCGGGTGTCTGCGTGTGTCCCTGTGTGTGTGCTGGTGTGTGCGTGTCTGTGTAGGTAGCCATTGTCTGATGGGACTACTGCTCCGATCCGGCTATGATTGCTGTCACATATGACAGTGACAGCATTAGCCAATGATGGGACAGTAGTCCCATCAGACGATGGCTGTGTTCAATTGTCAAGAAAAAAACAAAAAAACATACAGTACACACAGTACATACAACATATAACATACAGTACATACTCACCAATCAACTAGTCCCCGACGCCATCGATCTCTAATAAAAATAAAATAATAAACCAACCTATACATACCTTTCCGCCGTAGTCCAGTTAATAACGAGTGTCCCACGACGATCTCCCTGTAGAACACCGACATCGGGCGATGTCAGTGTTGTACAGGGCCTCCCGTGATGCACTAACAGGCGGAGGTAATCCTCTGCGTTGTATCACTCCGTAGCTGGGAGAAATACATCACAATTAGAGTTGAGCGATACTTTCCGATATCCAAAAGTATCGGAATCGGAATGGTATCGCCGATACCCAAAAAATATCGGCGATACCCGATACCGATACCGGAAATCCAATGTAAGTCTATGGGAACAAAATATCGGAATTAAAAAAAAACCATTCTTGCCTTGTTAGTTAATTGTACATGAAGGAAAACAACAAAGAGTAATGTAGAATGTATTGGGGAAGGTTGAGGAGACATTAAAGGCATAGATGTTTAACCCAATCAAATGGAATATCATAAATATTTTTTTTTTTAAAGATGTTCGGATTGACGAAGAAATTGACAATTTTTAAAGTTTTTTTATTTGGCAAATATGTATATTTCACAACTTCCATGCTCTTCACCTTTTTAACTTTTGACACACTTTCTCCTTCATAATCTTCAGCAGCATCATCTTTTTCATCAAATTATTCTTCATCTTCACCTTCTTTATCTTCTTCTTAAACTTCTTGCTATTCATCTTTTTGTTAACATTACTCATATTCTTCTTATTAAACTATTATTCTTATTCATATTGTACTTCATCTTTTTCATCATATTCTTATTTGTGACAGAGAATCCTGTACTTGTAATCTGTCAAAGTATGAATTTTTCATCCTTCCGTTCTTGCTGTCACAAAAGATTTAAATTACAACAGTATTTGTCCGTGTTCAGTTTAGCCTGCAGCAGCAGGCATTTTCCAGGGGCACCACAAGGAGGAACGACTCACCCCCATACACTGCTTAGTCTTCTTCTGCTTATAATTTAGAGCATATATTTTGCTCTTCATTTTGGTCTTATACTTCATGTTCTTCTGCTTTTTGATCTTCTGCTTATTGTTCTTAAGTCTCTTGTTCTGTATCTTGTAGTTTGTCTTAACCTTCTTAGTCCTGTTTGGTAATCTTTTATTTCTTCTTTGTGATGGTGTTTAGGCTGGTTGGCTTGATGCTCGTCGTCCTTGTGGTCGTCATCTTCTCGGGGTGGTCATCAGGGTCGTCATCTTCATTGTTGGAGATCCAGAGTGATTACCCAAAAAAGCATTGAAAAAATCTTCAATTTGTAAATGTAGCAGAAGGTACAAGAGCCAATGCAAGTAACGAGGACCAGCTGACTGTGCTGGAACCCGGAGGGGCAGCAGAAGGAAAAGAGCCAATGGCACAACCGAGGACCAGCTGACGTTACTGGGACACGGTTACTAAGCAGGAGGTACCTGTGCTCCAAAGCACTACCAAGGACCAGCAGACGTTGCTGGAACTCGGATACCGAGATGGAGGCACCTAGGCCAAAGCACTGCGGAGAACCAGCTGACGGTACTGGAACCCGGACGGGTAGCAGAAGGTACCCATGGAAATTTAAGTTGACAGGCCGCGAGCCGGCCGCAGTTACCGAATCCCACAGTACTACAGTGGGTGATTGTCCTATTGTCACAACGGAAACAGCCTTTATTTGCATATCCCGCAGCACACATAGGAAGCACCTAAACTCCAAGCACCATAGAGTCGGCTAACCCGACCGCAATACGACAGAACAACTTATTGGAGGCTAAGTGACGTTTACACTGACAGGAAACAGATGGCGTGCTGTAACCAGTCTGGGCAGGAGTGAGTACCCGTGCCAATGACACTGCCGAGCAACAACTGGTGGTGTTGAAGCCCAGGGATGAGAAGACAACAGGGTGGAGGGCAGCATGACTTTTTGCCGTTCACACAGCAGGGGAACAGCTGACATTACTGAACCCAGTAACACAGGAGCAAGTGTTGACTGTGCTAACAGCACTTCCGAGCAACAACTGGCGGTGTTGGAGCCCAGGGATGGGAAGAGAACATGGTGGAGGCAGCAGGACTTTTTGCCGTACACACAGCAGGGGAACAGCTGACATTACTGAACCCCAGTAACACAGGAGCAAGTGTTGACTGTGCTAACAGCACTTCCGAGCAACAACTGGCGGTGTTGGAGCCCAGGGATGAGAAGAGAACATGGTGGAGCAGCAGGACTTTTTGCCGTTCACACAGCAGGGAACAGCTGACATTACTGAACCCCAGTAACACGGAGCAAGTGTTGACTGTGCTAACAGCACTTCCGAGCAACAACTGGCGGTGTTGAAGCCCAGGGATGAGAAGAGAACATGGTGGAGGCAGCAGGACTTTTTGCCGTTCACACAGCAGGGGAACAGCTGACATTACTGAACCCCAGTAACACAGGAGCAAGTGTTGACTGTGCTAACAGCACTTCCGAGCAACAACTGGCGGTGTTGTAGCCCAGGGATGAGAAGAGAACATGGTGGAGGCAGCAGGACTTTTTGCCATTCACACAGCAGGGGAACAGCTGACATTACTGAACCCCAGTAACACAGGAGCAAGTGTTGACTGTGCTAACAGCACTTCCGAGCAACAACTGGCGGTGTTGGAGCCCAGGGATGAGAAGAGAACATGGTGGAGGCAGCAGGACTTTTTGCCGTTCACACAGCAGGGAACAGCTGACATTACTGAACCCCAGTAACACAGGAGCAAGTGTTGACTGTGCTAACAGCACTTCCGAGCAACAACTGGCGGTGTTGAAGCCCAGGGATGAGAAGAGAACATGGTGGAGGCAGCAGGACTTTTTGCCGTTCACACAGCAGGGGAACAGCTGACATTACTGAACCCCAGTAACACAGGAGCAAGTGTTGACTGTGCTAACAGCACTTCCGAGCAACAACTGGCGGTGTTGTAGCCCAGGGATGAGAAGAGAACATGGTGGAGGCAGCAGGACTTTTTGCCGTTCACACAGCAGGGGAACAGCTGACATTACTGAACCCCAGTAACACAGGAGCAAGTGTTGACTGTGCTAACAGCACTTCCGAGCAACAACTGGCGGTGTTGAAGCCCAGGGATGAGAAGAGAACATGGTGGAGGCAGCAGGACTTTTTGCCGTTCACACAGCAGGGGAACAGCTGACATTACTGAACCCAGTAACACAGGAGCAAGTGTTGACTGTGCTAACAGCACTTCCGAGCAACAACTGGCGGTGTTGTAGCCCAGGGATGAGAAGAGAACATGGTGGAGGCAGCAGGACTTTTTGCCGTTCACACAGCAGGGGAACAGCTGACATTACTGAACCCCAGTAACACAGGAGCAAGTGTTGACTGTGCTAACAGCACTTCCGAGCAACAACTGGCAGTGTTGGAGCCCAGGGATGAGAAGAGAACATGGTGGAGGCAGCAGGACTTTTGCCGTTCACACAGCAGGGGAACAGCTGACATTACTGAACCCAGTAACACAGGAGCAAGTGTTGACTGTGCTAACAGCACTTCCGAGCAACAACTGGCGGTGTTGAAGCCCAGGGATGAGAAGAGAACATGGTGGAGGCAGCAGGACTTTTTGCCGTTCACACAGCAGGGGAACAGCTGACATTATTGAACCCCAGTAACACAGGAGCAAGTGTTGACTGTGCTAACAGCACTTCCGAGCAACAACTGGCGGTGTTGGAGCCCAGGGATGAGAAGAGAACATGGTGGAGGCAGCAGGACTTTTTGCCGTTCACACAGCAGGGGAACAGCTGACATTACTGAACTCCAGTAACACAAGAGCAAGTGTTGACTGTGCTAACAGCACTTCCGAGCAACAACTGGCGGTGTTGGAGCCCAGGGATGAGAAGAGAACATGGTGGAGGCAGCAGGACTTTTTGCCGTACACACAGCAGGGGAACAGCTGACATTACTGAACCCCAGTAACACAGGAGCAAGTGTTGACTGTGCTAACAGCACTTCCGAGCAACAACTGGTGGTGTTGGAGCCCAGGGATGAGAAGAGAACATGGTGGAGGCAGCAGGACTTTTTGCCGTACACACAGCAGGGGAACAGCTGACATTACTGAACCCCAGTAACACAGGAGCAAGTGTTGACTGTGCTAACAGCACTTCCGAGCAACAACTGGTGGTGTTGGAGCCCAGGGATGAGAAGAGAACATGGTGGAGGCAGCAGGACTTTTTGCCGTACACACAGCAGGGGAACAGCTGACATTACTGAACCCCAGTAACACAGGAGCAAGTGTTGACTGTGCTAACAGCACTTCCGAGCAACAACTGGCGGTGTTGGAGCCCAGGGATGAGAAGAGAACATGGTGGAGGCAGCAGGACTTTTTGCCGTTCACACAGCAGGGGAACAGCTGACATTACTGAACCCCAGTAACACAGGAGCAAGTGTTGACTGTGCTAACAGCACTTCCGAGCAACAACTGGCGGTGTTGGAGCCCAGGGATGAGAAGAGAACATGGTGGAGGCAGCAGGACTTTTTGCCGTACACACAGCAGGGGAACAGCTGACATTACTGAACCCCAGTAACACAGGAGCAAGTGTTGACTGTGCTAACAGCACTTCCGAGCAACAACTGGCGGTGTTGGAGCCCAGGGATGAGAAGAGAACATGGTGGAGGCAGCAGGACTTTTTGCCGTGAACCCCAGTAACACAGGAGCAAGTGTTGACTGTGCTAACAGCACTTCCGAGCAACAACTGGCGGTGTTGGAGCCCAGGGATGAGAAGAGAACATGGTGGAGGCAGCAGGACTTTTTGCCGTTCACACAGCAGGGGAACAGCTGACATTACTGAACCCCAGTAACACAGGAGCAAGTGTTGACTGTGCTAACAGCACTTCCGAGCAACAACTGGCGGTGTTGGAGCCCAGGGTCAAGGAGGATGTTTAAATACTATATCAAGTATTTTCCTTGTTACGTGTCAATTAAAAATGTCTATACTCCAAACAAGAGAAATATAACCTTTAGTACCATAAGATGATGATTTTACTTAAAAAAATATATGTAAATTAATAATTTACAAACATAAACACATACATTAACATGTTGAAAAGCAATGCAAACCACAATTAAAATAGGTTAAATAATCTGCTATACGGTTTAAAATAAAAGCATACAAGTACATATCAGAATCCATTAATGATGGCTAAGTAACAGTATGTACACCATTTTTATTGTGTAGACAATGAATGGCTGACTTAAAAACATAATCAGCATTACAAGTTATCTTTGACATTCATAAAACTTTACATTTGGTGAATAATATCACTAAAAATTTTTTAAAAATATCTAAAATTTCCATCATGTAATACTGATAATATGTGCCAATCATTTATATTAACAAACAAAAAAATTAAAAAGTGCATAGTGCAGAGTGAAAACAGATATTTATGCCTGACTGTGGACTTGCAAGCATGACAACGGATAGATAAGGTATATATAGATGAGACTGCATAGCCACAGATGGTGAATGGCGATGTAATACTGTACCTCAATAAAGTGTGCGTTACTACTACATCCTTTTTTTATATAGCTTTATAAAAGGTTACGTGCATGTATGGTTGCGCCTTTGTTTGGACGCACAGGACTGGCTTCCTGCTGTGACGCGTTGGTATTGGAGCGTCTGTACGTCTTATGACGCAGACTAACATTCACGGTGCGCATCGTTCATCATCGCAAGCGTACCGACAACACAAAGGCGTTGTCATGACTGCTTTACTCAGTAAACATGCACCTATGATGAAACATACACGCATGTGCCCTATTACATAACAAGCTACAAGAAAACGAGTGTGAGGTGTGACACAGCTGTTTTGTTAAGGTACAGTATTATATCGACATTGTACAGGTGTCGCTATTCAGTCTGATAAATAGATATCATTCACCTATTCTATCAGTTGTCGTTCTTTCAGCACCACTTACAGGTATATATTTTGCTATTGTGACTATGCACTATTGACTTTACCAAGGTAATGCATGATTTTTGTTAGCGATTATCATGTTTACATGAAGGACCTTTATGATATGGGCTGTTAACTTTCTAATTAAATATGTATTTTTTAAAATGACACAAATATAAGTAATGTTGAAGAGGACTATTCCTACATGCATTGTTTGCACAATATTACAGGTGTACATCACGTCCCTTAATCAACATTGGATTATTATATTTACTTGTATGCTTTTATTTAAAAGGCAAGAACACTGAAGTATAACCTTCGCACTGCAGCAGTTGTCAAAGTTCAACCCACATTATGCACTTCCAACATTGCAGCATTTGAGTCATGATGTGAGTTGGATTTTTCTAAGCTATGGAGTGACAAGGTTGACCATCAGTATCCTATAGCATAAGTAGGCTTTTGTGTTTGCATTTGTTTTCGACATGTGCATATCTGTAATAATATGTCACAATTATTTTGTTACAGATTTGTGACAAAGACTAATCATTTTATGGTTTTAAAGTTGACGTTTCAAATGTTTACAGCTTAGAAATCAGGGTGTAGCCTCATATCTATGTGTAGCACTAGACACTTTGACATGTCATGTTTTTTTCACCATGATTAGGTAGCTAGCAGTAATTTTTGCCGGACACACAGCAGGGGAACAGCAGGCGTTACTGAACCCCACAAACACATCAGCGATTGTTTTCATCTGTGCATCTAACACTTCTGAGCAGCAACTGGCAGTGTTGAAGCCCAGGGTCAAGGAGGGTGTAGGCAGAGGCCTAGTATGAGATGTTTGAAGTTGAAGTTGTAGTTAGCAGCAGTAATTTTTTCCAGACACACATGTTGTGAATGGACTTGAAATGAGTTCTGAGCAGAGGCTCCCTCTGGTGGTACTGGACTGTCCAGTGATGATTGTGAGGAGTGGGAATCAGGTGTTACTGACTGGTCTTATATAAGGGAGTCGCCTTCCCATCAGGGTTGCCGGTGATCAATTGTTCTGGTCTCACTCCATGATTCCTGTTTCCCTTGTAGCCTGCTGTGTCGTGTCTGCATCTCCTGCTAACAGATAAGAAATTTTCTTCTTTTTGTTTTTGTGCTTTGTTTTTGCATTTTGTCCTGCACTTCCGTGATTCCGTAGGTGGGCAGTCCTGACCAAGTGGAATGACGACGCTTTGGCGGCCCTTTTTCGGAAGGGTCTGTCAGATAATGTAAAGGATGTTATGGTGGGATTCCCTGTCCCCTCTGGTCTCAATGATTCTATGTCATTAGCGATTCAAATTGACAGACGTATGCGTGGAATAGTGTTGCCTTGTGAACCTGCTTATGAATCCATGCAGTGTGATAGAGTGATGTCTGGGGCACAGCGTCATGAGTTTCGAAAGCGCAATGGGTTATGTTTCTACTGTGGTAATGCCTCTCATGCTATTTCAGTCTGCCCTAAGCGGGGAAGACGTTTTGCACGCTCAGTTGTCTTGGGTAGTGTTCAGACTAAGTTTTTATTAACTGTCACTCTGATATGCTCTCTGTCCTCATTTTCTGCTCAGGCTTTCGTTGATTCTGGAGCAGCTATTAACCTGATGGATTATGATTTTGCTAAACGTTGTGGGTTTCCCTTGATACTCCTACAGAAGTCTATTCCCTACTGGGGATCGATTCTACCCCTTTGGCTGAGAATAAACCTCAGTTCTCTACTCAGGTGATAATGAGGGTGGAACCTGATCATCAGGAGTGCTGCAAATTTTTGGTTCTGTATAATCTGCATGATATTATCGTACTGGGTTTCCCTTGGTTACAGTCTCACAATCCTGTTTTGGATTGGAAAACTGTGTCTGTAACCAGTTGGGGCTGCCAATGTGTTAATACCAACACTCCTGTTTTTTCTGCCTCCCCCCAGGCTCAGGATGTTCCTGACTTTTTGATTGATATTTCTGATGTGTTTAGCGAAAGTAAATCTGCATCCTTGCCTCCCCATAGGAGCTATGACTGCGCTATTGAATTAGTGCCTGGTAGTAAATTCCCTAAAGGTCGCCTTTTTAACTTGTCTGTACCTGAACATGACGCTATGCGGTCTTATATCAAGGAGTCATTGGAGAAGGGTCATATCAGACCATCCTCTTCACCCTTAGGTGCCGGTTTTTTCTTTGTGGCCAAAAAGGATGGTTCATTAAAGCCGTGTATTGATTATCGTCTTTTGAACAATATTACTGTGAAATATCAATATCCGTTACCCTTGATTTCTGACCTGTTTTCCAGGGTGAAAAATGCTACTTGGTTTACCAAGCTTGACCTCAGGGGGGCATATAACCTTATTCGCATTAAGCACGGGGATGAATGGAAGATGGCATTTAATACCCCTGAGGGGCATTTTGAGTACCTTGTGATGCCCTTTGGGCTCACTAATGCTCCTTCTGTCTTCCAGTCCTTCATGAATGACATTTTCAGGGATTTTGTGGATAAATTTCTGATTGTTTATTTGGATGATATCTTGATTTTTTCCAATGACTGGGACTCTCATGTGAAACATGTTCGAACTGTATTCCAGATTTTGAGAGAGAATGCTCTGTATGTGAAGGGATCAAAGTGTCTTTTTGGCGTACAGAGGATCTCATTTTTGGGATTCATTTTGTCCCCATCTGTTATTGAAATGGACCCGGTCAAGGTTCAGGCCATCTGTGATTGGGTCCAACCTACTTCATTAAAGGCTCTTCAAAGATTTTTGGGTTTTGCCAATTTTTATCGTAAATTTATTGGTAATTTCTTGGTTATTGTTAAACCTTTAACTGATTTGACCAAAAAGGGTTCTGATGTGGTGAATTGGCCTCCTGAGGCAGTCTCTGCATTTCAGGAACTTAAGCAGAGATTCACTTCTGATCCTGTTCTACGGCAGCCTGATGTTTCTCTACCATTTCAGGTGGAGGTTGATGCCTCTGAAATTGGGGCAGGTGCCGTTTTGTCCCAAAGAGATCCAGAGACCTCTAAAAGTAACCCTTGTGCCTTTTTCTCTCGAAAATTTTCTCCTACTGAACGTAATTATGACGTGGGTAATCGGGAGTTATTGGCCATGAAGTGGGCTTTTGAAGAGTGGAGACATTGGCTGGGGGGAGCCAAACATCAGGTGGTGGTCCTTACGGACCATAAGAATCTGGTTTATCTGGAATCTGCCAAGCGACTTAATCCTAGACAGGCCAGGTGGGCCTTGTTTTTCACACGTTTTAATTTTGTGGTTTTGTTTCTTCCTGGCACTAAGAATGTTAAGGCGGATGCCCTCTCGAGGAGTTTCCTGGCGGACTCTCCTGAGTTATCTGATCCTTCTGTTATTTTGAAAGAGGGTATAGTTCTTTCCGCCATCTCGCCCAATTTGAGACTGGCTCTGGAGGGGTGTCAGGAGGATAAGCCCGAGCGCTGCCCTGTTGGGAAATTGTTTGTCCCGGACCAGTGGAAAAAGAGTGTGATGTCTGAGATTCATTGTTCCGCGCTGGCCGGTCATCCCGGAATTTTTGGTACCAGAGACTTGGTTAGTCGGTCCTTTTGGTGGCCTACCTTGTCTCGTGATGTCAGGGAATTTGTGCAGTCCTGCGGGACTTGCTCTCGCTCCAAGCCTTGCTCTCGCTCTAGTGGTTTGTTGATGCCATTGCCTGTGCCCAAGAGACCATGGACCCATATCTCTATGGATTTCATTTCCGACCTCCCTGTTTCTCAGAGAATGACCGTCATCTGGGTGATTTGTGATAGGTTTTCCAAGATGATACATCTTATGCCATTACCTAAGTTGCCTTCCTCCTCTGAATTGGTGCCTTTGTTCCTTCAGCACGTGGTTCGTTTACACGGCATTCCTGAGAACATTGTGTCTGACAGAGGAGTCCAGTTTGTTTCAAGATTTTGGAGGACCTTTTGTTCTAAACTTGGTGTTCAATTGTCTTTCTCCTCGGCGTTTCATCCTCAGACCAATGGTCAAACTGAGAGAACAAACCAGACATTGGAGACTTATCTAAGATGCTTTGTGTCTGCTGATCAGGATGACTGGGTCTCTTTTTTGCCTTTGGCTGAGTTTGCTCTTAATAATAGGGCTAGCTCTGCCACTTTGATGTCTCCGTTTTTCTGTAATTCTGGGTTTCACCCTCGATTTTCTTCTGGACAGACGGAGGCTTCTGTCTGTCCAGGTGTTGACTCTGTTGTGGAGCGTATGCAACAGATTTGGGACCAGGTAGTGGAGAGGTTGTCCCTCTCTCAGGAGAGGGCCCAGCGGTTTGCTAACCGGCATAGGACTGATGGTCCTCGGTTTAAAGTGGGGGACTTGGTCTGGTTGTCCTCAAAAAATATTCCTATGAGAGTGGCATCTCCTAAATTTAAGCCTAGGTTCATTGGACCTTATAAGATCATGGAGATTCTTAATCCTGTTTCTTTTCGTTTGCTTCTTCCAGGGACATTTAAGATCCATAACGTGTTCCACAAGTCCTTGTTGAAGAGGTTTGTTGAGCCAGTAGTTCCTACTACTGTGCCTCCTGACCCTGTTTTGGTTGAGGGCAATCTGGAGTATGTGGTTGAGAAAATATTGAATTCTCGTTTTTCTAGACGGAAACTCCAGTATTTGGTTATGTGGAGAGGTTATGGTCAGGAAGACAATTCTTGGGTGTTTGCTTCGGACATCCATGCTAGGAGACTCATCCGTGCGTATCATAGAACTCATCCTGACCGACCTGGTTGCTCAAGTGAGGGTTCGGTGACCCCTCCTCAAGGGGGGGTACTGTTGTGAATGGACTTGAAATGAGTTCTGAGCAGAGGCTCCCTCTGGTGGTTACAAGCGGTACTGGACTGTCCAGTGATGATTGTGAGGAGTGGGAATCAGGTGTTACTGACTGGTCTTATATAAGGGAGTCGCCTTCCCATCAGGGTTGCCGGTGATCAATTGTTCTGGTCTCACTCCATGATTCCTGTTTCCCTTGTAGCCTGCTGTGTCGTGTCTGCATCTCCTGCTAACAGATAAGACATTTTCTTCTTTTTGTTTTTGTGCTTTGTTTTTGCATTTTGTCCTGCACTTCCGTGGGGGCCTTCTGGGTCCCCTCCGGGGGCTTTTGCCCTCTCAGTTTAGTTCAGCCACTGATGTTTGTACTTTTGCTTTTTCCAGTTTCTTCAGTGGCTGCTGTTTTGGTTTTGTTGCACCAGAGAACTAATTTAGGTGGTGGAGGTCGTGTGATCTCAGGTGTTTTTGAAATTAGTAGAGTTGGTGCTTTGCAGGGTTTTTTGGGATTGCAGTAAGTACCCTTCCTATCCTTTTCTATTTAGATTAGCTTGGGCCCCAACGTTTGCTCATACTATTTTCTGTCTGTGTCAGTATTTCTTCTTGTCTAACAGCCATTACATGTTTGGGGGCTTTCTATGTTCTTTGGGGATCTGCTCCGGGGCAGATAGCTTTCCTATTTCTATCTTTAGGTGTAGTTAGTTTCTCAGGCTGTGACGAGGCGTCTAGGACCAACGTAGGAACGCTCCACGGCTGCCTCTAGTTGTGGTGGTTAGTCAGGGTACTGCAATCTCATAGATTCCAACTGCTCTGGTGTATTGCATTTTTTACCTGCACTCCTCAGTTACCGAAACATAACACACACAGCAGGGGAACAGCAGGCGTTACTGAACCCCACAAACACATCAGCTATTGTTTTCATCTGTGCATCTAACACTTCTGAGCAGCAACTGGCGGTGTTGAAGCCCAGGGTCAAGGAGGGTGTAGGCAGAGGCCTAGTATGAGATGTTTGAAGTTGAAGTTGTAGTTAGCAGCAGTAATTTTTGCCAGACACACAGCAGGGGAACAGCAGGCGTTACTGAACCCCACAAACACATCAGCGATTGTTTTCATCTGTGCATCTAACACTTCTGAGCAGCAACTGGCGGTGTTGAAGCCCAGGGTCAAGGAGGGTGTAGGCAGAGGCCTAGTATGAGATGTTTGAAGTTGAAGTTGTAGTTAGCAGCAGTAATTTTTGCCAGACACACAGCAGGGGAACAGCAGGCGTTACTGAACCCCACAAACACATCAGCGATTGTTTTCATCTGTGCATCTAACACTTCTGAGCAGCAACTGGCGGTGTTGAAGCCCAGGGTCAAGGAGGGTGTAGGCATAAAATATTGAGTTATTGCCTTGTTACGTGGCCATTGCAAATGTATGTACTTCAAACAAGAATAAATGAAGTTTTACTAGGACAATAAAATGATGAATTTCAATTCCAAGAATAGAAAAATATTTTACTTGAGAGTCCTCTGTGGTTGATACCGTTTAATGGCTAACTGAAAATATGGTAACAAATTCCAAGCTTTCGAGACTACTCAGGTCTCTTCATCAGGCTAAGACTAAAACAAAAAATGAAGAATCACATATTTCTACACACAACAGGACACAGGAATAGGTAAGACAAGTGAGGGAGGGACAAGTGAGGGGAGACCGGCCAAAAAATGAGAACAAGGATGAATTATCAGCGCCACACAATTAGAGAAAAAAAAAAAAAGGATTTACCTGTGGCAAAACACTTTTGTATGCCCGGTCATAGCATGATGGATATGGAATTACTGGTATTAAAATATAACTTCAAATATGAGAAAGATACAAAGGTTTCAGAATATAAGCTCATCATGACCTTTGACACTGTTAGTGATGGAATGAATAGATCACACGGATTTATGTCATTCTATATCAATTAAGGAATCTGCGTCTCTGCCCTTCCAGGGGCATGAAAACACAAAACCAGACCCCAATCAGAGGGCAATAAAACTTTCTATCCTTATCTAGGAACTGTTCCAATATTTATGTTCATCCCTCTGTGATAATGACAGTTCTGCTACACGTCACTTACTTGTCTTACCTATTGCACTATTCCTGTGTCCTGTTGTGTATAGAAATATGTGATGCTTCATTTTTTGTTTTAGTCTTTGCCTGATGAAGAGACGTGAGTAGCCTCGAAAGCTTGCAATTTGTTACCATCTTTTCAGTTATCCATTAAAAGGTATCAACCACTGCGGACTCTCAAGTCTAAATATTTTTCTATCTACTGGCTAACACGGTACGAAGATACACATGTTTCCTAACTTCAAGAATAAAAATAAAGACAAATATAAACGCATATATGCACATGCCAACAAGAAATGGAACAACACACCACCCAAAAAATTGGTTACAAAATATAGTGTTGTAAATTTAAGAATAAAAGTCCATTTTTGTATTTATGAATCATGCTTAAGGAACGCTATGTTAAACCATAACATAGTGAAGACAATGGATTTTGTAATAGTCACTCATCATCATCATCATTGCAATTTAGATGTGACAGTCACAGACATTTCAATTATTTAAGTTAATAAAATCGTTACTTTGTACAGCATGTATGACATGTCCAGCATGGACTCATCAATGTGATGACACAATAATGTACGATAAAAAATAACCATTTAACCCCTTCACCCCCAAGGGTGGTTTGCACGTTAATGACCGGGCCAATTTTTACAATTCTGACCACTGTCTCTTTATGAGGTTATAACTCTGGAACGCTTCAACGGATCTTCGCGATTCTGAGACTGTTTTCTCGTGACATATTGTACTTCATGTTAGTGGTAAAATTTCTTCGATATAACTTGCGTTTATTTTTGAAAAAAAACGCAAATATGGCGAAAATTTTTAAAATTTTGCAATTTTCAAACTTTGAATTTTTATTCCCTTAAAACAGAGAAATATATCACACAAAATAGTTAAGAAATAACATTTTCCACATGTCTACTTTACATCAGCACAATTTTGGAACCAAAATTTTTTTTTGTTAGGAAGTTATAAGGGTTAAAAGTTGACCAGCGATTTCTCATTTTTACAACAAAATTTACAAAGCCATTTTTTTAGGGACCACCTCACATTTGAAGTCACTTTGAGGGGTCTATATGGCAGAAAATACCCAAAAGTGACACCATTCTAAAAACTGCACCCCTCAAGGTACTCAAAACCACATTCAAGAAGTTTATTAACCCTTCAGGTGCTTCACAGTAACTAAAGCAACGTGGAAGGAAAAAATGAATATTTTACTTTTTAGCCACAAAAATGATCTTTTACAAACTTTTTTTTTATTTTCACAAGGGTAAAAGGAGAAAATGGACAGATAAGGTTGTTATGCAATTTCTCCTGAGTACGCCAATATCCCATATGTGGGGAAAACCACTGTTTGGGCACACGGCAGAGCTCGTAAGGGAAGGAGCGACGTTTGACTTTTTCAAACTAAAATTGGCTGGAATTTAGATTGGATGCCATGTCGCGTCTGGAGAGCCCCTGATGCGCCTAAACAGTGGAAACCCCCCACAAGTGACACCATTTTGGAAACTAGACCCCCTAAGGTACTTATCTAGATCTGTTGTGAGCACTTTGAACCCTCAAGTGTTTCACAAAAGTTTATAAAGCCTGGGTGTGAAAAAAAATAAATAAATTTTCCACAAAAATGATTTTTTAGTCCCAAATTTTTGAATTTTCCCAAGGAAATTGGACCCCAAAAGTTGTTGTCCAATTTGTCCTGAGTACGCTGATACCCCATATGTGGGGGGGGAAACTGTTTGGGCACACGGCAGGGCTTGGAAAGGAAGTAGTAACGTTTTGGAATGCAGACGTTAATGGGGTCATGTTCCGTTTGCAGTGCCCCAGATGAGCCTAAACAGTGGAAACCCCCGACAAGTGACCCCATTTTAGAAACTAGACCCCCTAAGGAACTTATCTAGATCTTTGGTGAGCACTTTGAACCCCCAAGTGCTTCACACAAGTTTATAATGCCCGGGCATGAAAATAAAAAATCCTATTTTTTTCCCACAAAAATTATCTTTTAGTCACTAATTTTTTATTTTCCCAAGGGTAACAGGAGAAATTGGACCACATAAGATGTTGTACAATTTGTCCTGAGTACGCTGATACCCCATATGTGGGGGGAACCACTGTTTGGGCACACGGCAGAGCTCGGAATGGAAGGAGCACCATTTGACTTTTTCCAACCAAAATTGGCTGGAATTGAGTTTGGATGCCATGTTGCATTTGGAGAGCCCCTGATGTGCCTAAACAGTGGAAACCCCCCACAAATGACCCCATTTGGGAAACTAGAACCCCTAAGGAACTTATCTAGATTTTTGATGAGCAATTTGAACCCCCAAGTGCTTCACACAAGTTTATAACGTAGAGCCGTAAAATTTAAAAATCATATTTTTTCCACAAAAATGATCTTTTCACCCCAATTTTTATTTTTCCAAGGGTAACAAGACTCCAAAAGTTATTGTGCAATTTGTCCTCAGTGCGCTGATACCCCATATGTGGGGGTAAACCACTGTTTGGGTGCATGGCAGAGTTTGGAAGGGAAGGAGCGCCGTCTGACTTTTTCAACGCAGAATTGGCTGGACGCCATGTCGTGTTTGGAGAGCTCCTGATCTGCCTAAACAGTGGAAACCCCCATAAATGACACCATTTTGGAAACTAGACCCCTCAAGGAACTTATCTAGATGTGTGGTGAGAACTTTGAACCCCCAGGTGTTTCACTAAAGTTTATAACGTACAGCCGTAAAATAAAAAATCTTTTTTTTTTTTTACAAAAATGATTTTTTCGCCCCCAATATTTTATTTTCACAAGGGTAACAGGAGAAATTGGACCCCAAAAGTTGTTGTCCAATTTGTCCTGAGTACGCTGATACCCAATATGTGGGAGAAAACTACTGTATGGGCGCACGTCAGGGCTCGGAAGGGAAGTAGTGACGTTTTGGATTGCAGACTTTGATGGAATGGTCTGGGTGCGTCATGTCGCATTTGGAGAGCCCCTGATGCGCCTAAACAGTGGAAACCCCCCACAAGTGACCCCATTTTGGAAAATAGACCCCACAAGGAACTTATCTAGATGTGTGGTGAGCACTTTGAACCCCGAAGTGCTTCACAGAAGTTTATAACGCACAGCCGTAAAAATAAAAAATCTTTTTTTTTTTTTTGCAAAAATGATTTTTTCGCCCCAATATTTTATTTTTACAAGGGTAACAGGAGAAATTGGACCCCAAAAGTTGTTGCCCAATTTGTCCTGAGTACGCTGATACCCAATATGTGGGAGAAAACTACTGTATGGGTACACGTTGGGGCTCGGAAGGGAAGTAGTGACGTTTTGGATTGCAGACTTTGATGGAATGGTCTGGGGGCGTCATGTCGCATTTGGAGAGCCCCTGATGCGCCTAAACAGTGGCAATCCCCAACAAGTGACCCCATTTTGGAAAATAGACCCCACAAGGAACTTATCTAGGTGTGTGGTGAGCGCTATGAAGCCCCAAGTGCTTCACAGAAGTTTATAATGTACAGCCGTAAAAACAAAAAATATTTTTTTTGTATAAAAATGATATTTTCGCCCCCAGTTTTTTATTTTCCCAAGGGTAACAGAAGAAATAGGACAAATTGCACAATAACTCTTGGGGTCCAGAGTACGCTGATACCCCATATGTGGGGATAAACTACTGTTTGGACGCATGGCAGAGCTCAGAAGTGAAGGAGCACCGTTTGACTTTTTCAACGCAGAATTGGCTGGAATTGAGATCAGACACCATGTCACATTTGGAGAGCCCCTGATGTGCCTAAACAGCGGAAACCCCCCAATTCTAACTCCAACCCTAACCCCAACACACCCCTAACCCTAGTCCCAACCCTAACCACAAACCTAACCCTAACACACCCCTAATCCCAACCCTAACCCTAATCCTAACTTTAGCGCCAACCCTAACCCTAACTTTAGCCGCAACCCTAACCCTAACCCTAATGGGAAAATGGAAATAAATACATTTTTTTAATTTTATTATTTTTCCCTAACTAAGGGGGTGATAAAGGGGGTTTGATTTACTATTTATAGCGGGTTTTTATGATTGGCAGCTGTCACGTTAAAAGACGCTTTTTATTGCAAAAATAGTTTTTTGCATCGCCACATTTTGAGAGCTATAATTTTTGCGTATTTTGGCCCACAGAGTCATGTGAGGTCTTATTTTTTGCGGTACGAGTTGACGTTTTTATTTGTACCATTTTTGAGCAGGTGACATTTTTTGATCGCTTTTTATTTTGATTTTTGGGAGGTTAGAATGAACAAAAATCAGCAATTCATGAATTTCTTTTGGGGGAGGCGTTTTTATTGTTCCGCGTGTGGTAAAATTGATAAAGCAGTTTTATTCTTCGGGTCAGTACGATTATGGCGATACCTCATTTATATCATTTTTTTATGTTTTGGCGCTTTTATAGAATAAAAACAATTTTATATAAAAAATAATTATTTTTGCATCGCTTTATTCTGCGAGCTATAACTTTTTTATTTTTTCGCTGATGATGCTGTATCGCGGCTCGTTTTTTGCGGGACAAGATGACGTTTTCAGCGGTACCATGTTTATTTATGTCGGTCTTTTTGATCGCGCGTTATTCCACTTTTTGTTCGGCGGTATGATGATAAAGCATTGATTTTTTGCTTCGTTTTTTTTTTTTTTAAGGGGTTCACTAAAGGGGTTAACTAGTGGGACAGTTTTATAGGGGGGGTCGTTACGGATGCGGTGATACCAAATATGTGTACTTTTATTGTTTTGTTTTTTTTATTTACAGGAAGAAATGAATTTATTGGGGAATATTTTTTTTTTTTTTTTATTTATTTTGGATTTTTTTTAATAACATGTTTATTTTTATTTTTTTAACTTTTTTACTTTGTCCCAGGGTGGGACATCACTGTATTTTATCAAATCGCTGGTGTGACAGTGTGCACAGCACACTGTCACACCAGCGATCTCTCAGGCATAGATGCAGGCTTCTCAGTGCCTGCTCTCAGCAGGCACTGAGGAAGCCGCCTCCCTCCAGGACCCCGGCGCCATCTTGGATCCGGGTCCTGGGAGGGAGGAAGCCCTCAGAACAGCGCGATCACATCGCGCTGCTCTGAGGGTCTCAGGGGGGCGCGCAGGGAGCCCCCACCCTGCGCGATCCTCCCCTGTGCCCCCAGTACACCGCGATCATGTTTGATCGCGGTGTGCTAGGGGTTAATGTGCCGGGAGCGGTCCGTGACCGCTCCTGACACACAGTCACGGGTGTCAGCTGTGATAATCAGCTGACACCCGGCGGCGATTAGCTGCGCTCCCCTCAGGAGCGCAGCTGATCGCCTATGACGTACTATCCCGTCCATGGGCAGAATGGCACGGGTTTTATGGACGGGATAGTACGTCTAATGTCAGAGAGGGGTTAAAAAAACATAATGCATTGTCACAATTTAAGTGTGTGCCTGCAAGTGTAGGTGAAACAAAGGCTACGGATAGCAAAGGTATATTCTATGTCTGTATCAGACAGTGGACAGCCTCTGATGGGTAATGGCGATGTTATACTGTACGTCAATAAAGTCTGCGGCTGCAATCATGCATTTTTTGCTTGTACAGTGTTGAAGAGGGTAAAAGCATGTCTGGTTGCGCAAAGCTTTATCCGTCAACACTACCTTCCTACTGTCACGCGTAGGGTAGGGTAGCGTGTGTCAATTAGATGACTCTATAAAATGTGACGTTACGCAGCGTTATTGCGCCCTAGGGACGCCAAAAATACGACAGCAGTAATCATTTACTGTCTAATACTCCACCTATGACCAACAAAAAAAGACTGTTCCCTCTTTAACAATCTACAAGACTAACAAGCATAATGGTTAACGCTGACTTTATTGAGGTACAGTATTACATCGACATTGTCCATGAGTAACTATGCACTGTGATACCTATATACCATTATTAATTTATATCTGTTGTGGTTGTTTCAACAGCACTTGCAGGTATAACTACCTATTGTCAGTATGCATGGTGCACTTTCTAGATGTAATAATTTATTATTGCACATTATTACCAGGTTTATATGCTGGCCATTTCATATATGGTGTGTGAAGTTACAGTTGGCATCAGTATGTGTATTTTATAATGTCTGTCATAAATAAAACTCGTGATGATGATGATGAGGATTTTATGATTCGTACATCCATTGACTGCATTATCTTACAGGTACAGATAAAGTTCCTTAAAAAGCATTAATTGATAAGTATGAAATGTACTTTTATGCATTAATTTCAAAAAGTGAAGACTATGTTTTAGTTTTTGTTACCATTTCTAATAGACATGTGCAGATATGCGCTGTGATGACAAATTATTATTTGTCCATATTTGTCATAAAAATTTATCATTCTAGGCCTGGAAAACTTCACAATTTCCTGTTTTAAGCATAACAATCAGGGTGACGGCTCTTCCCTATTTGGAGCATGTTCGACATGGGTTTTTCTGTGCATGTGTAGGGAACAGGAGACTTCTTGCCGGACACACAGCAGGGGAACAGCTGGCGTTACTGAACCCCACTAACACTATAGCTTGTGTATTGGTCTGTGGACACGACACTTCTGAGCAGCAACTGGCAGTGTTGTAGCCCAGGGAGTAGAGTTCAGGTGGTAGAAAGATGAACATAACAGGAGACATGGATTACGTTGCGAACCAGTTATTTAATCTGAAAACGGACAGACAAATTCTGGCGAGATCCATGCCTTGTTCATTTTCAGAAAAGTAAGCCGGTCTACATTATCGGAGGATAGTCGCATGCGACGGTCTGTTAGTACACCACCTGCAGCACTAAAGACGCGCTCCGATAATACACTGGCAGCAGGGCAAGCCAGCACCTCCAATGCATACTGGCTAAGCTCTGGCCATGTATCCAGCTTAGAGACCCAAAACTTGAATGGGGAAGAGCCATCTGGGAGTACACTGAGAGGGAAAGACATGTAGTCTGTCACCATCTTACGGAAACATTGCCTCCTGCTGACTGGAGCCGTCTCGGATGGTGTTGACATTTGTGGCGCTGCCACAAAACTTTGCCACATTTGGAACATACTGGTCTTGCCCTGTGCAGAGGCGCTGCTTGTGCTCCCTCTTGTTGCAGAGCTGTCTCCACTGCCTCGACGCACAGAGCTGCTTTGTAAAGCAGTAGCAGCAGAAGTGCTCTCGGCTGGAATGGAGAACATTATGGATTGCACCAGTGTGTCTTGGTACTCCCGCATTTTACGCTCCCGGTTCAACGGTGTGATGAGGCTTTGTAAGTTGTCCCGGTAGCGAGGGTCTAGGAGGGTGTACACCCAATAATCAGACGTGGTGAGAATGTGGGCGATACGGCGGTCGTTTCTCAGGCACTGCAGCATGAAATCAACCATGTGCTGCAGACTCCCAACTGGCCAAGAAACGCTGTCCCCTGCAAGAGGCGTCATCTCTGCCTGCTCTGCATCACCCCACCCTCGCTCTACATACTGACTAGAGCGTTGTGTACCTCCCTCTGGAGCGATGTCTTCCTCCTCCATTGACTCCTCCTCATCCTCCTCACAAAGTGAGCCCTGCCCAGCCCTTTGTGAGGAACCACGTTGCGCTGACTGTCCAGAAGGTGATGGAATTTGTGACTCCTCATCCTCCACCTCTTCCAAAACCTCATCCCTTAGTGCTTGCAGTGTTAAGGGGGACAGTCAGGCTGACTAGTGCATCATCTGCACTCGCCATCCGCGTTGACTCATCAAACGCAGGCAAAACGTGGCAGATGTCCTTCATAGAGGCCCACTCAGTAGTGGTGAAGTGTGAACGGCGCAAATTGCGAGTTGATTGCGCCTGATGCAGCTGATACTCCATTACTGCTGGCTGCTGCTCACATAACCGCTCCAACATATGTAACGTGGAATTCCACCTGGTGGGTACGTCACATATGATGCGATGTTCAGGAAGGCGAAATCTGCGTTGCAGAGCTGCAATGCGCGATCTGGCCATGCTGGAACGTCGCAAGTGAGCGCACTCTAGGCGGACCTTGTGCAGCAGTGCATCAAGATCCGGATAGTCCCTCAAAAAACTCTGCACGACCAAGTTGAGCACATGTGCCAGACATGGTATGTGAGTGAGGTTGCCAAGGCCCAGAGCTGCCACCAGATTTCGGCCATTGTCACACACTACCAAGCCTGGCTGGAGATTCGCTGGCAAAAACCACACGTCGCTCTCCTGCTTGATGGCATTCCAGAGCTCCTGCGCTGTGTGGCTTCGATTCCCCATGGAAATTAATTTCAGGACGGCCTGTTGACGTTTGGCCACGGCTGTGCTCATATCGGTCGCATCAGGTAAGCGTTCACGGGTCCATGTGGAGGTAGACCGTGACGGCTCCTGCAGCGATGATTCTGAGGAACTGGAGTAGGAGGAGGAGTCAATGTGGACAGACTTGATTCCTGCAATCCTTGGAGTTGGCAGAACACGTACAGCGCCACTCGCAAGATCTGTACCCGGCTCCACAACATTGACCCAATGGGCAGTGAGGGAAAGGTATCGTCCCTGGCCATGGGTACTGGTCCACGCATCGGTGGTCAGGTGGACCTTGCTACTGACGGCGTTTAGTAGCGCATGTTTAATTTTTTCCCTCAACATGCTTTTGCAGACCAGGGACGGCTTGCCTGCTGAAATAAAATCGGCTGGGCACATTGTATTGTGGGACTGCCAATGCCATTAAGTTACGAAACTGTCAGTCTCCACCAGCCTGAATGACAGCATTTCAAGGGACAGGAGTTTTGCAATGCCAGCATTCAGAGCCTGTGCTCGTGGATGGTTTGCCGAGTATGGCCGTCTTTTATCCCATGCCTGTGCTACCGATGGCTGTTTTGTGGCCTGGGAGTGTGAGGATGACAGGGAACTTGCAGCTGTGGGTGGAATAACACTGGGTCTCTGGACAACAGTGACAGAGGTTCTTCCATGGCGATCCTGTGAGGAAGCCGAACCAGCTGTGTGTGAGCTGGAGGAAGAGGCTCCAACACGAGCTGAAGATGTAGGTGCTGCTGTAGGTTGGCCTACATCTCCAGTGTGTCTTTGTAACTCAACCGCGTGCTTTGACCGCACATGTTTCCACATATTTGTGGTATTAAGGTTACTGACACTTTTACCTCTTTTTACTTTTTGATTACACAGCTTGCATTTGACATAGCAAATATCATCTGCAAGTGTGTCAAAAAAGGACCACGCAGTGCAAGTCCTGGGAGCGCCCGTTTTGGCTGTTGGAAGAGAACTGCTACGAACGGGTGCCAAACTGGAGGCTACAGGCAACCGAGTCTGCAGCCTACCTCTCCCTACTGTTTGGACCGTTGGGGCAATCTCTTCCTCAGAGCTGCTACCACCACCTTCCTGTTCCTCACGCCATGTTGGGTCTTGGACCTCATCATCTCCACTACCCTCTTCCAACACCTGCTGCTGTTGGGTGGTCTGGCCAGCACCATGCTCAACAGAAACTGGCACCTGAGTCTCATCATCATCAGATGCGTTCTGCGGTGTGCTGACCATCGGCACTGGCTCACCCGCCTCTTCAGATTCAGAGAGACACAGCTGTTGTGCATCACTGCATACTGCCTCTTCTTCACATTCCAGAATGCTGCTTGGCTGGGCCCCTGTTTGCAAGCCAACAGATTCTGAGAACAGAAGCAGAGACTCAGATGGCTCCTTTACAGAGCTCTCTGACTGCCTGGGCAATTTGGCAGGCGGTGAAGAGACAGATGGTTGTTCAACAGTGCTGTGGTCCTGAGAGGAGGTGGAAGCAATTGAAGTCGATGCATTGGCTGCCATCCAACCAACAACGGCTTCATTTGTTCTTCCCGCAGCAGGGGGGTACGCTGAGCTCCTACAAAAGTGCGCATAAAGGAACGCTCACGGGGAAAACTGGTGGATGCTGTGTCACTGGGTGCGGCAGCAGCCACAGAATCCCCACGTCCTCTCCCTGCTGAAACTCCACGGCCACGACCACGTGCCTTACTCCCTGCCTTCTTCATCTTGGTAGATTGATAAAGAAAGTCAGAAAAGTTATAAGGCCTAAGTGTGGTTATTCCTCAGAGACTGCAGTGAACACTGCAGACAACTGTTCAGTAGCTGTGAAAGGCCCCTTTGTGTACTTCTATAGTGTTTGCAACCAATGTATTGTATACGGATGGAAGCGCGTCACACTAATAGATTAGATTTTTTTCAAATATAATGGAGCAGCACCAATTAGAGAAAAATGTGAAGGATGAGGCAGTGACACACGCTCAGCAGACTACAACCAGCAGTGGTTGAAGAACTAACTGGAGCGTAATCTGCACTCAAAAAATGAAAAGCTCACAGACTACAGTGAACACTGCAGACAACTGTTCAGTAGCTGTGAAAGGCCCCTTTGTGTACTTCTATAGTGTTTGCAACCAATGTATTGTATACGGATGGAAGCGCGTCACACTAATAGATTAGATTTTTTTCAAATATAATGGAGCAGCACCAATTAGAGAAAAATGTGAAGGATGAGGCAGTGACACACGCTCAGCAGACTACAACCAGCAGTGGTTGAAGAACTAACTGGAGCGTGATCTGCACTCAAAAAATCAAAACCTCACAGACTGCAGTGAACACTGAAACACAACTGTTCACTATCTGTGAAAGGCTCGTTTCTGTACTTCTATAGTGTTTGCAACCAATGTATTGTATACGGATGGAAGCGCGTCACACTAATAGATTAGATTTTTTTCAAATATAATGGAACTGCACCAATTCCACAAAATAAAATAAAAAAAGAGTCAGTGAGTGACACGTGCAGATGCCTACAAACAGCAGTGGATGCAGAGCAAACTGCAGCGTCACCTGCACTCTCACACACACCTTGCACAGAGCTGTTAAAACAACACTGGCAAAAGGAAGCTTTACACAGCGGTTGGTAAACTAGCCTGCCTAAAGCACAGTACACAAAATCGCAATGTCTAACTGTCCCTCAAAGTCAGCAGAACAGCGTTCTGTCCCTAACTGAGTTCACAGCACAGTGACGCTAAAATGGTGGCGGCGCCTTTTATAGTGCATTCTGACATCATTTCAGCAGCCAATCACAGCCATGCCATTAGTTAAGATGACCGCAGCATTACAGGATGTGCCCACACTTCATAAGATTCCTCATTGGCTGACTAAAATCACATTGCCTCTCAAAGAATTATGGGAACTTCCGATTCCGGTATACGATATTGGAAAAATATCGGAACTAAGTATCGGAATTCCGATACAGCGAATATCGGCCGATACCCGATACTTGCGGTATCGGAATGCTCAACACTAATCACAATACATCGCGGGAGGCCCTGTACAGTCATGGCCAAAAGTTTTGAGAATGACACAAATATTATATTTTCACATGATCTGCTGCCCTCTGGTTTTTATGTGTGTGTTTGACAGATGTTTTTATCACAGACAGAAATATAATTGCAAACATATGAGTAACAAAAGCTTATATTGACAGAATGAGTTAATGCAGCAAGTCAATATTTGCAGTGTTGACCCTTCTTCTTCAGGACCTCTGCAATTCTCCCTGGCATGCTCTCAATCAACTTCTGGACCAAATCCTGACTGATAGCAGTCCATTCTTGCACAATCAATGCTTTCATTTTGTCAGAATTTTTAGGTTTTTGTTTGTCCACCCGTCTCTTGATGATTGACCACAAGTTCTCAATGGGATTAAGATCTGGGGAGTTTCCAGGCCATGGACCCAAAATCTCTATGTTTTGTTCCCTGAGCCATTTAGTTATCACCTTTGCTTTATGGCAAGGTGCTCCATCATGCTGGAAAAGGCATTGTTGATCGCCAAACTGCTCTTGGAGGGTTGGGAGAAGTTGCTCTTGGAGGACATTCTGGTACCATTCTTTATTCATGGCTGTGTTTTTAGGCAAGACTGTGAGAGAGCCAATTTCCTTGGCTGAGAAGCAACCCCACACGTGAATGGTTTCAGGATGCTTAACAGTTGGCATGAGACAAGACTGGTGGTAGCGCTCACCTTGTCTTCTCCGAATGAGGCGTTTTCCTGATGTCCCAAACAATCGAAAAGGGGATTCATCAGAGAAAATAACTTTACCCCAGTCCTCAGCAGTCCACTGCCTGTACCTTTTGCAGAATATCAGTCTGTCCATGATGTTTTTTCTGGAGAGAAGTGGCTTCTTTGCTGCCCTCCTTGAGACCAGGCCTTGCTCCAAGAGTCTCCGCCTCACAGTGCGTGCAGATGCACTCACACCTGCCTGCTGCCATTCCTGAGCAAGCTCTGCACTGCTGGTACCCCGATCCCGCAGCTAAAACACTTTTAAGAGACGGTCCTGGCGCTTGCTGGTCTTTCTTGGGCGCCCTGGAGCCTTTTTGGCAACAATGGAACCTCTCTCCTTGAAGTTCTTGATGATGCGATAGATTGTTGACTGAGGTGCAATCTTTCTAGCTGCGATACTTTTCCCTGTTAGGCCATTTTTGTGCATTGCAATGATGACTGCACGTGTTTCTTTAGAGATAACCATGGTTAACAGAAGAGAAACAATGATGCCAAGCACCAGCCTCCTTTTAAAGTGTCCAGTGGTGTCATTCTTACTTAATCATGACAGATTGATCTCCAGCCATGTCCTCATCAACACCCACACCTGTGTTAATGGAGCAATCACTGAAAAGAGGTTAGCTGGTCCTTTTAAGGCAGGGCTGCAATGATGTTGAACTGTGTTTTGGGGGATAAAGTTCATTTTCTAGCCAAATATTGAGTTTGCAAGTAATTGCTGTTAAGCTCATCACTCTTTATAACATTCTGGAGTATATGCAAATTGCCATTAGAAAAAGTGAAGCAGTAGACTTTGTAAAAATTAATATTTGTGTCATTCTCAAAACTTTTGGCCATGACTGTAGAGCAGTGCCATCACCCAATGTCACTGTTCTACAGGGGAGATCGTTGTGGGACATTCGTTATTAATTGGACTACTCGGAACAGGGAGTATTTGTGTTTGTTTATTATTTTTATTTTTTTTGCAGGCGATCGAGGGCGTCACATGGATTAGCAGTATAATAAATATGGCAAACTGTGTGTGGTGTTTTATTTCATTAAAATACGTTTTTCTGGCTGTGTCTTTTTTAACTCTTTACCCACTATAGGATTAGTAATGGATAGGCGTCTTTTTGACACCTTTCCATTACTAAGCCGGGCTTGATGTCACCTTACAATGCAAAGGTGATATGAACCCCCTATTACCCCATATGCCACCGCTACACGGCAGTGGGAAGAGAGAGGTTAAGTGCCGGAATTGGCGCATTTTAGAGATGCGCCATTTCTGGGGCAGCTGTGAGCTGGTGTTTGTAGCCAGTGGGACCAATATCCATGGCCCCTTCCTAGGCTATGAATATCAGCCCGCAGCTGTCTGCATAGGCTTTCTGGCTATAATTTATAGAGGGACCTCGCATCATTTTTTGGGAAGGTCCCCCAATTTAATAGCCAGTAAAGGCTAAATATACAGCTACGGGCTGATATTCATAGACTGGGAAGATCCATGGGTATTACCCGCTTCCCAGGCTATACACATTGGACCCCAGTCGCTGGCTTTCCCTGTCTGGTGCAGAAATTGCGCGGGAGCCCACGCCATTTTTTTCTTCCATTTTTTTTTAAATTAAACAGATATTGTGTTTAAGGCCGGGGTCACACTTGCGAGAAACTCGCACGAGTCTCGCACCTCAATAACCGGCACTGCCGCCGGCACTCGGGACCTGAGTGTGCGGCTGCATGTATTTCTATGCAGCCACACACTCCGGTCCGAGTGCCGGTGGCAGTGCCAGGTATTGAGGTGCGAGACTCGTGCGAGTTTCTCGCAAGTGTGACCCCGGCCTAACGCAGATTTTGTGTGTGTGTGTTTGTGTGTCTTTATTTAACTCTTTATGTACCATTTTATTATGTTTATTACTAAACATCAGGCTTGATATTATCTATCTATCTATCTATCTATCTATCTATCTCATTTTATCTATCTATCCATCTATCTATAGATATATCTATCCATCTATCAGAAAGATATATCTATCCTTCTATCTATAGATATATCTATCCATCTATCTATAGATATATCTATCCATCTATCAGATAGGTATATCTATCCATCTTTCTGATAGATATGTCTATCCATCTATCTGATAGATATATCTATCCATCTATCTGATAGATAGATATATCCATCTGTCTGATAGATATATCTATCCATCTGTCTTTCTCAAGAGAAAGGCTCAGTGTGAGCCGAAACGTCGCCCAGACATGTGGGTTGAATAAACTGCACATTTTTTCTACCATGGATATGGAGTACTTCCTTCATTTTTTGGAATTTGTATACTTAAAGCAATAGAAGACTGGTTGCTTGGGGGCCTTGCACCCGAAGATAAGTATTGTGCTGTTCCTTTTTTGCATTGATATCCATCTATCTATCTATCTAAACATTATTCTTCAATGTAGTATGTAAAATAAGAGGTTGGACAAAGAAATGACATCACAAGTCTTTTTTTTTTGTTAAATAATAGATCTTTATTTAGCTTACAAAAGCGCATACAAATCCGCATAAAAAACGCATGAAAATCCGCATCAAAAACGCACAGATTTTTACCTGCGTTTTCTGCCAAGAGAGGAAGAATCTGCGCAGAAAATTCTACAGGCAAATCTGCAATGTGTGCACATACCCTTAGCATTTCATAAGTTTACACATTCATGCAAGGACTCAATATTTATATTGTTGACCCTTATTCTTCAAGACTTCTGCAATTCCCCCTGCTGTATATCAGCTTCTGGGCCAAATCCTGATTGATGACAAACTATTCTTGCCTAATCAGTTTTTGTAATTTATCACAATTGCAGTGTTTTTGTTTGTCCACTCACTTTTTGAGAATTGACCACAGATTCACAATGGAATTGAGTCTTGGCCATGGACCCAAAATTTCACTTAAATATCATTTTCCTTGTGACATATTGTTCTATCACTGTTTATCACCAAATTGATCCCGGATCGTTGGGAGAAGTTTCTTTTGGATTATATTCAGCTGAAAAACAGCCCCAACATAAGTGGCCTCAGGATCAGGGACTGATATGTCGCAGGTGCAGGAGGGCAGTCTGGATGTACGTACATTCAGCTGAAATTAAATATATTGCGATGCAAGGGACCTGACAGCTCCCTGCACTGCAATACACTCCACCATCTAATCAGAGGCCAACAGCTGACATCGGCATGCACTTGACTGGGGCGCACAACAGTGACGTCATGCGTTGGCTCTTGCACCCAGCAAAAAAGAGGATGCCGCATGGCACGGTAATCAGGGAAAGGTGAGTAGAATCTTTTTTTTAATGTGTTGCAGAACAGAGTATAGTAGTCCAGGAACAGGCCCAGAATAGGGAACACTATCCCAGGAAGAGACATATTAACCCAGGAAGGGGCACATTACCCCAGGAAGGTGCCCAGGATAAAGCACATTATCCCCAGGAAGGGGCATATTATCCCAGGAAAGGGCCCAGGATGAGGCACACTACCCTAGAAAGGGGCCCAGGATGAGGCACATTTACCAGGAAGGGGCCCAGGATGAAGGGAAAATGTTCCAGGAAAGGGCACATTACCCCAGGAAGGGGCCCAGGATGAGTCACATTATCCCCATGAAAAGGCACATTACCCCAGGAAGGGGCACACTACCCAAGGAAGAGGCCCATTTACCCCATGAATGGGCCCAGGATGAGGCACATGATCTAAGGATGGGGCATACTACCCCAGGAAGAGGCACACTACTCCAAGAAGGGGCCCAGGATGAGGGGATAATGTTCCAAGAAAAGGCACATTACCCCAGGAAGGGGCCCAGGATAAGTCACGTTATCCCCAGGAAAAGGCACCTTACCCCAGGAAGGGGCTCAGGAAAGGGCATACTACCCAGGGAAAGGGCACATTACCCAATGAAGGGGCCCAGGATGAGGCACATTATCCAAGGATGGGGCACACTGCCCCAATAAAAGGCACAATTCTCAAAGAAGGGGCCCAGGATGAGCCACATTAACCCCAGGAAGTGGCACATTGCCACAGAAAGGGGCCCAGGTTGAGGCACATTATCTCCAGGAAGGGGCACACTACCCCAGGATGAGGCACACTACCCCAAGAAGGGGCCCAGGATGAGATACACTACCCCAGGAAGGGGAGCAGGATGAGAGGCACTACCCTAGGAAGGGACACATTACAGGAAAGGGCCCATGGGCATATTACCTCAGGAAGGAGCACACAACCCCAGGAATAGCCATACTACTCCAGGAAGGATCACATTATACCAGGAAGGGGCCAAGGACGAGGCACATTATGCCCAGGAAGGGGCACATTACCCCAGGAAGGGGTCCATGATGAGGCACATTATCCAAGGAAGGGGCATACTACCTCAAGAAGGAGCCTAGGATGAGGCACATTATCCCCAGGAAGGGATACACTACCCCAGGAGGGGCCCAGCATAGGGGACATTATACCAGAATGCAGAACATCACCACAGGAAGAGGACTAGGATGGGGCACATTATACCAGAAGGGGAACCAGGAAGGGGTATATTATAAAAGGATGGAGCACATTAAGCACATTAACCCAGAAAGGGGGAGACATTACACCAAGATGCAGAAATTACCACAGGAAGGGGACCAGGATAGGGCAAATTATACCAGAAAGGGTACCAGGAAGGGGCATATTATAACAAGATAAGGCAGATTACCCAATGAAGGGGAAGAGAATGGGGCTAATTACCCCAGGAAGGGGACCAGGATTGGGCAATTTATACCAGAAAGGGGCAAATTATCACAGGAAGGGGACCTGGATGGGGCACATTATACCAATGAGGAGGTCTGGTTGTGGAACATTAACATGTGCATGACTCTCATTCACTTTGCTTGTATTGTAAAACGTTACTTATTTTCGGCAGCAAAAATGCAATGCCTGCACATAGCCTTCAAATGAATTGGGGAGAGTTACAGAGACTGATTAATTTATATTTATTGGGCGGCAGAGATTATAGTGAATGGGGGACACTGCTCTGGCTTATCAGTTTATATTTTGAATGGTGTGTGCCTAATAGTATATTAATGATAGACTATATATTAATTATAAAATTTTGATTCCAGCTCACCCAGTTGCTCTATGCTCATCCACCTGGAGCTCAGACGCCGGCCTTGCCCTGGCCTCACATCAAGGATAATAGAAAAAATTGGAGTCTGTCTCAAACAGAACTGGATTTTCCTTTTCTTTTTATTTTTCAAAAGAAAATATAGTGCTTACAAAAACAAATTTACATGGTCGACATGACCCAGTCGAAGCATTTTGACAGCACTGAGCAGTCTTACTCATGACTGTATATATTCATTGTCAGATGCAGCGCATCATATTTCATAAACCACATTCTGTGAATTACAGTGAATAAATTGCTTAATATTAAATTTAACAGAATCATCATTATTAAAAAAAAAAGCTTGGTATTCACTGTGTACATACAGATTTTGCACTGTTTCTTGCCACATTTATAAAAACTTCTACAGTTAAATCAATTAGCATGAGACATCATAGAGAGGAACAAGCTCGAGGATATCATTTTCCCCACCGAGGGTGCCCTTCTATCTATAAAATTGAATTTTTCTAAGGATTTATTCTTCACTAAGTATCGGTAAGAATTTGTTGAATATATTCTTAATGTTATGAAATTGTGGGCTATACTGTAAACATAAAACGGTTTACTCTTGTAAGGTTTGTTCTTATTCTTGTTTTTATAATTATCACCCATAAGTGATTCTTCACTTTTTTGTGATTCACAATGGTAGAGGCACGATCCAATGTCCAGTTAGAGCAGGGATGGGGAACCTCAGGCCCCAGGGCCATTTACGGCCCTCGATGACCTTTTATCCGGCCCCCGGGCAGATTCTCAGGGTCCGCTGTGCTTTGGCAGGGAGCTGTATTTTGATTGCCAACAGCTCATTAATTTCTTCTTGCTCTGTAAGTACACATGTAGTGTTCACTACTGAACACTGAAGGGCTTGCAATGAAAGATTACGTCCTGACACCAGTGCCAGAGTCAGGATGTACTTTGTGGGAGGAGTTTGTATGGCCCCCGAAGGATGGTATAAATATCCAAATGGCCCTTGGCAGAAAAAATATTCCCCACCCCTGAGTTAGAGTAACCTCTTTCCCATAGCCTGCTTCTAAATTGAGTCCTAATCTGAGCTGGTTTTGATAGCTGCAGTTTATTTTTATCCTGGTAAACTCACCAACAGGAATCGTTTTAATTTGATGTACCGGATGGCTGCTATTGGCATGTAAATTAGTATTACCAGCAATGGGTTTCTGTTGTGAATGTACTAGAAATGAATTCTGAGCAGAAGCTCCCTCTGGTGGTTACAAACAGTACTGAACTATCCAATGAAGATTGTGAAGATTGGCGATCAGGTGTTACTGACTGGTCTTATATAAGGGAGGTTCCCTCCCATCAGGGTTGCCGGTGATCAATTGTTCTGGTCTCATCTTTGATTCCTGTTCACTTTGTAGCTTGCTGTTTCGTGCCTGCATCTTCTGCTAACAGATAAGACATTTTCTTCTTTTAGTTTTTTGTGCTTGCTTTTTGCATTTTGTCCTTCACTTCTGTGGGGGTCTGCCGGGTCCCCTCCGGGGGCTTGTGCTCCTCTCAGTTTAGTTCAGCCACTGTTGTTTGTTCATTTGCCTTTTCCAGTTTTTTCAGTGGCTGCTGTTTAGATTTTGTTACACCAGAGAACTAATTTAGGTGGTAGAGGTCGTGTGATCTCAGGTGTTTTTGTAATTAGTAGAGTTGGTACTTTTCAGGGTTTTTTGGGATTGCAGTAAGTGTCCTTCCTATCCTTTTCTATTTAGGAAGTTTGGGCCCCAACGTTTGCTCATACTATTTTCTGTCTGTGTCTGTATTTCCCCTTATCTAACCGCCATTACATGTTTGGGGGCTTTCTATGTTCTTTGGGGATCTGCTCCGGGGCAGATAGTTTTCCTCTTTCTGTCTTTAGGTGTAGTTAGCTTCTCAGGCTGTGACGAGGCGTCTAGGACCAACGTAGGTACGCTCCACGGCTGCCTTTAGTTGTGGTGGTTAGTCAGGGTACTGCAATTCCATAGATTCCAACCTCTCTGGTGTATTTCCTTTTTTTGCTTGCTCTCCTCAGCTACCAAATCATAACAGTATCACCGGCCCAAAAACTGATATTTGTATGGTACTCACAGAAGGGAAAAATAGTGTTAAAGAAAGAAGATTGTCAGAGTTGTCAGAGATTTGTTTTTTTTTCCTTCTGTATCTCTGGGTGCTGAGGAGGATTTTTTTTTCTCTCAATGGAGTTGGCACAGTTGTCTGGCCGTGTGGATCAGCTTGCCACTGAAGTTCGGAGTATTGCTACCTATCTTGCGAGGTTGCCTGTTGTGGAACCTAGGATTCCCATGCCAGATTTGTTTTTAGGGGATCGAGCTAAATTTCTGAATTTCAAAAATAACTGTAAGTTGTTTTTTGCCTTGAAATCTAAGTCCTCAGGGAACGCAGCACAGCAGGTTCAAATTGTCATCTTTCTCCTGCGCGGCGATCCTCAGGATTGGGCTTTTTCCCTGACACCTGGGGATCCTGTTTTGAGTAATGTTGATGCATTTTTTCAGGCTCTGGAGTTATTGTACGATGAGCCTAATGTCACTGATCAAGCTGAAAAAGCCTTGTTGGCATTAAATCAGGGGCTTGAGGACGCTGAGTTATACTGCAGAGATTCCAAAGGTGGGCAGTCCTGACCAAATGGAATGACGATGCTTTGGCAGCCCTTTTTCGGAAGGGTCTGTCAGAGAATGTAAAGGATGTTATGGTGGGATTCCCTGTCCCCTCTGGTCTCAATGATTCTATGTCATTAGCGATTCAAATTGACAGACGTTTGAGTGAGCGTAGAGGTATGCGTGGAATAGTGTTGCCTTGTGAACCAGCTTCTGAACCCATGCAGTGTGATAGAGTGGCTTCTGAGGCACAGCGTCATGAGTTTCGAAAACGCAATGGGTTATGTTTCTACTGTGGTGATGCCTCTCATGCTATTTCAGTCTGCCCTAAGCGGGGAAGACGTTTTGCATGCTCAGTTGTCTTGGGTAGTGTTCAGACTAAATTTTTGTTGACTGTTACCCTGATTTGCTCCCTGTCCACATTTTCTGCTCAGGCTTTCGTTGATTCGGGAGCAGCTATTAACCTGATGGATTTTGATTTTGCTAAACGTTGTGGGTTTCCCTTGATACCCTACGGAAGTCTATTCCCCTACTGGGGATCGATTCTACCCCTTTGGCTGAGAATGAACCTCAGTTCTCTACTCAGGTGATAATGAGGGTTGAACCTGATCATCAGGAGAGTTGCAAATTTTTGGTGCTGTATAATCTACATGACATTATCGTACTGGGTTTCCCTTGGTTACAGTCTCATAATCCTGTTTTGGATTGGAAATCTGTGTCTGTAACCAGTTGGGGCTGCCAATGTGTTAATACCAACACTCCTGTTTTTTCTGCCTTCCCCCAGGCTCAGGATGTTCCTGACTTTTTGACTGATTTTTCTGATGTGTTTAGCGAAAGTAAATCTGCATCCTTGCCCCCCCATAGGAGCTATGACTGCGCTATTGAATTAGTGCCTGGTAGTAAATTCCCTAAAGGTCGCCTTTTTAACTTGTCTGTACCTGAACATGACGCTATGCGGTCTTATATCATGGAGTCATTGGAGAAGGGTCATATCAGACCATCCTCTTCACCCTTGGGTGCCGGTTTTTTCTTTGTGGCCAAAAAGGATGGTTCATTAAGGCCGTGTATTGATTATCGTCTTTTGAACAATATTACTGTGAAATATCAATATCCGTTACCCTTGATTTCTGACCTGTTTTCCAGGGTGAAAAGTGCTACTTGGTTTACCAAGCTTGACCTCAGGGGGGCATATAACCTTATTCGCATTAAGCACGGGGATGAATGGAAGATGGCATTTAATACCCCAGAGGGGCATTTTGAGTACCTAGTGATGCCCTTTGGGCTCACTAATGCTTCTTCTGTCTTCCAGTCCTTCATGAATGACATTTTCAGGGATTTTGTGGATAAATTTCTGATTGTTTATTTGGATGATATCTTGATTTTTTCCAATGACTGGGACTCTCATGTGATACATGTTCGGACTGTGTTCCAGATTTTGAGAGAGAATGCTCTGTATGTGAAGGGATCAAAGTGTCTTTTTGGCGTACAGAGGATCTCATTTCTGGGATTCATTTTGTCCCCATCTGTTATTGAAATGGACCCAGTCAAGGTTCAGGCCATCTGTGATTGGGTCCAACCTACTTCATTAAAGGCTCTTCAAAGATTCTTGGGTTTTGCCAATTTTTATCGTAAATTTATTGGTAATTTCTCTGTTATTGTTAAACCATTGACTGATTTGACCAAAAAGGGTTCTGATGTGGTGAATTGGCCTCCTGAGGCAGTCTCTGCGTTTCAGGAACTTAAGCAGAGATTCACTTCTGCTCCTGTTCTACGGCAGCCTGATGTTTCTCTGCCATTTCAGGTGGAGGTTGATGCCTCTGAAATTGGGGCAGGTGCCGTTTTGTCCCAAAGAGATCCAGAGACCTCTAAAAGTAACCCTTGTGCCTTTTTCTCTCGAAAATTTTCTCCAACTGAACGTAATTATGACGTGGGTAATCGGGAGTTATTGGCCATGAAGTGGGCTTTTGAAGAGTGGAGACATTGGCTGGAGGGAGCCAAACATCAGGTGGTGGTCCTCACGGACCATAAGAATCTGGTTTATCTGGAATCAGCCAAGCGACTTAATCCTAGACAGGCCAGGTGGGCCTTGTTTTTCACACGTTTTAATTTTGTGGTTTCGTTTGTTCCTGGCACTAAGAATGTTAAGGCGGATGCCCTCTCGAGGAGTTTCCTTGCGGACTCTCCTGAGTTATCTGATCCTGCTGTTATTTTGAAAGAGGGTGTAGTTCTTTCCACCATCTCGCCCAATTTGAGACTGGCTCTGGAAGGGTGTCAGGAGGATAAACCCGAGCGCTGCCCTATTGGGAAATTGTTTGTCCCAGACCGATGGAAAAAGAGTGTGATGTCTGAGATTCATTGTTCCGCGTTGGCCGGTCATCCCGGAATTTTTGGTACCAGAGACTTGGTTAGTCGGTCCTTTTGGTGGCCTACTTTGTCTCGTGACGTCAGGGAATTTGTGCAGTCCTGCGGGACTTGCTCTCGCTCCAAGCCTTGCTCTCGCTCTAGTGGTTTGTTGATGCCATTGCCTGTGCCCAAGAGACCATGGACCCATATCTCTATGGATTTCATTTCCGACCTCCCTGTTTCTCAGAGAATGACCGTTATCTGGGTGATTTGTGATAGGTTTTCCAAAATGATACATCTTGTGCCATTACCTAAGTTGCCTTCCTCCTCTGAATTGGTGCCTTTGTTCCTTCAGCACGTGGTTCGGTTACACGGCATTCCTGAGAACATTGTGTCTGACAGAGGAGTCCAGTTTGTTTCCAGATTTTGAAGGACTTTTTGTTCTAAACTTGGTGTTCAATTGTCTTTCTCCTCGGCTTTTCATCCTCAGACCAATGGACAAACTGAGAGAACAAACCAGACATTGGAGACTTATCTGAGATGCTTTGTGTCTGCTGATCAGGATGACTGGGTCTCTTTTTTGCCTTTGGCTGAGTTTGCTCTTAATAATAGGGCTAGCTCTGCCACTTTGATGTCTCCATTTTTCTGCAATTTTGGGTTTCACCCTCGATTTTCTTCAGGACAGACGGAGGCTTCTGTCTGTCCAGGTGTTGACTCTGTTGTGGAGCGTATGCAGCAGATTTGGGACCAGGTAGTGGAGAGGTTGTCCCTCTCTCAGGAGAGGGCCCAGCGGTTTGCCAACCGGCATAGGACTGATGGTCCTCGGTTTGAAGTGGGGACTTGGTCTGGTTGTCCTCAAGAAATATACCTATGAGAGTTGCATCTCCTAAGTTTAAGCCTAGGTTCATTGGACCTTATAAGATCATGGAGATTCTTAATCCTGTTTCCTTTCGTTTACTTCTTCCAGGGACATTTAAGATCCATAACGTGTTCCACAAGTCCTTATTGAAGAGGTTTGTCGAGCCAGTGGTTCCTATGGCTGTGCCTCCTGACCCTGTTTTGGTTGAGGGCAATCTGGAGTATGTGGTTGAGAAAATATTGATTCTCGTTTTTCTAGACGGAAACTCCAGTATTTGGTTAAGTGGAGAGGTTATGGTCAGGAGGACAATTCTTGGGTGTTTGCTTCGGACATCCATGCTAGGAGACTCATCCGTGCGTATCACAGAGCTCATCCTGACCGACCTGGTTGCTCAAATGAGGGTTCGGTGACCCCTCCTCAAGGGGGGGTACTGTTGTGAATGTGCTAGAAATGAATTCTGAGCAGAAGTTCCCTCTGGTGGTTACAAACAGTACTGAACTATCCAATGAAGATTGTGAAGATTGGCGATCAGGTGTTACTGACTGGTCTTATATAAGGGAGGTTCCCTCCCATCAGGGTTGCCGGTGATCAATTGTTCTGGTCTCATCTTTGATTCCTGTTCACTTTGTAGCTTGCTGTTTCGTGCCTGCATCTTCTGCTAACAGATAAGACATTTTCTTCTTTTAGTTTTTTGTGCTTGCTTTTTGCATTTTGTCCTTCACTTCTGTGGGGGTCTGCCGGGTCCCCTCCGGGGGCTTGTGCTCCTCTCAGTTTAGTTCAGCCACTGTTGTTTGTTCATTTGCCTTTTCCAGTTTTTTCAGTGGCTGCTGTTTAGATTTTGTTACACCAGAGAACTAATTTAGGTGGTAGAGGTCGTGTGATCTCAGGTGTTTTTGTAATTAGTAGAGTTGGTACTTTTCAGGGTTTTTTGGGATTGCAGTAAGTGTCCTTCCTATACTTTTCTATTTAGGAAGTTTGGGCCCCAACGTTTGCTCATACTATTTTCTGTCTGTATTTCCCCTTGTCTAACCGCCATTACATGTTTGGGGGCTTTCTATGTTCTTTGGGGATCTGCTCTGGGGCAGATAGTTTTCCTCTTTCTGTCTTTAGGTGTAGTTAGCTTCTCAGGCTGTGACGAGGCGTCTAGGACCAACGTAGGTACGCTCCACGGCTGCCTTTAGTTGTGGTGGTTAGTCAGGGTACTGCAATTCCATAGATTCCAACCTCTCTGGTGTATTTCCTTTTTTTGCTTGCTCTCCTCAGCTACCAAATCATAACAGGTTTCATAAAGGTACAACTACAGATCAAGTTCTCATGTTCCCCCATTAACTTAAGATCTAAAAATGAAATTTGAGAAGAATGTGATACATGAGTAAACCTTAAATTAAATGCATTGTTATTAACAAAATCCATAAATTTGGTATGGCATATACATCTCCGACTCAAATGATAAGTAGGTCATTACTGAAAAAATATAATTATTTTCCCAAAAAGCCATTACCAAATTTGCTAAGGATGGTGAATATTTCATACCCATGGGAACTCCTTTTGTTTTAAAAAAAAGCTGTTGGTCAAAAGAAAAAAAATGATGAGTCATTAAACAATGTGTGACTTCTAAGACATATTCCTGTAAATCAGGGGTGGGGAATCTTTTTTCTGCCAGGGGCCATTTGGATATTTATACCATCCTTCGGGGGCCGTACAAACTCCGCCCACAAAGTACATCCTGACTCTGACTCTGGCACTGGTGTCAGGACGTAATCTTTCATTGCATGCCCTTCAGTGTTAGGTAGTGAACACTGTGTGTGTGCTCACAGAGCAAGAAGAAATTAATGAGCTGGTGGCTATCAAAATACAGCTCCCTACCCAAGAATGCGGTCCCTGAGAATCTACCTGGGGGCCTGATAAAAGGTCATCGAGGGCCGTAAATGGCCCGGGGTCCTGAGGTTCCCCACCCCTGCTGTAAATCATCAGTATAATGTAATTAAATTTACGTAGGTGAAATTACAAAGCTTGAATGGCAATATCATGTGGGATTGATGTATAAAGTGATGTTACATCACAAGTTAACCACGTGAAATTGTGATTACATGTCTTATGAGAAAAATGTTCCAAGATATACTTATCGTCCCTGATGTAACCGGTGATTGCCTGGACCATAGGCTGTAAAAAAAATCTAACCATTCACATAAATGTTCATTTATGGATCTTATACCCAAGACTATGGGTCTCATTGAAAGCGTATCCACAGATTTATGCACGTTAAGGAGAGTATGCATGATTGATAATATAGGATATTACGTAATGATTTGTATTTGTAAAGTAAGTTATGAATTGAAGTACTATATTTGTCTGAATCCACTATAACCACAATATCCCCCTTGTCCAACATTTTTATAATGATGTTCTTTAGCTCCTGTAGAGCACACTGATGATTCATGGAGAGATTAGTCCGTTTTTTCATTGAAGTAGTAGACTGATCACTAACTATTTTTAACTCGCGTTCCACAACCTATTGGAACCTGTTCATACATTCAGTTCTTGACTCCATAGGGTATAAATAGGGAACCATCAGCACCAGCATTCATCAGGAAAGAAGCTTTCCCATGCTCCATCTGCAGTCATTTCCATTAAACATCTAACAAGAGAGAACAGTATGTAATAAATACCAGAGCGCTATAAGTAGTAAAAATAAAAAGAGAAACCGATACGTAAGAAACGGTGCTATACATAACAAGACAGGGCACTATATAATAAGGGGCGGCAATATAAATAATGAGAGGAGATTATGTAATATACAGTCATCATGACCGAAAGTGTTGCAACCCTTGAAATTGTTCCAGAAAATGAAGTATTTCTCGTAGAAAATTATTGCAATTACGCACATTTTGTTATACATATGTTTATTTTCTTTGTATGTATTAGGACAACATGAGAAAAAAAGGTAAATTGGACATAAAGTCGGTACGGAAAGCAGCAATTTGGTAAATTAAAAAAAGTTCATTTTTTTTCTCATTAATGTACACTCTGCACCCCATCTTGACTGATAAAAACCAGAAATGTAGACATTTTTACATCTTTCTTTTTCTTTTGATATTTAAGTCAGAACAATACTTGATGTATCAGCTTACTGAAATGATGATGTTATTACTGTTGGTTTGTATGTGTTAGGGTCTGCGGAACGCACCAAATATATGATATGGAGAGGTGCGTTCGCAGCCCGGGGTCCACCGTGCAGGAGGAGCCTGCTGCTAGTAAAATGGCGCAAGAAGCAAACTCTGTTAATCCACAGAGCCGCTAGGAGTGCCGCAGCGCTATATGGCGATGTGTGCGAACTCACTTAACACAACTGAGTCGCAAAATAAACACGCTAGGGCGCTGTCTAGCGTTGAAAGCGAACCCTGTTACGTCACAGAGCCGCTGAGACAAACTTCTGTGTCCTGTCAGGCACCCAGGTACACAGTTAACTGCTAAGCAAACATAGAACGTGATCATGCGCTAATGTCCTCGCGGGAGTCACCCGCAATCTATGGCGTCTGAACGCCAGGCCCTGAATACGGCAATCAAACTCCTCACCGGTTATGACGGTAATCTAGGGCATCTAGGACACCGACCCTGACCAGCTTACATACCAAGCTCCTCACCGATTAAGTCGGTATTCTAGGGGCTTATTTTAGCCGGGCCCTAACCACACACACGCATGACCACACTGGCGCTAAGCATATAATGGTTGACACTAGCGCATGGCGGCCCAGCCATGCCACCCTTTTATGGTAACAGCTACAGGACCTGCCAGAAACAAGGACCAATGAAACTGTTCCAGAACACCAGTAGTCACAGGACCTTCCTGGCGGACCATTAGGAGCTGCTGCAGTACCTGAGCATGTGACCCCTGAACTCCAAATTTAGAGATCTCACCCTGGGCATGCTCAGAAGGGGAAAACAAGGACTTTGTCCTAAAGACGTCTGCTCGCCGCTAACCAGTACTGGCCACAATAGCAGAGCCTGGAAATGCAGCAGTAATCCTCTGCACACTGTTAGACTGGGCGAGACGCTGGGACTGACATCTAAGCTGAGCAGAGTCCACTGCGGCCGGAGACAAATGGGAGACCGCAGCCGGGATGGCTCGAGATTCCCCTTGTAAAGAAGTGGGAACTCGACCCCTAACATTTCCCCCCCCTCCTAGGGCCCCCCCTTCTCTGGGCCTCGCTACGCTCAAAGGCAGCGATGAGCTGCGGAGCATGAACATGCTCGGCAGGCTCCCAGGACCTATCCTCAGGCCCATAACCCCTCCAATCCACCAAAAAAATTTTTTTGCCCCATACCACCTTGCACCCTACAATGGCATTCACCTCGTAGTCGTCCGAAGACGAACCCGACGTCCCGGCAGATGACTCAGGCAACCGGGAGATGACCACGGGTTTTAGGAGGGACACATGGAACGTTTCGGAGATACCAAGGCGAGGCGGAAGGGCCAAATGGTAAACCACAGGGTTCACCTGCTCGAGAACCTTGAAGGGACCCAAATAGCGGGGTGCCAACTTAGTGGATTCCACCCGTAGCCTGATGTTTCGGGCGGAGAGCCACACTAGGTCGCCAGGAGCAAATGTCGGAGCGGGACGCCGATGGGCATCGGCAGAAGACCTCATCCTTTCCTTGGAAGCCTGAATGGCATCCTGGGTGCGGTCCCATATGTCCCGTGCTTCCACAGCCCAGTCTGCCACCCTGGAGTCGGCGCAAGCCACAGGCATGGGCACCGGTACCCGCGGATGCTGACCGTAATTTAAGAGGAATGGGGTCTGTCCGGTGGAGTCAGCCACAGCATTGTTTAGCGCGAACTCCGCCCACGGGAGCAAGGATGCCCAGTCATCCTGCCTGGCAGAGACAAAATGTCGCAAGTAGGTGACCAAGGTCTGGTTGGCCCTCTCTACCAACCCATTCGTCTCGGGATGATATGCAGAGGAGAGGTTCAACTCAATGCAGAGTAGATGACACAACTCTCTCCAGAACCGAGACTCAAATTGGGGACCTCGATCGCTGACAATCTTGTCTGGCATACCGTGTAGACGGAAGATGTGTCTAATAAACAATGCTGCCAAGGCCCGTGCAGAAGGTAACCGTGGTAGCGGCACTAAGTGCACCATTTTGGAGAAGTGGTCGGTGATCACCCAAATGATAGTGCAACCCGAGACTTGGGTAAGCCCACCACAAAGTCCATCCCGACCATCTCCCAGGGCCTGTCTGCCACCGGCAAAGGAAAAAGTAACCCAGCTGGCCGTTGTCGAGGGGACTTGTTCCTGGCGCAGGAGACACACGCCTGAACATATTCCCTGACGTCACGGACCATATGTGGCCACCAGTATGTCCTCGCCAATAACTCAGTTGTCCTCTTTGCCCCAAAGTGTCCACCCACCCTGGACGAGTGTGCCCAAGAGAGTACCTCCGGTCGCAAATTAGTGGGCACAAAAGTCTTGCCCGGAGGCACAGACTCTAGCGAAACCGGGGCTACAGTTCTCAGACTCTCTTCGGGGACAATAAGCCGAGGCTCTTCATCCTCCTCCTCTGATGACACTAAGGAGCGAGAGAGAGCATCGGCCCGAACATTCTTCTCACCGGAGAGAAAATGGAGGGTGAAGTGGAACCGAGAGAAAAATAGGGACCATCTGGCCTGGCGAGAATTTAGCCGCTGAGCCGTTTGCAAATATACCAAGTTTTTGTGGTCGGTGAAGACATGGAAGGGAAAACGAATCCCCTCCAGAAGATGTCTCCACTCAGAAAAGGCCAACTTCATAGCCAGCAACTCCCTGTCTCCAATGGAATAATTCCTCTCTGCTGGTGTAAAGGTCTTAGAAAAGAAGAAGCAGGGATGCTTCCGACCTTGAGCATCCTTTTGATAAAGGACTGCTCCAGCACCAACAGAAGAGGCGTCCACCTCTAAAATAAATGGCTTATCAACATCAGGGCGATGTAATATGGGAGCACTGGCAAAATGTGACTTGATGGAAGAGAACGCCTTCGAGACCTCCTAAGACCACAACTTGGGATTTGCTCCCTTCTTGGTGAGGGCTACCAAGGGAGCTACCAAAGTCGAGAAATGGGGAATGAACTGGCGATAATAATTAATGAACCCCATAAAGCGCTGCACCGCTTTAAGAGAATGGGGTTCTTGCCAGTCCATTACAGCCTGTAATTTGGCAGGATCCATAGTCAATCCCTGGGCAAAGATGATATAGCCCAGGAAAGGTAAGGACTCCTGCTCAAACACACATTTCTCCAGCTTGGCATAGAGGGAGTTTGCCCGTAAGAGGTCAAAGACTTTGTTGACATCCCTCCGGTGAGAGTCTATATCTGGTGAAAAGATGAGAATATCATCCAGATTGACTACTACAGAGGTGGAGAGCATATCCCGGAAGATATCATTGACAAAGTCTTGGAAAACAGCGGGAGCATTACAGAGCCCGAAGGGCATCACCAAGTATTCATAATGCCCATCCCTGGTATTAAAAGCTGTCTTCCACTCGTCCCCCTCACGGATGCGAATTAGGTTATAGGCACCACGTAGATCAAGCTTGGTAAATACTCTTGCTCCTCGGAGCCTATCAAAGAGCTCAGAGATTAGGGGCAACGGGTACCTAATCTTGACGGTGATAGCGTTAAGACCCCTGTAGTCAATACATGGACGTAATTCTCCACTCTTCTTTTGCACAAAGAAGAACCCCGCCCTGCTGGTGACACCGACTTCCTAATGAACCCTCTTGCCAGATTCTCCTGAATATACTGGGACACGGCCTCCGTCTCAGGAAGCGAGAGGGGGTAGACTCTCCCCCGAGGAGGTTCTGCTCCAGGCAAGAGATCAATAGGACAGTCGTAGGGGCGATGAGGTGGAAGAGTCTCCGCCGCCTTCTTGGAGAAAACGTCTGCATATGACCAATAACACTGAGGAAGAGAAGTGAGATCTACGGGTATCTCTGTGGTGGTGACCTGAACGCACTCCCTGACACACCTGCCTCTACATGAATCACCCCAACCCAGTATCCTCCCAGAGGACCACTCAATATGGGGAGAGTGGTAACGGAGCCAAGGTACTCCCAGCAACACCTCGTCTATTCCCTCGGGCAGGACAAGAAAAGAAATACTCTCCTGGTGGGAAGGGGACATAGATAAAGTGAGAGGGATCGTGTGGTGGGTGATTTGTGAGGGCAGAGTTGATCCATTCACTACTCGCACAGTCACCGGTTTGGCGAGCATCACCAGAGGTATAGTGTGGCGGAGAGCAAATGCAGAGGACATGAAATTCCCCTCGGCTCCAGAATCCACACAGAGCTCGGCGGTGAGCGTGGATGGACCTACTGTAATTGTCCCCTTAAAGGACAACTTGGTGGAAAATGCCACAGTGTCTAGTGAACCTCCTCCCAAGGTCATTAGACGCGACCGTTTTCCCGACCGCTGTGGACATTTGTTGGCATAATGTCCTAACTGCTGGCAGATGTTACACACCACGGGTACTCGAGCGGCCCGGGACTTAGGTCCTGCTCGAGAAACCTCCATGGCCTCATGGGAGTCGGGCGCCTGGCTGGAAGATTTTAGAGGTCTGGCGAAGGTGGGAGCCAGCCGAAACCTCTGCCTACACTGGGACCGCTCCAACCTGCGCTCGTGAAAACGGAGGTCGATGCGGGTAGATATGGCGATAAGCTTCTCCAGTGTTGCAAGAATCTCCCTGGTAGCCAAGGCGTCTTTCACATGGCCCGCTAGTCCTCTCCAAAACACGGGAATGAGGACTTTATCCGGCCAGTCCAACTCCGAGGACAGAGTCCGAAATTGGACAGCAAAACAGCTGACCAAGGACGAACCCTGTGAACTTGCCAGAAGTTGGAGCGCCGCATCGTGGGTAACCTGAGGTCCTAGAAAGACCTTTTTTAGAGCCTCCAGAAAATGAGGAGCACTCCGCACCACACGGTCGTCACGCTCCCACAGCGGGGTGGCCCACTCCAACGCTCTGCCTGACAGAAGAGATATTACAAAGCCCACTTGTGCCCGATCCGTGGGGAAACGTGCAGCCAGAAGCTCGAGTTGTATAGAGCACTGACTCACGAATCCCCGACATTGCTTGCTGTCACCAGCAAACTTGTCTGGAAGCGGGAGGTGGGATAATGTAGGGGCAGAGGAGGCAGTGGACACACTGGCTGCAGCCACACTAGCAGCCTGAACAGCGACTGCGGTAACATTCACAGCTGAGGTTGTGCGCTCAAGAGCCGCCAACCTATCCTCCAGCTGCTGGATGTCCCGTAGTAGACGCTGGTCATCCGCCATTTTACTAGCCAGACCCTGGCGCTAGTGTTATGTTAGGGTATGCGGAACGCACCAAATATATGATGTGGAGAGGTGCGTTCGCAGCCCGGGGTCCACCGTGCAGGAGGAGCCTGCTGCTAGTAAAATGGCGCAAGAAGCAAACTCTGTTATCCCGCAGAGTCGCCGAAATAAACGCCGTAACGCGCTGTGGCAATATGTGCGAATTCTGTTAATCCACAGAGCCGCTAGGAGTGCCGCAGCACTATATGGCGATGTGTGCGAACTCACTTAACACAACTGAGTCGCAAAATAAACACGCTATGGCACTGTCTAGCGTTGAAAGCGAACCCTGTTATGTCACAGAGCCGCTGAGACAAACTTCTGTGTCCTGTCAGGCACCCAGGTACACAGTTAACTGCTAAGCGAACATAGAACGTGATCATGCGCTAATGTCCTCGCGGGAGTCACCCGCAATCTATGGCGTCTGAACGCCAGGCCCTGAATACGGCAATCAAACTCCTCACCGGTTATGCCGGTAATCTAGGGCATCTAGGACACCGACCCTGACCAGCTAGCATACCAAACTCCTCACCGATTAAGTCGGTATTGTAGGGGCTTATTTCAGCCGGGCCCTAACCACATACATGCATGACCACACTGGCGCTAAGCATATAAGCATATAATGGTTGACACTAGCGCATGGCGGCCCAGGCATGCCACCCTTTTATAGTAACAGCTACAGGACCTGCCAGAAACAAGGACCAAGGACCAATGAAACTGTTCCAGAACACCAGTAGTCACAGGACCTTCCTGGTGGACCAATAGGAGCCGCTGCAGTACCAGAGCATGTGACCCCTGATCTCCAATGAGAGATCTCACCCTGGGCATGCTCAGAAGGGGTCCACTGTGGCCGGAGACGAATGGGAGCCGGGATGGCTTGAGATTCCCCTTGTGCAGAAGCGGGAACTCGACTCCTAACAGTATGTTTGTTATAATATGAAAAACTTCTAATAAAAACTAATGAAATGAAAAAAGAAAAACTGAAATCTCACATGGTTCATTTAAGTCACATGCTGTCCATTTTCTTGTGATCCTCATTGAGATGGTTCTACTCCTTCATTGGAATCACCCCTGTCTATATAAGACCTCACAGCACACAGTGCATGTCAGACCAAATGAGAATCATAAGGTCAAAGAAACTAGCCAAGGAGCTCAGAGACAGAATTGCGGCAAGGCACAGATCTGGATACAAAAGAATTTCTGCAATACTCAAGGTTCCTAAGAGCACAGTGGCCTCCATAATCCTTAAATGGAAGAAGTTTGGGACCACCAGAAGTCTTCCTAGACCTGGGCGTCCAGCCAAACTCAGCAATCGTGGGAGAAGAGCCTTGGTGAGAGAGATAAAGAAGAACCCCAAGATCATTGTGGCTGAACTCCACAGATGCAGTAGGGAGATGAGAGAAAGATCCACAAAGTCAACTATCACTGCAGCCCTCCACCAGTCATGCCTTTATGGCAGAGTGGCCCGACGAAAGCCTCTAATTCTAAGCGGTATCAGTGGAGAAAACCAGGCACTGCTCATCATCTGCCCAATACAATCCCAACAGCGAAACATGGTGGTGGCAGCATTATGATATGGGGGTGTTTTTCAGCTGAAGGGACAGGACGACTGGTTGCAATTGAAGGAAACATGAATGCGGTCAAGTACAGAGATATCCTGGAGCAGAGTGCCCTGGACCTCAGACTTGGCCAAAGGTTCACCTTCCAACAAGACAATAACCCTAAGCACACAGCTAAAATAACAAAGTGGCTTCAGAACACCTCTGTGACCATTCTTGACTGGCCAGAGCCCTGACCTAAACCCAATTGAGCATCTCTGGAGAGACCTGAAAATGGCTGTCCACCAACGTTCACCATCCAACCTGACGGAACTGGAGAGGATCTGCAAGGAAGAATCACAGAGGATCCCCAAATCCAGGTGTGATTTACTTATTGCATCATTCCCAAGAAGACTCATGGATGTACTAGCTCAAAAGGGTTCTTCTACTCAATATTGAGCAAAGGGTTAGAATACTTATGACCATGTGATTTCAGTTTTTCTTTTTAAATAAATTAGCAAAAATGTCTACATTTTTGCTTTTTCAGTCAAGATAGGGTGCAGAGTGCACATTAATGAGAAAAAAATTAACATTTTTATATTTACGAAATGGCTGCAATGAAACAAAGAGTGAAAAATTTAAAGGGGTCTGAATACTTTCCGTACCCACTGTAATTTCACACAAAACCCCAAAAACGAGCAGGCCAAAATTGTTAGCACCTTTCCAAATTTTGGGTGAACAACTTTGTTTCAAGCATGTGATGCTCATTCAAACTCACCTGTAGCAAGTAAGAGGTGTGGACAATATGAAAATATGAAAATCACACCTGAAACCAGGTAAAAAGAGAAGTTGACTCAATCTTTAGATTGTGTGTCTGTGTGTGTCACAAGCATGGAGAACAGAAAGAGGAAAAAAGAACTCTCTGAGGCCTTGAGAACCAACATTTTTGAAAAATGTCAAGGCTACAAGTCAATCTCTTGAGGTCTTGATTTTCCTTTGTCCACAATGCGAAACATAATCAAGAAATTTACATCCCATGGCACCAGGGGTGAACCTAGCCTCTCTGCTGCCTGAGGCGAACTGCAAAACGGCACCCCCCCATTGTAAAATCAGTATAAATAAATCTGGTTTACTCTTACTAGCCTAACCTGACGCACATGTGAAATACATACGCTTTTAGGGTATGTGCAGACCTGCATTTTACCTGCGGATTTAGTGCGGATTTGCCGCGGTTTTTGTGCAGATTTCCCCTGCGTTTTGAGACCTGCGGATTTCTAATTAGAGCAGGTCTCACAACGCTGCGGAACTGCACAAAAGAAGTGACATGCTGTGGATTTAAATCCGCACCAAATCCGCGCGGAAAAATCCGCAGCATGTGCACTGCGGTTTTTTATTTCCATTGAATATAATGGTACTGTACATCACTTGCAGTTCTGAGGCGGATCTGAAGCGCCAAATCCGCTGCGGATCCGCAGCAGATTCCGCAACGTGTGCACAGACCCTTAAATAGGAATATGTTTGAAACATCGATTTTTATATTTGTTAAAGTTCTGTATAAGTAGTACACTTTGTAAACACATGGCTCCACTCCGCAAACTTTGTACACATGCGGCTTTGGACCATACACCTCATACACATGCGGTTCCGCTCCGTACACACGTGGCTCCGCTCCATACACACGCAGCTCCACTCCGTACACCCCGTACACACATGGCTCTGCTCCGCTCCGTACACACACGGCTCAAGCACGGAGCCCTGTGTGTACGGAGCTGAGCGGCTCAGCTCCGTACACTTCGTACACACAGGGCTCCGTTTCGTACGCCCCGTACACACACAGCACTGCTACATCCACCTCGTACACACATGGCTACGCTACGTACACTTCTTACACACACGGCTCCGCTCCGTACACCTCGTACACATGTGGCTCCGCTCCGTTCACCTCATACACACACGGCTCTGCTCCGTACACCTTGTACACACACGGCTCCGCTCCGTACACTTCGTACACACACGGCTTCGCTCCGTACACTTCGTACACACACGGCTCCGCTCCGTACACTTCGTACACACGCGGCTCCACTCCGTACACACACGCTCCGCTCCGTACACCTCGTACACACACGGCTCCGCTCCGTACACTTCGTACACACACGGCTTTGCTCCGTACACCTCGTACACACGTGGCTCCGCTCCGTACACCTCGTACACACACGGCTCCGCTCCGTACACCTCGTACACACACGGCTCCGCTCTGTACACCTCGTACACACGCGGCTCAGCTCCGTACACCTCGTATACACACGGCTCCGCTCCGTACACTTCGTACACACACGGCTTCGCTCCGTACACTTCGTACACACACGGTTCCGCTCCATATACTTCGTACACACACGGCTCTGCTCCGTACACACACGGCTCTGCTCCGTACACCTCGTACACACACGGCTCTGCTCCGTACACTTCGTACACACACGGCTTTGCTCCGTACACTTCATACACACACGGCTCCGCTCCGTACACTTCGTACACACACGGCTCCTCTCCGTACACTTCGTACACACACGGCTCCGCTCCGTACATCTCGTACACACGTGGCTCCGCTCCGTACACCTCGTACACACATGGCTCCGCTCCGTACACCTCATACACACACGGCTCCGCTCCGTACACCTCGCACACACACGGCTCCGCTCCGTACATTTCGTACACACACGGCTTCGCTCCGTACACTCGTACACACACGGCTCCGCTCCATACACACACGCTCTGCTCCGTACACCTCGTACACACACACGGCTAAACTCCGTACACACACGGCTCCGCTCCGTACACCTCATACACACACAGCTCTGCTACATCCACACTGTAAACCCCTCCTGATCCCACACATAAACTTACCTTCATCCAGCACCATGACAACCAGCACCACAGACCTGCACACAGGGAGCCTGACCATGTGACCCCTGACTCCTCCCCCTCCTGTGACCTCATCACAGGTCCTGCTCGCACATAAGAGGACAGCACAGCAACGGACTCCTGGCTGCGAGAAGCTGAAGTGGAAAGGTGGGAGGGTGAGGAAGGGGTGCATGGGGGCGTGCCTGCTTCTCACTGCGGGACACATAGCACCGTGCGCAGGAGTTAAGACTCAGCAGGGATTAAGGAGAGCCGGCACCACACGTGTTCTGAGTTCCGCTCTGCCGCCCCCTAGCTGCCGCCGCCTGAGACAGAAGGCTCAACTCGCCTCATTATAGATGCGCCCCTGCATGGCACTGTAGCTAATCTCTCTGGCAGAGAAAAACTGATGAAATTTTACAATGCAAGATAATGGATAAGCAGCCCCAATCAAGTTCCAAAGAAATTCAAGCTGTCCTGCAGCCTCAGGATGCAATAAGTGTAATTGCCAACTATCCATCAACATTTGAATGAAATGAAACATTATGGCAGGAGACCCAGGAAAAGCTAGACTGCAGTTTGCCAAAATGTATGTCAGCCAAAATCCTTCTCAGAAAGCATCTTGTGGACAGATGAGACCAAGATAGAGCTTTTTAGTAAAGATGACTGATAAAGGTCAGGTATTGACCGAAACGTCTCATTTTTCTGGAATTTCTTCATCCAATAAATAAGTTCTTGAACACAACTATATGAGTGCCAAGTATTTCTACATCACATAATACAACAGGGTCTGATTTCTCCTATTCCTGCACTGTTTAGAAGCACTTCACCTTCATATTAAATGGTGCAGGTTTCTTTTAGCAGTGCAGGGGTTAACATGCTCAGTTGAGAGCTCTTGGAACCTTTCCTGCATTAAGTCTCTCAACTGTTCACTGTTAGCCACTCCTCTCTCCTATATATTCTGGGCCCAGACAAGCACTCATTGCCAGAGCAAACTTCATGGTGCATGGTTAGGAGATGGTAGTTTGTTGTCGTTTGAGAAGAAGTTTGGTGGATTTATCTGAGACTGTTGCTAGGTTTTGGTTGTATGCTAATTCCATTCCTTCTCCTACTTTAGTTTTTCCCCATTCTCCACTCCTTGGTGTTTACCTCTGTTGTTTGTGTGAGTATATTTGTATGATTGGTATTTTCCTTTATCCCTGTTTATATTACCTTGTTAGTCTGGTAGGTGTATTACGGTACACTACTACTCCCCTCTTCCCATGGTGGGGGAAGGGTACAGACTGATGGCGGATTCAGGAGCTAAGGCAAGATACGTGTCCGCAGCATCTTCACAATCAGAAGTAATCCGGGGAACAGGGTGAGCTAGGGCGCCCCTAGCGGTAGGAACTGGGAAGGAGCCCCTGGCCCCAGAATACCCGACAATAGAGTCGTGACAAGACATGTAAGAAGCTTGTTGATGATTATAGAAAGTCATTGATTGCAGTTATTTATTCTAAAGAGTGTGCAACCAAATATTAAGGTGAGGGTACCAATAATATTGTCTGGACCATTTTGAGGGTTTTTTGTGAAATTATGTCCAATTTGCCTTTTTTCTCAGTTTTTTTTGTGTTGTTCCAATGCACACAAAGAAAACAAACGTGTACAACAAAACGTGTAATTGCAACAATTATCTGGAAGAAATACTTCATTTTCTGGAACAATTTCAAGGGTGCCAATATATATCTGTAGCTTTGTCGCCATAAAATTAGGGGGGTCAAACACATTTCTTGCACAGGGGCCCCAAACGTTCAGTTCCTGCCCCTGCTCAGAATGCTTTACTCTTGGCATTATACAAGACTTATGGTAGCGCTCACCTTTTCTTTTACTGTTAAACATTCCACTGTTTGATGAAGTCTGTCCAAAAGTAGTTTTCATGGAAGGGTTGTAGTCAAAAGCCATGCATTCAACATGGAAACAAGGCCAAGTGACCCAACTATGCATGAAAACATAGGAACTGAGATGCTGAAAAATGGCACCAGGTGCTGTGGACTGATGAGTTAAAACGTGAAATATCTGGCTGTAGCACAAGGCAATTTGTTTGCCGAAAGGCTGGAGAACTGTGCAATAATGAGTGCCTGAAGAAAAGTGAAGTATGATGGAGTTTCCCTATAAATGGGGTTATATTTCAGCAAATGGAGATGGGCATTTGATCAGGACTAATGTGCTCAATATTGACAAGTACAGGCAGATGTAAATTCATAGTGCAATACCATCAGGTGGGCATCTGATTGGCTCCAAATTTAGGCCGGGATCACACATGCGACGAAGTCGTCCGACACTCGCATGTGAAATCCCAGCTCTAGCGCCGGCACTCGGGAGTGGAGTGCGCGGCTCCATGTAGTTCTATGCAGACGCTCGCTCCACTCCCGAGTGCCGGCGCCAGAGCTGGGATTTCACATGCGAGTGTTGGACGACTTCGTCGCATGTGTAATCCCGGCCTTATTCTGTGGCAGGACAATTATCCCAAACATACAGCCAATGTCATTAATGACTAGTTTTAGTATAAAGAAGAACAAAGAGTACTGGGAGTAATAATATGGACACCACGAAGCTCTGATCTCAGTATCATTGTCTGGGATTATATGAAGAGGCAGAATGATTTGTACAATCAGACATCCACAGAAGATCTGTGGTTAGTACTCCTAGATGTTAGGAACAGCTTCCCTAACGAGTTCCTTTAAAAACTGTGTGTAAGTACATATATCTAGAAGAATTGTTGTTTTGATGCTCTCTTGAAGGTAAAGGGTGAGTACACCAACTATTGATTTAATTTAGATTTCTCTTTTGTTCATTCACCTTGCATTTTGTTAATTGGTAAAAAACTAAACTATTAACACTTCTATATTTGAAAGCATTCTTTGTTTGCAGCACGTTTTCACACCTGCCTAACACTTTTGCACAGTACTATGTATATACAGTGGGTACAGAAAGTATTCAGACCCCTTTAAATTTTTCACTCCTTGTTTCATTGCAGCCATTTGGTAAATTCAAAAAGTTCATTTTTTTCTCATTAATGTACACTGCACCCCATCTTAACTGAAAAAAAACAAATGTGGAAATTTTTGCAAATTTATTAAAAAAGAAAAACTGAAATATCACATGGTCATAAGTATTCAGACCCTTTGCTTAGTATTGAGTAGTTGCACCCTTTTGAGCTAGTACAATGAACTTTTTTGAATTTACCAAATGGCTGCAATGAAACAGAGTGAAACATTTAAAGGGGTCTGAATACTTTCCGAACCCACTGTATATATTATACAGTGCCTACAAGTAGTATTCAACCCTCTGCAGATTTAGCTGGTTGACACATGCGGAATTAACTTGGCATTGTGACATTTGTACTGTAGATCAGCCTGGAAGTGGGAAATGCACTGCAGCAAAAAAAAATTTTAATTTTTTTTTTAAAAAACGTTAAAAGTTAATTCAGAGTGTCATTTATTATTCAACCCCTCAAACCACAATAATTCTGTTTGGTCCCCCTAAAGTTTTAAGAAGTAGTTCAGGCACCAAGAATAATGAGCTTCACATGTGTGGATTAATGATCTCTTTTGCCAGCCTTTTCTGACTATTTAAGACCCTCCCCAAACTTGTGAACAGCACTCATACATGGTCAACATGGGAAAGACAAAGGAGCATTCCAAGGCCATCAGAGACAAGATCGTGGAGGGTCACAAGGCTGGCAAGGGGTACAAAACCCTTTCCAAGGAGTTGGGCCTACCTGTCTCCACTGTTGGGAGCATCATCCGTAAGTGGAAGGCTTATGGAACTACTGTTAGCCTTCCACAGCCTGGACAGCCTTTGAAAGTTTCCTCCCGTGCCGAGGCCAGGCTTGTCCGAAGAGTCAAGGCTAACCCAAGGACAACAAGGAAGGAGCTCCGGGAAGATCTCATGGCAGTGGGGACATTGGTTTCAGTCAATACCATAAGTAACGTACTCCACCGCAATGGTCTCCGTTCCAGACGAGCCCGTAAGGTACCTTTACTTTCAAAGCGTCATGTCAAGGCTCGTCTACAGTTTGCTCATGATCACTTGGAGGACTCTGAGACAGACTGGTTCAAGGTTCTATGGTCTGATGAGACCAAGATCGAGATCTTTGGTGCCAACCACACACGTGACGTTTGGAGACTGGATGGCACTGCATACGACCCCAAGAATACCATCCCTACAGTCAAGCATGGTGGTGGCAGCATCATGCTGTGGGGCTGTTTCTCAGCCAAGGGGCCTGGCCATCTGGTCCGCATCCATGGGAGGATAGATAGCACGGCCTACCAGGAGATTTTGGCCAAGAACCTACACTCCTCCATCAAGGATCTTAAGATGGGTCGTAATTTCATCTTCCAACAAGACAACGACCCAAAGCACACAGCCAAGAAAACCAAGGCCTGGTTCAAGAGGGAAAAAGTCAAGGTGTTGGAGTGGCCTAGTCAGTCTCCTGACCTTAACCCAATTGAAAACTTGTGGAAGGAGCTCAAGATTAAAGTCCACATGAGACACCCAAAGAACCTAGATAACTTGGAGAAGATCTGCATGGAGGAGTGGGCCAAGATAACTCCACAGACCTGTGCCGGCCTGATCAGGTCTTATAAAAGACGATTATTAGCTGTAATTGCAAACAAGGGTTATTCCACGAAATATTAAACATAGGGGTTGTATAATAATTGACCCACACTTTTATGTTTAAAATTTATTAAAATTCAACTGAGCAACATAACTTTTTGGTTTGTAAGATTTATGCTTCTGTTAATAAATCCTACTCTCGTTTGCAGTTTGAAGGCTTTAACTTATTTGCATGTTATCAAACCAGCTAAATCTGCAGGGGTTGAATACTACTTTTAGTCACTGTATGTGCATATAGAATATGACAACAGTATAGATCACATGTATTATGCTCTGTTTCCATGGCAATAGTTTCTAGGAGGAAAAAGATCTCCTTCTGCAGTTTCCATGGAAACAATTCCCTACTGAGATAGGTGCCTTAGAGGGAAATGAGGTGAATGGCAATGAGAATGGCTACACGTCTGATGAGGCGCAGGAGCAGGATTGGATGTCACTAAGGCAGACCTGCCATGCTATTAGATGCTTTTTCAGGGGCAGAGCAGACGGCTGCAGAGCACAGAATATGTAATGTTTTCCTTCGATGAAAGGAAAGATTATGTGTCCTCATTTTTTACATGAACCAGACTACAGACCTTTCCTTATGAGCCCTCCAGAACGCAGGCACCTGTGCTCTGGATATTGCTTATAGTGCTTACTTTGTAGTTAACGGTAAATATGCTTCCAGTTTCTGCATATTATGAATAGCTACAATACTAAGATATGCTCTGATGTTATGTCTATGTGCTGTATGTATACTCTGCATGGTATATATAAATTTGTGCAGTTTTATGTGACTTAGCGTTTATTACTTGTACACATAAGTGCTATGTAGTGCTTTTTTTTCTCTTTTTTTGTCTCTTTTTTGCTTATCACATATCTATAGTTAATTGTGATTTATTGTTTTAATCGTACTATATTCTGAAGTTCTATTTCCAAGTCATTTACAAATAAAATTCATATTATTTTCCATAAAAAGATAAACGCAAACATGGCTTACATCCACTTTCAAAGAATAATGTTGATTTTGTTTTCTGCATATTTAGCTTATTTTAATAATTATTAGGTATGATTAGGATAGGTCATCAACGCCTCATTGGTAGGGGTCCAACCTTTTGATTTGAATCGGAGGCAGATGTGCAGTACCCTGCCATGGCCACTATCAGAGAGGGAGCAGTTCCAGTTGACGGCTGACACCGAGAACAGCTGATTGGCGGGGTGCAGGGTGTCGGACTCCGACCAATCAGACATTGATGACCTATCTTAAGTAATAAAGTAGTGGACAACCTCTTTGACAAAGATAGAGGTCTTCTAAATGACAATTTATAACACTGCTCCATTAGTATATCAGCAACTTTTCAGCCGTAAGCAGTCTGCACTACCAGCATGTTCATTTTATAAAATAATAATGTCTCAGTTTGAAATGCAGTTTTATTATTATTGGACTCTACTGTTATATATTCATTAACATAAAAAGTCTCTACTAATAAACTCATTTTATCAACTGAATGATATATTCCAAAAATGCTACTCAGATATTTAAAGCTTTCAAATATCAGTCTGATGAGAAAATTGCACCAAACTGTTGGGAAAGGTCCCATTTCAAACAATGGAATGAGTTCCTTCATCAGTTTTCCAACCGGCTTTTTAGTTAAATGCTGCATAAAAAATACAATAAGAAAGCCTTGGGTGGCCATTGACCAAAGATGAAATTTCCCAAATTGATTGATGAAACAGTCATGAGCTATTTTAGTTGTCTATCAAAGAAAACCATATTCGGCTTCTCTGTTAGTTCTGACTGTAGACGGACATGACGTATGCAGCTCTAAAGTATGGACGTTCCATCATGTAACTCTCGGTATCTCACCTAACTATTAATTAATTGCATAGTGGATACTATATAGTTACCGGCAGTGAACATTGAATTTTCAAGAATAGTGATGTTTCTTTTGTAGGGGGTATATATTTTTTTTTCCTTAATCCCACTGCTATAGTAATTTCATATATATTTTTCTCTATATGTACAGTACAAAAGTTTGGACACACCTTCTCATTTAAAGATTTTTCTGTATTTTCATGACTATGAAAATTGTACATTTACACTGAAGGCATCAAAACTATGAATTAACACATGTGGAATTATATACTTAACAAAAAAATGTGAAGCAACTGAAAATATGTCTTATATTCTAGGTTCTTCAAATTAGCCACCTTTTGCTTTGATGACTGCTTTGCACACTCTTGGCATTCTCTTGATGAGCTTCAAGAGGTAGTCACCGGAAATGGTTTTCCAACAATCTTTAAGGAGTTCCCAAAGATGCTTAGCACTTGTTGGCCTTCACTCTGCGGTCCAGCTCACCCCAAGCCATCTCAATTGGGTTCAGGTTTGGTGACTGTGGAGGCCAGGTCATCTGGCGTAGCACCCCATCACTCTCCTTCTTGGTCAAATAGCCCTTACATAGCCTGGATGTGTGTTTGGGGTCATTGTCCTGTTGAAAAATAAATGATGGTCCAACTAAATGCAAACCGGATGGAATAGCATGCCGCTGCAAGATGCTGTGGTAGCATGCTGGTGCAGTATGCCTTCAATTTTGAATAAATCCCCAACAGTGTCACCAGCAAAGCACCCCCACACCATCACACCTCCTCCTCCATGCTTCACGGTGGGAACCAGGCATGTAGAGTCCATCCGTTCACCTTTTCTGCGTCACGCAAAGACACGGTGGTTGGAACCAAAGATCTCAAATTTGGACTCATCACACCAAAGCACAGATTTTCACTGGTCTAATGTCCATTCCTTGTGTTCTTTAGCCCAAACAAGTCTCTTCTGCTTGTTGCCTGTCCTTAGCAATGGTTTCCTAGCAGCTATTTTACCATGAAGGCCTGCTGCACAAAGTCTCCTCTTAACAGTTGTTGTAGAGATGTGTCTGCTGCTAGAACTCTGTGTGGCATTGACCTGGTCTCTAATCTGAGCTGCTGTAAACCTGCGATTTCTGAGGCTGGTGACTCAGATAAACTTATCCTCAGAAGCAGAGGTGACTCTTGGCCTTCTTTTCCTGGGGCGGTCCTCATGTGAGCCAGTTTCTTTGTAGCGCTTGATGGTTTTTGCAACTGCACTTGGGGACACTTTCAAAGTTTTCCCAATTTTTCGGACTGACTGACCTTCATTTCTTAAAGTAATGATGGCCACTTGTTTTTCTTTCTTAGCTGCTTTTTTCTTGCCATAATACAAATTCTAACAGTCTATTCAGTAGGACTATCAGCTGTGTATCCACCAGACTTCTGCACAACACAACTGATGGTCCCAACCCCATTTATAAGGCCAGATATCCCACTTATTAAACGTGACAGGGCACACCTGTGAAGTGAAAACCATTCCTGGTGACTACCTCTTGAAGCTCATCAAGAGAATGCCAAGAGTGTGCAAAGCAGTCATCAAAGCAAAAGGTGGCTACTTTGAAGAACCTAGAATATAAGACATATTTTCAGTTGTTTCACACTTTTTTGTTAAGTATATAATTCCACATGTGTTAATTCATAGTTTTGATGCTTTCAGTGTGAATGTACAATTTTCATAGTCCTGAAAATACAGAAAAATCTTTAAATGAGAAGGTGTGTCCAAACTTTTGGTCTGTACTGTATGTAGACTTAGAAAGTGACTTGGTTACCAGGATTTTGCTGCTTATTAATGTGAGCTAAAGATTAGAAATGGCATCATAATTTGTATTTATAGAACAGAATAATACCAGTGGATAATAAGAACAGAAATATACCAGCAATTTGTCATTTGTAATTTTGCTGATGACAATGCAGCTGTGATTTTCTATGACAATCAGCTATTTCCTCCTATAGATACACTGCATAAGTGTCTACTATTAAAAAAAAACATTTCTAACTAAATCGTGCCACTGTATAACCTACACAAAATGTGTAAAAGAAAACTGATTCCAAAAGAATATATTCTTATAAAATTCCAAGTGACAGCAACCCGATCAAGGGATGTGGTATAGGGCCGCACAGACATTGTTCTCCATGTTACCCATCCAGGAATCATTGCTGTAATAAAGCATCTCCTGTAATTAGGTGATATCTTGTAAGAAAGTATGTCATTGTCACATATGTAGTTGTATTGTTGCGCAGCCATAAGTAGCATTCGTAGACAAACTCCATGAACATGGTAACATTTTTGCTTCCCGCTGTCACCCTCAAGCAATTCACAGACAGTCATAGCCAATTTCAAGTGAAATGACAGCTGGATTCAAGAGTTTCATGGAGCTCAGAGACATATCAGAGTTTTTCTACAGATTTCTGGACATTTCCCATGAAAAATATTCCCTTTATATGGCCTAACTTTATGGACCTTACTACTAGTTTCCATTCACACTTTACTGAATGCATAGCCTGAAAATTATATGTTCAAGAATCATGAGTAAAGTATATTAAATCTTGTTTATCAATAAAGTTTAAAATAAGACATTCATCTGACCTATTAAAGTCTATGGACTCATTCAGCTTAAAGAAGCTTCATAAAGTTTTTTTTTGTAATCCAGACTAATTCTGTGATGGTGTGTAAGTATTAAAATATTTATCCATCACCGTCTTTTCTGGTTTCTGGCACCAGTCCAGTCCCACACGAGCGCTCTGCAGCTATGGCGGCTCACAAAGCATCTACAGTGTGGGGCGATGGCTGTTTTTCCAGTACAAGGGCTCATTCAGACATGCCTTTTTCACGTACATATTCTATCCATGGTTTCACGGTTGGGACACATGGCTACAATAATCCATGGAGCTGTTCACATGTGTGTCGACAAAAGAAAATCACGGAGACTTGTCGAAAACTTGATGAAAATTGACTGAAAAATACTGATGACATTAATATAGTTTTTTTTTATTTTGCATACATGAGAAATCACGGACGTCTGAATGAGGTCTAAGTCTGAGACGGAGAATAAGGCTCCATAAACTTACACAGATAAAGTGACTTCCGGTCCACACATAAACAGTCAGATGATTAGTCTGATTTTGGGTTATTTGGGCTAGAAGAGGTCGCAGTCAACTGGAAAAGACGACGATCATTTAGAGTTTTCATACACTTACACTCCATAACATACATAATTGAGTCGGAATAAACATTATATAAAACATCAGCAGACTTCCCTTGCTCCAAATCTGTGACACACATGTGAACAAAGCCTTAATAAGTCCACCTATAACAGATCGTTTCCTAAAATAATGATAATATAATTTATTTATTTCTATAGCGTTACACTTTACAATTCAGAGGGGACAAGTACAGATAAAATCAGACATTAGGCTGTGTATAGAGAAGAGTGAGGCACTGCAAGTGGAGGCTGTGTACAAGGTGACGGGGAAAATGAGAGGTGTGATGGGAAAACGAGAGTAGTGAGGTGCTGCTGCAGTATGAGGCTGTGTAGAGACAAGAGTGAGGCGCTGCAGGTGGAGGCTGTGTATAAGGCCACATTCACACATTCAGTATTTGGTTAGTATTTCACAATACACGGGCGGGGGGGTCTCACACAGTGTTTCCCCCCTCTCACCCAGCGCAATCCCCCATGTCCCCACATGTCTCCGCTGCCCTCAGCCTGTCACAGCCCTGTCATGGACAGCGTGCAAGCTGGGCTCACACTGCACAAGGGGGGGGTTCACAATACACAGGGGGATCTCTCAATACAAAAGGGGTCTCACACTGCAAGGGAAGGGTGCTCACAATACCCAAGGGGGGATCTCACAAAACACGGGGGGTGTCACACTGCAAAGGAAGGGGCGCTCACAATACACAGGGGGTTTCACACTGCAAGGGGAGGGGTACTCACACTGCAAGGGGACAGGGGCTCACAACTAACCACAGTTAGTTACTATGCCCTGGCAGCGACGGGCTCTTCAGCTAGTGCTAAATATTTTCAAAAAATTGCAAGCAACCTATTTTGCTTAATAGGTGCAGAAAATCTGCAACAGCAAAAACTTAGCAAAAACTCATCGTGGGAACGCAGTCTTAAGGGTATGCCACACTAAGCGAGATCGCTAGCGAGATCGCTAATGAGATCGCACCTGCATCACCATTTTATGACGCAGTAGCGATCTCGTTAGCGACTTAGCTGTGTGATTCCAAACACAACTCATCAGCGATCTGTGATTCCAAACACATCTCATCAGCAGGGCCGGATTAACGTAGGGGCTGATGGAGCTGCAGCTCCAGGCCCCTTGTTAGAGATAGGCCCAGTAGCGTAGCTACCGGGGGGGCAGAGGGGGCGGGTGGCCCCGGGCCCCGCGCTCGGAGGGGGCCCACCTGGAGCTACGCTACTGTAACTGTATCGGCGTGCACAGCACGCCGACACAGTTACTTTCTGCGGCATGGCAGGGAGAATCAATCTCCCTGCTCTGCCGCCCGGCCGCTATGGGGCCCCTGAGCAGGCGGTGGGGGGCCCGGTGCCAGCAGTGGGCCCCCCGCCCGTCATCGCAGGGTCAGCTGTATCGGCATCCAGCCAATACAGCTGACCGCATTGAGAGAGAAGGAGCGAGCGCTCCTTCTCTCCCATAATCCCCCTCTCAGCGTCTGACAGCGGGCGCGATGACGTCACTGCCCGGCGCCGGCAGTCAGACGCTGAGAGGGTGAGCAGTGCAGGAGCCGGGAGCAAGAGAGGTGAGTACAGAATTTATTATTTTTGTAAAGGGGGTACATTATAGTACAGAGGCTGCCTATGGGGTGCATTATAAGTAAGGCTGCATATGGGGTGAATTATAAGTACGGCTGGATATGGGGGTGCATTATAAGTAAGGCTGCCTATGGGGTGCATTATAAGTACGGCTGGATATGGGGGTGCATTATAAGTACGGTTGGATATGGGGGTGCATTATAAATACGGCTGGATATGGGGTGCATTATAAGTACGGCTGGATATGGGGTGCATTATAAGTACGGCTGCATATGGGGGAGTGCATTATAAGTACGTAAGTACAGCTGGATATGGGGGTGCATTATAAGTAAGGCTGCATATGGGGT
>JARQOD010000001.1:168800205-168819786 GCA_033576555.1 Oophaga sylvatica | reverse complement strand
TGTGTGTGGTTTTCTGTGTCTAGTTGCGGTGCTTTGTGTGTGTGGTGTGGTGTGTGTGTGTGTTTATGTGGAAGTGTTGTGTGCTGCGTTGTGATGATGGGCAGGCTTGCGAAATGGGGGGCATTGAGTGGGGGAAGAGATGATGGGCAGGCATTGTGATGAGGGGGAAAGATGATGATGGAGGCATTGCTGGATGGGGAGAAGATGATGATGGTCAGGCATTGCGATAAGGGGAGGCTTGTGGATGGGGAGAAGATGAATAATGGCAGCTTTGATGAAATGGGAGGCATTGGGATGGGAGAAGATGATGATGGCAGCATTGCTAAAGGGGGCATTGATGGATAAAGAAATAATATGGCAGTATTTATATTACAGTAACGTATAATAATATAATATTATATATTATTACATATGGGAGAACGAGTTATTTTAGTCCGGCCCTCTAAAACCATCCCAATTTCTCATGGGGCCCCCCCCCTGGAAAAATTTAATTGCCACCCCTGCTCAATTCTAATTCCGGCCTTTTCCCCCTCCTTTTTATCTACCTTTCAGGCTCCCCGGTGGTCTGAGGAAGGGAAAGGTGTGTATGCCTGAGGGCCTCTTGTGGAAATCCTTTAGTGCCCCCTTTAGGATTTGTGGCCCGCGCAGCTGGGTTCCACACTACCAAAAGGGTCTTCTACCAATGGAAAAGGGTCCGAATATTATACCGGATATTTCATTTTTTTTAAACATTTTACAAATTTCTACATTTTCTTTTTTTTCGTCAAAGGGGTGCAGAGTTACTTAATAAAAAAATGAACTTTTTTGAATTACCAAAAAACAAAGAGAAAAAATGTAAAGGGGTTGAATACTTTCCAACCCACTGTACATACTTTGCAGGGACACGCCTCGCTCTCCATACACGGACGAGCCTCAGCTCACAGTGTATGGAGCAAAATTAGGCAGATTATTGATTTGGACCGGAGAAACCCCTTTAAGAATCTTTGAGCTACACCCTTGTAAAAATCAAAAAATTTAGCATAAAATAAAAATGCCATATCGTGGACCTTATTAGTGGATTTGAATTAAAAAAAAACAAAAAAAAACAAGAATATCAGGGAAACAGCCATAATAAATGAACTAAATGTGACCGGACAGTCCCAATGGGCCACATTAGATTCCCTATCAGTATGTTTTTTTTGGAGTGTGGGAGGAAACCCACAAACACGGGAGAACATACAAACTCCTTGCAATGTTGGCCTTGGTGGGATTTGAACCCAGGACTCCACCTGCTCTGCAGTGCTATCCACTGGCCCCATGCTGCCAAAAAACATAGCTAAGCAGTCTTCACAATATCCTCTTTCATCAACGCGTTTACACCAAAATTCTGGCTAAAAAGCTTTGAAAATCCAAAAATTTTTGACACAACTGCTCAAAATTTTCAGACTTTTGGTTCCACGCCATTTTTGCCAGCTCCTATAAACATCAGAGCTGGTGAAGGGTGTGGCATCCCCGCTTGTCAAAATTCAGGGAGGGCTGCATTCCTTAGGGCCAATGGAGGCACCAACGCTTTTCAACACATCAAATTCATAAGAGGCATGTACAACTTAGGTGGTAACACATTAACCTAAAACCTATGTTTCCCCTCCGCATTGCCCCCAGGTGTGTAAACTTTTTTTTTTTACAGAATTATTAGTTTGCCACTTTTCTAATTATTACAACCATTGCAGCTAATAAAAACACACACTGCGTCCTGCATACAGCTGACACAAAGGAAGTTATTTCTTTTGATATTATTGAATCAAAAAGTCAGGGAATTTCTGGGAAGGCTTTAAGGAAAACATGAGAGATGGGTTTTTCTGTTGTAGGCCCGAAGCCCCGTCTGTACATTACTGCACCACAACATGAACCATAGGGCTTGGATGGACTATGCTAGGAAAACAGAGAATAAAGCAACAGAAACATGGAATGAGAATCACCATGGAATTAGGTCACAGATTTAAGATAATGCTAATGTTCTAAATTCACAGAAGTTGATCCCCCAAAAGCCAACAACGAAAAGCTAGAAAGGGAAATCATCTATGTGTATTCATAAATTTTTTCCCTTTGCATTTAGGTTTGAAAGTACAAATCTGCATTACAGGAGTTCCCAGCTTTAAAACACTTTTATTTGGACTGATTTTGAAAACCTTTCAAACTCTTTTCTTTAATAGGATTGACACAAATAACCTATAGACCTCATGATGATGTGTCCGCTGTCAATAATAACAAAAGGGACAGGCGAGGGTGCTAGGGGGTTCAGCTCGGGAGGGGGGAAACATCTGAGAGAGCCCCTAACCATAACGCTAATTACAACTATTGTGGCACAGTGATATTTTTTGCCATATGGAGACAATAGCAGTAGATGCAAGCCAGCAGAATTTCACGTGATTACGTAGTTAATTTATCCTTCAGAAACATTGTTACTTTTGCATCTGGCCCAGACCGACATGAAAACTTCTTCCAGCAGGACCGTCTGCAGGATTACAACAAAGACACATTTGAGTTCTCACTAGAGATGACGACTTTGCTTTGGGAGGGGTTTTATCGGGTTTTGTTTGGCCCCGACTTTTCCAAAAGTCGAGTGGGGAAAGAAGTTGGCAGACTATCGAAAAATTTAGCGGAAACCCACCCCAATGCAATCAAGGGGGGAAAAAAACGCAGTGAGTGGAGGACAGTGAACACACCTAAGTGCCCATTTCAATCCCAACAATCAATTCTTTATTTTAACTTTCAACCTTAATTACTTTATAAGCTCTCTGCAACTGTGATGTTCGAAGGGGCCACAGACGGAGTCATCACCTCTCTGACCTGAATGCACGTCAGGAAACGCGGGGAAAAACTCACAGCGGTGGAGCAGGGAGAGGTAAGTATTGCAAATGCGGGGGCCCGATAGCCGGGGGGGCACAATTGTGGCGCCGGGAACTGGCACAGGGCCCTTATATCCCGTGTCCCTACGGCGATGGGCCTTCCCCCTTCCAGGGGACCGGCACTTTGCCCGGTGAGTCAGGTGCGACCCCGGCCCTGAGGGGGTACAGCCCAGTTAGGGAGGTGGCAAATGTTGGGTGTAGGCTCGTTCACCTGCAAATGGAGGAATTGGAGAAGTGAAGGAAGAGGAGGAAAAGCGAGCCAATTTCTGGCAACCTAGTGTCATCAGGAAGGTGGTACAAAATCATTGAAACCCGGCATGTTCATTTTAATGAAGTGAAATCACCAACATTTTGTGCCGCCAGGCCTTCTTTCTGCAGATTGATCCCGCCTGAAGACCTTTCTGATAGCCACACCAGCTGGGCAAGCAAGCTCCTGTAAGGCATATTGTACCAATTCAGGGCCAGGTGTCCAGTTTACAGCCCAGTAGTCAAAGGGAATGAACTGGAGGGAGAACATCGATAGGGAAGATGTAATTTTGAACCATAGTTGACAACTGCTGTCTCCTGTCTGTTTGCAATCGATTCAGTATTTACCAGTCGTGTGACGTTACTCGAAAAATCAGACCGCAACATGGTCATGAAAACCCCTGTCTCCAACGCCACTTCGCTGTGTGCACCACGAACACCTCTTCTATTTGGCCCATACGGGCTCGTGGTTAGAACCTGCACTTCTGCTGGTGTGCTGGGAAGCCTCTAACAAATGGTTTACCAGAGTTGCTTGTTTGTTCACCAATATTAGCTCTAGGTTCTCCTGTGGCATGATGTTCTGTAATTTGTCTTATAGTGTGGGATCGAGGATCTGGCCAACCAGTATCGCATCCTTCATAATTTTGGCAATGCGGGGGTATCTTTTTAGGATCTGCAAGACATAATCACACATGTGGGCCAATGTTCCAGGTGTCAATGATGCACTGCCAGTGGTGGGTGAGGAGCACTTTCTGCCAAATCCACATCCCTCCATCACGCACAAACCCTGTACCTGACCTTGGCAAGCCAACATTTCTCTTGCCCCCTGAGAAGCATCATCCTCCCAAAATAATATCCCCCTCACCTCCTCCTCCTCTTCCTCTTCTTCCCCACCTCGTCCAGGACAGTTTCCTGAGCAGACAATACCTGTCATCAAGGCTCCTCCTCCTCCGCTGCAGATGCCTGATCCTTAATGTACATCAAAGTTTGCATAGCAAACGCATAAGTGGGATGCTCATGCTATGATGGCGTCTTCTGTGCTTACCACCATGTGCATCCTCAAAACACTGAAGACTTTATAAGGTCTTTCAGCTTTGACCACTGCAACACCCGACAACTCGATGTCTGCCCTCAAACTGTTTGCCCGTGTATCCTCCCACAAATGCATTACAGCCTGAATCTGTTCGCACAGCCTCTCAACCATGTGCATGGTGGAGTTCCACCTTGTTGCAACGTCTATGATTAGGCGGTGCTTGGAAGGTGGAACGATCGCTGCAGCCTCTGCATACGACTGGAGTCTACGGGCGAGCGAACGGATGTGCGACACAGTCTTGGCACCTTATGGAGCAGGGCTGGTAACTCCGGATTATTATTTATGAAGCACTGCACCAACCAGTTCAAGGTGTGAGCCAGGCAAGGTCTGAGTTTTGCCAGGGCTATGGCTGCCACAAAAATTACGTCCGTTATCACTGACTACCTTGCCTGGCTCAAGATGTAGACTGCCCAGCCATGACTCAGTTTTGTCTCCGCTGCAAGTAGTCAGCCAGTACCTCCGCGATGTGTCTGTTGTCGCCCAAAGACATTATCTTTAAAACAGCCTGCTGAGCTTACCACTAGCTGTTCGATAGGGGGACACCTAATGAGATCAGTTTGGCAATGTAGGCGTTTCAAGCCAGTGAGGTTTTGTGTCCATCCACGCTTGCAAGTGCATGGTGTTTACATGTCTAAGCATGCACTGGTATTCAATTCAGAGATTTTTTCCTCGGCTAAAGGTAACTTCCGCACTTCTTACAGATACCTTTGCCTCATCAACAGATTTTGGTCAAAAAAGTGCACACTGCACTCTCCTACTAGGGGAAAACTTTCAGGGCTTGCACCTGTGATAATTTGACCGTCTGGCCAAGCTGTCCTGCAACCTTTTTGATTTTTAACACGTTTTGGACTGCTGCGGGCCTGCCAGATAACCGCAGCTGCGATGTCGATGCTGCTGCAGATCCTCCTCCTCTCCTGAGCTATTGCCACGGCACCCTCTTCTCCCAATGGATGCCAATCCGGGTCAACAACTGGGTCATCCATCACCTCCTCTTCATTTCATCTGCACCTTCCTCTGTGTCATCGTGTAAGGTGGTATATTATGCGGGAAGGGCACCTGAGTTTTCATCAGGGTCAGAATCTGGCTCAGTAGACTGCAGGGCAATGCAGTGCTCGGTGAATGTACCAGCAAATCATATAGCAGTGGCTGTGCATCAGTGCACTCATGCATATTCATCTTGGACTGGGTAATTCAGGATTTCGCTTGATAACCCAGGCATGGTATGTGAAAAGAGCTCCAAGGAGTAACTGAAGTATGGCCTGCCGCATCCTTCACTTTTGGTGGGGGTGAAGGACACAAGGATAGGTGTTGTTCCTGACCAGGAGCCTGCACTGACGACTCAGTGCTTGCATTTTTGAAACTCAGAAGAGGAGGCGATTGAGCTGGAGGCGTATCGGCAATGTAAGCCAAACCTGTTCCTGATTCTCTGGTTAAAAGCGTTTACCTACTCCCAGAAAAGGGAGCCTTCCAGGGCCTTCTGGAGGCCAGACGATGACGCAAGCTCAACACCTCCTGCCTTAGGTGCTATTGTGCTTTTGGCACTACCAGCAGATGCAACCACCACCATCAGTACCAGTTGCCCCCCGCCCACGTCCGCGGCATCTTCCACCAACTTCCTCATGTTTGGGAAAATGTACCAAAATACCACAGATATAAGTACTGTATGAGGAGCGTACAGCTATATACGGTGTAGGGAAAATTTCAATCTCCGTAATATTTCCGGAGTCACACACAGACGCTCTCTCAGTATAGTGACCGTAATACAAAGAACCGATATACGGCACTGTATCACAAGCGTACAGCCTGTATAACGGTGTAGGGAAAGTTCAATCTCCGTAATATAATTCCGGAGTCACACACAGACGCTCCCTCAGTATGGATTTGACCGTAATACAAAGAGCAGATATAAGGACTGTATCACAAGCGTACAGCTGTATACGGTGTAGGGGAAAATTTCAATCTCCGTATACCGTATAACTCTGGTATAAGCCACCCGAGTATAAGCCGACCCCCATAATTTTGCCACAAAAAACTGGGAAAACTTATCAACTCGAGTATAAGCCTAGGTGGAAAATGAGATTATGCCCCATATGCTGCCCCATTATTATGCCCCACAAGATGCTCCATGTATTGTGCCCCATATGCTGCCCCATGTATTATGCCTCACAAAGATGCTCCATAGATTGTGCCCCATATGCTGCCCTGTATGTGCCCCTTAGATGCTCCATAGATTGTCCCCCATAGATGCTCCATAGATTGTGCCCCATAGATGCCCATAGATTGGTGCCCCCATAGATGCTCCATAGATGTGCCCCCATAGATCTCCTTAGATTATGCCCCCATAGATGCCCCATGTATTATGCCCCCATAGAATGCTCCATAGATTGTGCCCCCATAGATTATGCCCCATAGATACTCCATAGATTATCCCCCATAGATGCGCCATAGATTATGCCCCCATAGATCTCCACAGATTATGCCCCCATAGATGCCCCATGTATTAAGCCCCCATAGATGCTCCAAGATTATGGCCCCTAGAGGCTCCACAGATTATGCCCCATAGATGCTCCATAGATTATGCCCCCATAGATGCCCCATGTATTATGCCCCATAGATGCTCCATAGATTATGCCTCCATAGATGCTCCATAGATTATGCCCCATAGATGCTCCACAGATTATGCCCCCATAGATGCCCACAGGTATGCCCCATAGATGCCCCATGTATTATGCCCCCATAGATGCTCCATAGATTATGCCCCCATAGATGCTCCTTAGATTAGCCCCCATAGATGCCCCATGTATTATCCCCCATAGATGCTCCATAGATTATGCCCCATAGATGCTGCTTGAATAGGCCCCCTTATCTGCCCGCAGCTGCTGCTGCAAAAAAAAAAAGACATACTCACCTCTCGCGCTGGGGCCAGATGCCGGTGTCCTGAGCAGGCGGGGACACCGGCGCGCTAGGGGGACAGGTTCCGGTGTCACCGCTTGCTCAGGGTCCCGGCACCTGTGATATTTACCGTCACCCGGTCCAACCGCTGAGCGCCGCTGTCTCCGGGTCCTCCAGCAGTAAATGATCAGGCAGAGGGCGTGGCGCGCAGTAACCACGTCATCGCGCCCTTGCCTGAACATCGCAGCAAGAGGACCCGAGGACACAGCGGCGAGCAGCGTGGAACGGGACAGGTAAATATCGCTTATACTCACCCTTCCGCCAGCGCGGTCTCTGCCCTGCTCTTCTCCCACGGTCTCCGCCCCAGTGTTCACGTCATGGTACCGCTCATTAAAGTCATGAATATGTGCATATTCATGACTTTAATGAGCGGTACCACCTGACGCTGAACACTGACCCGGAGACCGTGGGAGAAGAGCAGGGGCTGTAGAGAACCGCGCCGGCAGAGGGGTGATATATACACAGCTGCGCTCCGCCTCCCCCCCTGTATATGACTCGAGTATAAGCCGAGAGGGGGACTTCAGCCCTAAAAAATGGCTGAAAATCTCGGCTTATACTCGAGTATATACGGTATATCCCGGAGTCGGGGGCAGAAGCCACACCTCAGGGACACATCTAAGGTTGGGGACCTATTTTAAAACTGAATATTTCAGCGTTGCAGGGGTCCAAAAAAAAAAGAGCCACCTTCACAGACTGCTGCATTAGTGGCGTAAGGTGGCTCTTTTACTTCAAAACGCCGGGGGGGGTGGACATTCCTTAAATAACCATGTTAGGAATATAGCCAAAAATAAAGAAGGATGATGCCTCATGTAAAATGCTTAAGGTGAGGGCCCTTACCGTACAAAAGTGAACAAAGGATTTGCACATTTTATCCATTTATCCCACAGATAAGGAGGGAATGGTGGGATCTTTGCTTCAGCCCAGCGTCAAAGTGCAGTGTAAGGAGGTGGCAGGGGACCCTCACTTGCCTCCTCTACCTGGACACTGTTCACATATTGCATGTGCCCTCATTGTTTACCATGTTATTACACTGTGACATACTGTAATGTCATGTATGGTGCATAGGCTTAGTGAAGAATAGAAGATAGTAAAGGACCATAGGGGAATTAGAGTAAGGGGGATATCATAGAGAATAGAATAGGAGTGTTATTAGCATAGGGGTTTGGCAGCTGGAGGATTACAGGGCAGGCAGTGCAGAGTGATAGGGATACAGGAAGACACTTCCTATATAGGGGGCAGAAGCCCGGCAGGCTGCCCAGGCAAGTTGTGAGCAATGGAGGAAGCAGAATGCCAGCTGTGGTATTAGCTGCTAAAGCATAAGGGGCACCAGCTCAATAGGACCATCCCAAGAGGATCCAGGGTCTACGACTGGGGTGGGAGCAGCTGAGATGGCTTCCTAGCACCTTATCCCATTGGAACGGACAAGGGGTTGACAGGGAGCTGCTGACGCTGAAGGCACGGATGGGACACAGACTGTCCAGAGTACGCAGGATTGCAGAGAGAAGGAAGACAGAGCTGATAGAGAGGATAGAGGCTGCCCGATGGCAGGAAAAATAAGAATGTCTCTGTGCTTATCCTGTGCTGCCAGTGGATGAATGCCCTATTGATTAGTAAAGTTCAACTGCGCAAAAGAACTGTGACTCTGAATGTTTTTGTGGAACTCAGGAACGCGGAGCCGAGTGAACAGAACCTGAGAGGATCCTGGCAGTGAATGTAAGTGTACTGCTGGCACATGCACATGCAAAAGAGGGACCGTATTTTATCGTGGGGCGCCAGGGTGGGGAACAGTAAGCCCCTTTCCATAACTACCACCCGGCACCTTACGCAACTCCTATCTAATAGGTCAATAGGACCATGTTGCCTCGAAGCTTGAAGAAGGTTTTGGTTTTAGAAAAAAAAAAACCCCTTTTGGGGGATACTGGATAATTAATGGTTTGCGGTTGCGGATATAACTGTGGATTCTGATGAATAAAAAGTTCCCTTGATTTAGTTTCTATGAACGCATTCAGGGAACAACTCCTCTTCTTAGACTTAATAGGTATCTGAATTCATTCATTTGTGGTTTTGATGGCAGAGTTTCGATTTGGTACAGCGATTGTACTAACAATTTATCAAAGTTTTTATAAACAAAGGAAATTTAAAACTTTATTAAGCAAAATCTTCCCTATCCTTAATAATGTAATGTCCACATCACATTACATATGTAACGGGATTCAAAAATGTCAAAAAACCAAAAAGCGGCCCAATAAATCCCTTAAATCAATGGGGTCTACTGGGGCATCCTTGGAATCAAACAATGGGTCCTTATGGCCATGCTATATAAGTCTAAGGAAAGGTGAAGAAGCTTTTAAAGAATATATGTAACACCCCTTCAGGGCTACCACGGTACGTGGGTGTTATGGGGGGCTCACCTTTTTTTAGGCGCAGTGCCTCCACCCGAATCTTATTGGAGCCTCTTAGACTGCGAAGGCTGTTATCTTCTCCGGGACTGATTCGGGAAACCCCTGCCTATAGCTCAGTACACCTCACCCAAAACGGATAAAACAGTTTAAGGTTTATGGATAGCAGAAAAAAAATGAAGTGTTTTAAAGAAAAAATCAATACAGGAACGGGCTCTATAAAAATCATTACACACCCAACCCAATTCTTTCCCCCACCCTGCAAATAAACTAGCAGGGTTCCCCTTTTTCCTTTATTAACCCGTCCAAAGTTGGGGCCAGTTGCCCGCATGTTGGCGCGCCAATTTATAACCGTTGGTGCACTTAGGCTCCGAAGGTAAATAACTGGGCGTATGTACTCACGAACGGGCGGTTGAACCACAGTCTCAAAAGGGGCACTAAAACGGTGCGTCTCCACGTGTAGTTTTTCCCTGGACCCCAAGGGGGCGGGGATTCAGGCCTTTTTTAAGGTGGGAGTGGGCAACCTCCGAGTCCTTAAGGGTTCTTCTTCACCTTGACCGGGCTGGCCTCTCTCCAGATTCGCAGGTAATCAGAGGGGACTGGAACGCTCCGCCTTTAGAGGAAACAGTCCACAGCGCTCCATCTTTACAGAACCCTCCGCCTCTCACTTTCTTCACTTCCCCCCCCAGCTCCCCCCCCAAGTTTCCTCCTCCCTCCTAGCTTGTCATCGACTGAAACAAGGGCCATGGGAATTGTAGTCCCCCCAGCCAGGGAAAAAACCATTAATTCGAAGTCCCGTTTAACACACTGCAAAACTCTTCGGCTGTAAATCCCAGTATACAGTAGCTGCTCTGACAGTTCCATGGCAGGTGTTACATTCTCCCCCGGTAGTCATTGAAAGGGGCCCTCCGACATGAGGACTCACCACCGAAACATGAATGGGGGAAGGATCCTGACTAACACCAAATTTACATCAAAAACCACCTCCTGGACACCATGGAAGATACCGAGAAAAAGGGGCCAAACAGAATTTGAATTTTGGGGTACAACCGGGGCTCAGTGGATGTCCCATTCGTCATAAGTCAACACATGGGGGGCCTAAGTCCCCTTGGGACAAGGGGGTACGGGGGCCCCCCTTCCTCATCCCCGACTCTTGTTCTCAAAACGGGCTCCCCGGTGAATCTCTCATTCAATAAATGCCCCTTCGAACTTTTCCTCCAAAGGGGCGGGGTGCCTCGCCTCCTGAAAATGTCCCTTTTCTTTGTTTCTACTTTCAGGGTTGGTTTTCAGGGTCTAAAGCCCATGGGGCATGGGTCCGCCCCCCCTGTACTCCATTACTCGGCCCCATTCATCCCCAACTCGTGTCACATCCTCCGAGGCAACTCCAGTCGGGGGGGTTTTTACACCTTGGCTTTCCTTTGCCTGAAAATTTGTATACCCTCCTTGATTGGCAAGGGGTAAGGATTTTTTTCCCACAGGCAACAGATGATGTCGATGAAGGTTTTAACAGCTCCACCCCCTTTTCGGGCTTCCTCTTAGGCCGGAACACCGGGCAACTTCTCCACCCACGTAAGGTCAGGACACACCGTCAGCAAAGCTTGTGCTTCCCAGGAAGGCCCAAAAGCTGAATAAAATCTGTCTCCAGGTTAAACTTGTCTCGAACCCACGTCGTAGCGGTCTTTTGCCTTCCCGCCGACCGAGGCCTCTCTGCCAATTTGTAAGCTTTGCAAATCTTCTTTTAGCTGGGACACTATTTTAAGTAGGTTTCCCATTAAACGGTCAATGGAGTCCCAAAAATACCCGGTAGCGGGCTTTCTCCAAACAGAGAAATAAGGAGAATATCCAGTTGACTCATTTGGGTGCAATTTAGGCATAAACCAACGGGGCCCCATGCCGCCCAGTGTCCCCTTCTTCCTGGGATCTAAAGTCCAACTGTTCAAAGGGTACGGTTGGAATCTCTCAGGTTGAGGGACCCCGGGGGGGGATATGGCGGGTCTGGATTTCTTGACCCACAGAAGCGCATAGTCCTTGATTATTCAACTTTCGAATCCCTTCCTTATCGGTTGGGCGGGAGGCAGCCCGTAATGAACAAAGAAATTTCCCCATAATGTTTTTGCCCAGAATTGCCCTTTGATTCTTTAGTGGGGTAGGCCTGGGCATATCGGGTAAAGGTCAGTGACCACTAAAAATTTACGACATTGCTTTCATCAGGCCGATGGGAGGAAACAATGCACACTAGTTCAAGTGGGCCACACGGAATGTTCACAGGGGGGCTGTTCCAAAGGCAAGGTTTTCTCAACACACACCGGGAGCAGATTTGCAGTTTTTCTTCAATATCCGCTTCCGGAGGCCAATAGAATCGTCGCCACGAGACTCGTAGTCTTTTCGATGCAAGATGTCCATGGTCACAGCAGGGATTAGACCATCTTCCGAAAACGGGTGGGTAACACCAGCCCGGCGGACTCCTCCCTTTTGGCCCTTGCTCTGGAATATACCCATTTTTAACACTAGCGACTCAGCTGCGAGTCAGCAGACAGCCCTTGTTTTTAAAATGCATTCTTTTCGGGCCTCCAGCCCCTTTCCCCACCATCGAATACCCCCACTGGACCTTTCCCTGCACGCCGTCCGACTTGATTAGAGTCGGAGGGAGAGGTCGGGGTTACATTTGTCCTCGACAGTACGACAACGGGAGCGCTTCGCTGATGCTCCTAAGATTTAGCACAGCACTGCAGAGTGAGGGCTCATTCGATGTCTAGGCACCAGAGTCTCACCTCAGGGGCAGGGACCCTATCCTCCTCCTTCTTCCTCATTTAAAGGTTCACTAGGCAGGCAGAGAGTGTTCTGATCAATGTTACTATCCCTGGTCATTTTAAGCTGAAATCATACAGAGGAGGCGGCAAGCCACCGGTACCCGTGGCACCAGTTTTGTGTGGTTTCACGTGGTTAATGGATTGTTTCATATAAACCCCCGAAGCGTACCCCATAGAGGTAGTCGCAGCTTCCACTCCCCATTTCAGGCCAAAACTCCAGTTTTGAGCGGGTGTTGCTTCACGGGGAGTCAATCCTCGACTAATGTAGTAAACGGGACTAGACAGCCATCTGGCCGAAAGAATCCCTCCTAGCCGGCGAGAAAGCCTATATGTAACACATATGGTTTACTGGCGTCTGCTAGGCCAACACTGGGTTTGGTCAAACTTGACTTCATTTTTCGAGCCTTCGCAAAGGGTTTCCATCTTTCCCCAAAAGGTTCATTCTCGGAAGTAGTCCTTTTCCCTACCTTGAGGGGCGGGCTGTCCCGCCGGAAGGGGGGGATACCCCTGGGTAAGAGCTTAAGGCTTCGCAATCCGAAGTTACGGGGTACAAATCTTCGGTAGTATCCACAAATCCTAAAAAGGCCCTAAGCTCCCCCACTTGGGGGCTTAGGCCAGTTACCAAGCCTCCACTTTGCGGGGTCGGGGAAATTCCTTCCTGCGTATGGCCCCACATATTTCACGTCGCTGGCAAATCCGGGCACTTATCAAGGGAAACTTCAACCCAGCCTCCTTAAACCGATCCGCACCTTGAACAACCGCTGGTTGTTTTTCCAGGTCTCCCCAAAAACAATAAGATATCGAGTAACCAAGACCCCCCGTAAGTGGCATGTCCCCCCACTACTTTGTCCAACATCCGAAAAGTGGCCGGAGCACCTGTCAGTCCGGGCGTCTTTGAACCGAAGAACCCAATGGGGCAGATAAAAGCGGTTTCCTTGATCTTCCTTTGACATGGGTATCTATATAACCACTCCGGAGATTAACACAGAAAACCATTGGCTCCCTTCAGGCAATCAAAGCTTCATCAATTCGGGGAAGTGTATGGTCAGAACCGTACGTTTGTTCAAAGTCGATAATCCACACACATCCAATAGCCCATTTTTTTTTCGAGCATCACAATGGGGAAGCATATGGGCTTACTTCATAGACTCCTGTGAACATACCGCGTAGATGGCCTACATCTTCGATTCCCCGGGGCCAATTCTTCGGATCTTCTCGGAAGGCTTTTGATCTTCAACCGAATGCGATGCCTTTTCTCCTTGGGCGGCCCATGTCCCCCTTCGCCAAAAGGGAAAACCCCCCGCTCATCAGCCGTCGATGCTAGCCTCCTCTCTTTCTCCTTTCCTCACTTCCTTCAAAAAAAAAAGGGTCAAAGCTTTCAGTGCGTTTCCCCTCTTCTCCTCCCCGTCCTCCATAGTTCCCAGACGGGTGGATGGATAGGGTCTGCGAGACTTTTCTCCCCCGCTTCACACACCAAGAGCTAACGACGGAAAATTTTGGCATTTGTTCCCCTAGACATTTGTGGGTCTCTCATCTCTCTGCCCTCCGGCAGATTAGCGCATAATGGGTTCTCTTTACCACTCCAACAAAGTCCTTCGGAGGGCCGGACAGTTTCCTGGTGGGATACTGTGTTCACTCAGTCCCCACACCCGAGTCCAGACCAGCGGTTTCAGAGGCACATTGGTTAAATTCTCTATACATCCTTCAAAATGATGGGCACTTGAGACCGCTTCCACAATATGAACAGATTTACCCCTTGATAATGCGGGACATGCGGGCTGGCCCACAACCTTCAGGCGGTGTTCGTGAGGCCTTTGGAGGAGAGGTAAGTAGGTCTTGTTGTGATGGGGCTAGTTTGGGGTTCTACTGGCCCCCTTTTGTTTCCCGACCCTCGGAGGGAGGTGGGGAAATGTGAAATTCTTTGAGCTCCACCTCTTGGACACGACGAGTATATGGCCCGGACTCCCACAACAAAGCACCCTTCTGGTTTCCTACTTTCCATCTACACAGGTATCATTCTCTCTTCCTGAACCAGGGTCTGTTTTTTTTCGGCTACCCGCAGCATTGTAACCGCTATTGTCTTGGCCTGAACTTAACAGTTGAGTAATTGCCCCCCTGTTTCTCGTGACTTTCAGCAGTTCCTCTCTCGGCTTCGGCTGTGGCTTCAAGCAACAGTAGTCACCCGAGGGGAGGTCTTCTCTCTTTGCGGCCAAAATAACCTCTTCCTTGCAACTTCCTTAAGCAACTCATGAAAAGAACCAGGAATCTTCTCTTTATCACAAGACCTCATCCGCTGAGCAATTGGTCATGAGTGAGAGCTCCTCTGAGTACTTGGTCCAGACGACATGATCAACTTCTTTAGGGCTGACTCCACCTTAGATACTATTCTATGAACCATCTTATCCATCGTATAGATAGTCGGACATCTTCTCATCTGGTTGTTGGTAGGTGGTACGAAGTTTATAGAGGTAGATCAGTAGCTCTCAGTGGATCCAAAAGCATCTTCTAAAGCACTCATATAATCTGATAAGTTTGCTAGTGGCTTGCTCCGCCAAGCAGCCTGCACCACTTCCATAGCAGTACCCTTCAAACTTTCTACTATTCTCGCTTCTTCACGGGCATCAGTGCACTGCCACTCTTCTAAGCACAGTAAAGTGACATCCCTCCAAGTATCATATTCTTCTTTCTCCAGCAGGGGTGGGGAGGGCACCCGAGAAGGTTCTTAAACGACGGTAGTTCCCTTCTGGCTGCATCTTTGCAAAACTGGACTGACTAACTTTTCCATAGCTGTCATAAGCACATCAACAGGGGCCGCTCTCTTCAGGACGGTTCTAAGGGGAGTAGAGGGCGGACGTATACTAGTCTTCCTAGACGGAGTGGTTGATTCCTGTTGGCCGGGTCTCAACTTCGGACTCATTAGGCCAAGTGATCTTCCATTGTCGACCATACTCTGGGGACACGGCTATCATGGATGGGAAGTAATCTTCCTCAAGATCTGCCCGGGTTGAGATCAGCTATGGAACTGTCCCCCTTTTCTTTCTGCGGTCGACCACTTCAGGTGGGCAAGTTCAGTGATCGGTTAACTATTTTCAGTATCTCTTCATCAGATGCATCACAGAGCTCACCACACTGCAAAGCTTTGTCTAGCTGTAACATCCATCTCTTCACACCACAAATATACTTCTCGCTCTGTTAAAGTCTCCATAGTAAATACTCCTGTGTTAGTTCTGTATCTCAGCAGTGCCTCCACGTAACACCCCTTCAGGCTACCCACGGTACGCTGGGTGTTATGGGGGGTCCTCACCTCCTTTAGGGCGCAGTGCTCCACCCGAATCTTGATTGGAGCTCTCTATGGACTGCAGAAGGACTGTTATCTTCTGCCAGGGACTGATTCGGGAAACCCCTGCCTATAGCTCAGTACACACTCACCCAAAACAGGAGTAAAACAGTTTAACTGGTTTATGGATATGCAGCAGAAATGAATGTATTTAAAGAAAAACATGCATACAGGTAACGGTGCTCTATAAAAATCATATACACATCACAACCTAATTCTTTCCCCCACCTGCAACATAAAACGTAGCAGGGTTCCCCTTTTCCTGTATTAACCCAGTCCAAACGTTGGGGCCCAGTTGCCGCGGATGTTGGCGGCCAAATTTATAACCGTTGTGCACTTAGATGCTCATGAAGGAAATAATCGGGGGCGTAGTGTACTCACTGTACGGGCTGGTTGAACCACAAGTCTCGAAAAGGGGCACTCACGGTGCGTCTCCACCGGTGGTAGTTTTCCCTGGACCCAACTGGGGGCGGCAGGATTCAGGCCTTATACGGTGGGAGTGCCGCAGAACTCTCCGAGTCCTTAATGTTGCTTGCTTCACCTGATGACCGGCTGGCGCTCTCTCCAGATTCCAGGTATATCAGAGGGACGGAACGCTCCGCTCTTTAGAGGAATACAAGTCACAGCGCTCCATCTTTTTACATGAACCCTCCGCTCTCTCACTTTCTTTCACTTCCTCTCCAGCTCCCTCCCCCAAGTTCCTCCTCCCTCCTAGCTGTGTCATCTGACTGAAACAAGGGTCCATGGGAATTGTAGTCCCCCGCAGCTCAGGGAAAAAAACATTAATGTCTGAAGGTCCCTGTTTAACAGCAGCTGCAAAAACTCTTCTTAGTGTCTGTAAATCCCAGTATCCAGTGAGCTGCTCTGACAGTTCCATGTGCAGGTGTTACTATATAATATATAATATGCTAGAGGCAAGATAAGATACATCCGAATTTTGATCATTTCCTTATTTACAGGACAACCAAATTATTAGCTCCAGGACCAGATGTATAACGATCGCAGTCGCAGGGTCGTAACTTCAACTGGGCTTGTGCGGGTCAGGGGCCCACCGTCGCCAGCCAGAATGAGCTCTCATAGATTTGAATTAAAAATTGACTCTGGCTCCAGCAAACACGTGGGATCCAGCAGGTCAAAATTTACATGAGACCGAGTGAGCGGCGCTGATAAAAGATTACTTATATTAGTACCACCACTTCGTGCTTTAATAAAAAAAATACTGGAGTGGTTCTTTAATTTTAATTGCAAGTGAATGGTATTTGCCATATTATGGGGGCTATAAGATGAACCTGACAATAGGTCACACCACTAGTTTATCAATAGAATATAGGGAAAAAAAAAGTAGAAGAGAGAAAGGGAGAACTGTATAGCTAGAATTGTAACTGTGGAGCAGTCTGGCACAGTTGACTGTGGACTTATAGACTTGGGGTACTTTTTAACAAAAATGTTTCTTGCTAAAAGTGGCACTTAAAGCCAAAATACAGGCTATAATGAAGAAGTGAATGGTAACAATGACAACCCTTATTGACAATATAATGGTGAATTGGTGATCAGTGGCTTGCTCGGAGATTAGTGTGGTTTACGCAGCTGCATGATTTGCGGCTGCCAGACAGCCTGGATACATGTGGGGATTCCCTAACAAACAGGCATTCCCAACATGTATTCAGGCTGTCCAGCAGCCCCAAATCATGCAGCTGCGTTGAAACAACTAAATCTCGGAGCACGCCAAATATCGGAGGACACCAGAGCCGCTCTGGAAAACCCGAGAAACGAGTAACTCGCTCATCACTACTGCAGACTTGTTTTCTGTTCTAATTAGTGATAATGTGTTATCCCAGATCGCGGGCATGCTCAAATAATAAGTCCAAGTCCCTGAGCTGAATGACAGCCGCAACACTTGCGGGATGGCCTGGTCTAACACCACAAAACATCAGACCCGGTGACTCAAACATACTGTAATATACGAGCACCGCCCGGGATACTTGGATAACACCCGAGCATGCTTAGATCACACGATATCCAGCACGTTCGTGCATCACTATTCGCAATCTGTTGTGATATTACTGGGTCTCAATGTTGTAGCACGCTATGAAATATATCTGAATTACCAGAAAAATTATAAATGTATAAAAAATCAGCTAGTAAACAAAGAAGAGACAGAGAAAATGTAAATGTATATTACACCAGTATACAGGCTAGACCAGGTCTCGCTGCAGAGCCACATTTGCTATTAGTCATTACGAGCGGGTGATGTTCCACTCTGTGCTCTAAGACCTGCAATGCAGAATCACAGAAACTGTAGTCTGCGCACTCCATTCTGCATCATTGGAGCATGTTCTGAATTAGCTGGATGCTTTACTTCCAAGATAAACTACTGTAATGTATGCAAATGATACTCTTGCAATCTTCGTTGATAAAATATTACTTTAAATCTAAGGATCCGTTTATTTTGGTGGTAAGAACCAATGGATTTTTTTTTTGCAACAACTCAATTAACTTTTTTTTCCGACACTGTAGGTTTGTTTGCTTACGGGATGATGTTATTTTTCCATGGAACAATTTCATGGAATGTATAATGCTGCTGGCAGCCTTGGGGTTAGCATTGGGACATTGGTATGTGTCAAAACATTTTTTGTTTCCATTTTTGTCTTTATGTCAAAGCGATGCAAAATATTTTTCTTACCAAAAAAAAGTATTTGGCAAAACCTGTAGCAGAATACAGATCTGTAATTAATATCCCTATTTGTAGAAATATAGCCACAACTTGCTTTACAGTGTGAGTCTGTGTGCTGTTGTGATTAACACTGTAGTGTGTTTTTTTTTCCATCAGCGAATTACTGATGAAATACTGATGGCAAAATCTAACATGCTGACCATACACTTATGCAACTTTGATGAAAAACACCGATGAACAAGGATCTGTGTTTTTAATACGATAAAATCATGGACATCTGAATGGAGGCCTAAGCCTTTTTGAGACGTGGAATTTGTGCTAGTATTACAGTCCTGTGATTCTGATATAAATAAATGACTGACATGATACATCAAGGGATATACTGGCCACAAATAATAGAAATAATGTATATAAACCTTATTGACATGTCCACATATATACATGTATATATTATTTAGGCTGCCCAAGACATAAATCATGGACTGAAATGCTCATTACCAAAATCAGGGGGGAAGGGAACCAACAAAATGCAATCTTCAAAGTCCAAGTCATAAGTGCAAAAAGCTTTTATTGGTCCAAAATACCACAGATACAGATAAATAGGGTTAAAAACATGGATAAACATGCAGCCATGCATGCGGAAGGCAGTGAGACCTTAGTTTACAAAAATAGCGCAAGCTATATCAGCCATCAGAGCAGAGACATGCTGCCAATATATATAGAAGGATATATAGATACAATATATGAAGGATACAACTTATTTGCAGGAACAGACTTGATAAACGAGGAGGAGGGTGTGGCATTGTATGTTTAGAAACAGCGTATATCTGCACAGAGATTGAAGCTTCAGAGACTGGGAGTTCTGTGGAAACTGTTTGGTAAGAATACAAGGAGAGAATAACGGGGAAAGGACACCATTGTAGGCATTTACTACAACGGCCGCCTGTCCAAGCTGAAGTTATGGATGAACTTTTATGCATCAATGGCCAAGTTCTGCAAAAATATGACATAGGTCATGGGGGATTTCAACTATCCAAACATTTGTTGGAATCTCTCTCAGGCAAAACTAACAAATCAAGCAAATTCTTATCCTCTCTTGCTGACAACTTTTATCTGCCAAAAGGTAGGGAGAAAACAAGGGGATCTGCTACCTTGGATCTAATCCTTATAAGCAGAGAGGAA
>JARQOD010000001.1:168753632-168800105 GCA_033576555.1 Oophaga sylvatica | reverse complement strand
ACATAAAGCACAACACACGCTTACACTGCAGTAAGGTACAGAATATGTAGGAAGAGCAGCATTATAAATAGTGCAGTAACAGCTGCTGGAGGGAACTATGAATGGAAAGTCAGGTCAGTGTGGAACAATGCATTGTGTGGCTGCACAGCACAGGTACTCACTGGTACTCCATGGCTTCATCCTATCATGTGCAGTCAGACACCAAGTGATGGGAGTCCTGTGACAGATCAGCCCCAATGTCCTCATTCAGCTGCAGAGTGAAAGGCTCCTTCAGCACAAACACAAACAGCTTGTCAGCTCCAGAGAGGGAGGAGGGAGGTGCAGGGGCTGAGGGAGTGTCACCAATGATCAGGGCCTACCCTCCGCCTGGTGCCATAGCCTTACCCTGCTCATCTTTCTTAGAAAGTGCCCTTGGCTGCAGCAGTGCTGGAGATCCAGTCTCCAGAACCTGGAATGGTCACCAAACTCCGCTAATAATAAGCTGTGCCATAAATTGCTGAATAGGTTGACACGTAGAAATCTTGTTCTAACACTGTAAGTGGTGTTAATCAGATATTTGACACAAAGTCATATTTTCTAATGCTTCCTGGTAGAGAATATATTGGGTCATAGTGGAAAATGCAGGAGAGAGAGAGAGAGAGACACCTTGGACTCCGGATCAGTTTTCTGACGGATTTGTCAAAAATCTGGTCCGGCTCCATAGGTTTGCATTGTTTCCGGCCGCCTGAAGTGCCGATTCAGGCACTGTCAGGCGTCTCCGGAAAAAAAAAAAAAACGTTGCAGCAAGCGTCTTGTCCGGCAGCCGGAATGTACTATTCCGACGGATCCGGCCAAAAACGGATGCAACACAGTGACATCAGGCGCGATCCGGCGCTAATGTAAGTCAATGCTAAAAAAAACGCATCCGGTACCGGATCCGTTTTTTTAAAAACACGCCGGATCGCGCCTGATTCAAAAAGCCTGATGTGTGAAAGCAGCCTAACCTCGTCCAGGCATTAACTAAACAGAACAGACCCTGGCTACTTGTACACGGCTGAGCCAGTCCCAGCTCAGTCACACAAAACAGCTATAGTCAATAGCAACCACTGATACAGTGTTCTGCACACGGTCTGTGCAGAATCTTCTCAGAGGGGGGTTCTGGCCTCTCTTCAGCTTCAAGACACATCCAGTCTGGTGCCCACTGTCTTAGCATTCACAAGCTAACACATTTGCCTCTGCTATATCCAGCAGACTGACTGACTTCTCAGTCACTCCATTCAGAGAGCTACCCCAGCATGTCTGTCTCTCTCAGCTACAGCTCACATCTTAGCTGGTCTTACAATAAATCTACTTTCTGCTTCTAAGAGCAACCATACAAGTACTTCTAATCAAACACTGCAGAGTTTGGATTTAACCCTGTCCTTTCCAGCTATGCTACAATGGAGAGTCATCACAGTGTGCACAATGTGAGACTTGAAGCCTAAGGCTGGACAACCCCTTTAAGAACTAATTTCAGTGTGAATAAGAACCGTCAGGAACACTGCACTGCACTTGCTCACTGAGCCAGTGCGTGTGTCATGAGTAAACAAACTGTGTCCAAAGATACCTGTGGAGCAGAGCAGCAGCAGTGAAGACGTGTGCTTCAAACAACCAGGACCTAAGGCATGTGACTGCTGGGGGGCGTGGCCTAAGCTCTGGAGAGCTAGGAAGTGAAGGAAAACTCCTAGAAGAGTGTGAGGTCGGGACCGCCACCATCTTAGATAGGGCCTATACCAGCCTCCATTTTGTCAGTTCACAGAGCCACAGACTGCTAACTACACAGGGCCTGTTAGCATATCCAGTACGACCGGTTTTGATGTCCACTATGAATCAAAAGGGCTTTAGTATGCTAATTGGTTTAGGCCAGTGTCTGAATGGGATGGTCATTGGTATGTTGAATGGCTCGGACTCAGGCCAGTGTTTCCTGCTCCATATGAATTGCAGGCCAGTTAATATGCGTGCTTCAAAGCAAAGGGGAGGGGCCTAGCAGGTTTAAGAGCTGTAGCCATGAACAGGCTGCTCTCATTCCATTTTCTCACAGCAGCAAGAAGCACAAGGGACAGATTTGATTTGCCTTGCCAAGGGAGCAGCAGCACATGCTTTGGGGACTGTCCAGCAACTGAAGACTGTTACCTGGGGACGGCAGAGCTCCCTGCCTCCCCATGACCATACAACCCGGTAATATTGATCTCTAGCTAATACCTCTAAGCCTTGTATCATTATCGTTGTATTTTACTCTGACTGCAAATCCATTGTAATTACGTTGTATAGCTTTACTGTATATTTCTGTAATTATCTAGTGCGCCCATTAAGGCAATTAAACCATAAAATTAATCTTGGGCTGATGCTTTTACTCTGATTACGAATCTTAGAATACCCAGTGGGTAACAGGACACCCTCCCCGGCGCCGTTTGCTCTAGGTGCAGTTCCCTTACTGACCTGAGAGACAAAGGGGGCGCCGGAGAGCTGTACCTGTGGAGTTACGTCCCATTGGTGACGTGGGAGGAAAGGGGTCGTCCTTCACATTTGGTAGCGGCGGTGGGATCAGAAGCTGTGATTCCCGGGCTACCGTGTGGCGGTCGGCTTAGTTCCTCACAAAGAGTAACTACGGGACAAAGTTACCAAGGAGCATAGACAGAACGGATAGTCAGGACATAGCCAAGGGATCATACATGGAGAGGGCGGCGCAGTACAAGAGAAGCAGGCAGAGCGTAGTCAGGACGTAGCCAAGGGGTCATATACAGAGAGGGCAATGCAGTACAAGAGAAGCAGAGAGTAGTCAGGATGTAGCCAGGGGGTCATACACAGAGAGAGCAGCAGAGTACAAAAAGGGGCAGGCAAAACTCGAAACAGGGACACAGCCAAATCAGAACCAGACAGATGAAACGTAGCACAGGCACAAAGCACTGGCACGAGCACAACAGGGTCAAACACACTCAGGCAAGGGTCAGAGTATAACCGACAGGGAATGGCCCCAGAATGAGACTATAAGAAGCCTCCAGAATCCCAGAGTGAGGCCATCCGGGTTAACCCTAAAACCAACTAATCCCAGAAACTCAGCAGACCATGACAAGAACAAGGAGTTTTGGAAGTGATGATATGGCCCTCACAGAGCCCTGACAACATTATTGAGTCTGTCTGGTATTACATGAAGAGACAGAAGGATTTGCACAAGCGACACCCACAGAAGATCTGTGGTTAGTTCTACAAGATGTTTGGAACAACTTCCTTGCCACTCGTGTGCCTAGAAGAAATTATGCTTTCATACTGGTTTGAAGACAGAGATCACACCAAATCTTTGGTTAATTTAGATTTTAGTTTTATTAATTTAAATTGATAAAAAATAAACATTTCTATTTTTCATACCTGTCTAAAACTTTTGCACAGCACTGTACACACACTCATATATACCTCCATGACAGATCTTGATTACGGGTCAGTCAGTGTATTGCATTTTCCATGCTTCCTCTGACAGATCCGGTCCATCAACTTTTCCTCTGTCTCCAGAGGCATTATTTGTAAGGCATTGGGACACATGTATCAATAATGAGTCAGAACAGTATACAGGGGCATTTTCATGCATAATTGCTAACAGTCAAGAATTTCCCAGCATTCTCTGAGGACAAAAATGGGTGGGGCTTATGTAAACTCCACCTAAAATTGTTCATTGGACAGAAAAAAAAAATCCTACTTTTGTAATGGTGAAGTTGGTAACTATGATCACGCATTTATTTCCCTCATTGTTTCATATAATAAGCTGCTGCCAGAAACCTCTGCTGCTTTTTTTTGCAGTGGGAACAAAGGATTTAGTACCCTAAAATCCAACATGTCTGATACTTCTTTCTCAAGACATCTGCAATCAAGGAAGGACTGGGATACCACTATACACCTTTAACCAGCCTGACTGAAATTGGTGGGATCAGCCGAGTTGGCTCTAATGTGTGTTGGCCCCCTAAAAATCAAATCTTTAAAAGGGGGTCTCTATCTTGGAATATTAATGCGCAGTCGGCCACCAAATGCTGTGGTCCGCAGTGTCTCCCCCGGAAGCTGCATTCTGCCGCTCCCTGGACTGGGAGTCAGCCTTTCTCTGTGCCAGCTGTCAAACTGACAGCCGGAACTAAGAAGATGAAGCGCGTCAGGTCTCAATGATCAATTGTACTTGCATCTTACAGACGTAAGTACAATTGAAGCTATGACAGCCAGGTCAGAGCAATGCCAGCAGTGTGATCAAGTCATGTCATCACGCTGCTGATGTCACTCGCCGGCGCTGCAGAGACGCAGATGTGTGGTAAGTGCTCCAGTAGAGCTGAAGACACCGAAGATTAAGTGCATGGGGGGGGAGATTTAATGTGTGGGTGGAGATTCGCGGGGGATTTGGAGTAGGGATGGGGGGATTTATTGTGTGTTGGTGGAGATTTGGAGGGCGATGGTGGATTTAATGTGGGTGGGCAGATTTGGAGGGGGATGGGGGTTTAATGTGTGTGGGGAGATTTGGAGTGAGGATGGGGGGTTTAATGTGTGTGGGCAGATTTGGAGGGGGGTGGGGGTGTTTAATGTGTGGGGGGAGATTTGGAGTGGGGATGGGGGATTTAATGTGTGTGGGGAGATTTGGAGTGGGGATGAGGGATTTAATGTGTGTGGGGAGATTTGGAGTGAGGATGGGGGGTTTAATGTGTGTGGGGAGATTTGGAGTGGGGATGAGGGATTTAATGTGTGCAGGGATATTTGAGGTCATAAAATGAGGAGCAAAGGGGGAGATGCAGGGCATGTATGAGCAACAGTACAGGGAAATGTGGGGCATGTATGAGGAACCAACAGTACAGGAGAATGGGGGGCATGTATGAGGAAACAGTATGGGGAATGGGGGAATGTAGGAGGAAACAGTACGGGGGAATGGGGTTCATGTACGAGGAAACAGTATGGGGTATTATGAGGAAACAGTGCGGGGGAATGGGGGCATGTAAGATGAAACAGTATGGGGGAATGAGGGCATGTATGAGGAAACAGTATGGGGGATGGGTGCAGACACAGTATGGTGAGTGGGGATGGGTGCAGACAGTATGGGGAGTGAATCGGGGAATGTATGCGGACACAGTAGATAGTGATGTGAAAAACGTATGTGGACAGAGTACGAGGAGTGAGGGTGATAGGATGTGTGCACACAGTGGGGGTATGTGTGAGGGGCATGTGTGAGCAGGCAGTATAGAAAGTGAGGGGGTAAATATATAAGGAGACAGTATGGTGAAAAGGGGAATGTGAGAGGAGACAGTATAAGGAGGGAGGGGAATAGTGTGAAGAGACAGTATGGGGGAGAAAAATGAGGGTGCACAGAATAGAAACTGAGTAGTGGGGGCATAGCATTGGGAGACAGTGTAAGGGTACAGCCAGGAGGGACAGTATACCAAGGAGGGGGAGTTTGATGACAGAGTACAGTATAGAGACTGCGCCTATAGGGAGGACACAGTGTGAGAGGACAGTGTGTAGAGGGGGCCAGTATGGAAAGGAGAGGATCAGTGTAAAGCGCATGTACCATAAGAGGGACAGTGTGGGGGTCATATTTTGTGCAGACGATATAGTGAAGGGCAATTTTTTATTCAGGAGCGTTATAATGACACTGGTATCTTTAAGGGCATCATGTGGAGATTTTCTGCAAAAGAGCGGAGAAGATGGAAGTCTGCAGAGACGAGCTGTGGATGAGAAAACTTATCATGGGTTTGGACAAGATGAAGATAAAGAAACAGAACGACTCCAGAGACGACATCTATAAGGTACCTGGATGTAAATGTTATTTGTGATACTGACTAATTCTCATTTTTTTATTTATGTTAGAAGCATTAAAGGGGTTGTCCAGGTCTGTGATGATTCTGCAGTCATTCTATGTGACTGCAGACTTCTGAATTCTCACAGTGCTCACTGAACGCTTTTAGGATTCTTTCGTGTACATACATGTGTGTAGCCCAGCTGCGCTTGGTGCCACATGTTCCCAGGAGGATGCATGGAAGGTAATTCACAATCACCCGATATTCATTCACACTTCACATTTCCCTATAGTGCCACCAGAGGGAGCCCTTTAGAGTATTTAAGGGTGTGGGGAGACGCAGCAGTAGTCATTCTGTAGATTTCCTGTCAGAGACATTCTAGCTCAGACAGACGGAGATTCCTGTCAGATGAGACGGAAGCAGCGAACAAGCTAGTTACCTCAGAACGTGCTGACTGATAGTTCCCTAGGGAGGTGGAAAGTGACTCTCGGAGTGTGCACAGATCAGTCTGATGGAAAGTCCTGATAGCTACTTCGGACAGAGCCTAAGAAAGAAGTGAAGGAAAGGGAACTGCAGTATTTGTAACACCGAGTCAACTGAGGTACTGTTAGTGAGCGAGCGTGCCGACGCTTGGAGAGCGGAGAAGAGAGGAAAGCTGACATCTACTGCTGCCTGTGCTTATGTTAAAGGTGTGAATAGGACGACAGGCAAGTGGAAAAAAAGGCAAAGAGAGAGTGACTGAGGAGAAATAGCAAGGATAGCTTACCTCCACTCTGCACTACCGGACACCGGGTCCGAGCTTGCTAGTACCTTCACGGCTAGTGGGAGAAACCGGAGACCCTGCTGGACTTCAGGTCGCAGAGGGGCCCTTCAGTGCTGATACGTAACCGGGGTCAGGAAGAACAGGAGTCAGGCCTGATCAGCCATAGAGGACTTAGTTCTGTCCGCAAGAAGGCTCTACCACAATGTCAGCCGGGCGTAGCTGTTTCACACGGAGTTAAACTTTTTTTATGCAAGTTAGAAACTCACACACATCAAGAAGTAAGGAGGCCTTACACCTACTCAGTGATTACTGGACGTGCATCCTCCACCCTGAGCAGCTTCCCGGGACGTGCCTGCAAATATCACCAGTAAAGGTACGGAAAGAGACTCATTGTGTGTGTCTGCCTTATTGCCTGCACCCTGCACCGCCATATACCTCGAGGGATCAGTCTTACCTGTGGAAGACTTAACACCTTGCTGCCCAGTAACAACCCCTCAGAGGATTCACCCTGCAGCGCTGGTCACCCTGAGCAGGAACCACAGGTGGCGACACGAACAATTACTATTATCCCCTGTAAATACCCCCCTTTAGTGAGCGCCAGTAGCGTAGCTACGGGGGGGGCAGAGGGGGCGGTGGCCCCAGGCCCCGCGCTCGGAGGGGGCCCACCTGGAGCTACGCTACTTTAACTGTATCGGCATGCACAGCACGCCGACACAGTTACTTTCTGCGGCAGAGCAGGGAGAATCAATCTCCCTGCTCTGCCGCCCGGCCGCTATGGGGCCCCTGAGCAGGCGGTGGGGGCCCGGTGCCAGCAGTGGGCCCCCCGCCCGTCATCGGAGGGTCAGCTGTATCATCATCTAGCCAATACAGCTGACCGCATTGAGAGAGAAGGAGCGAGTGCTCCTTCTCTCCCATAATCCCCCTGTCAGCGTCTGACAGCGGGCGCGATGACGTCACTGCCCGGCGCCGGCAGTCAGACGCTGAGAGGGAGAGCAGTGAGCAGCGCAGGAGCCGGGAGCAAGAGAGGTGAGTACAGGATTTATTATTTTTGTAAAGGGGGTGCATTATAAGTACGGCTGCATATGGGGGAGTGCATTATAAGTACGGCTGCATATGGGGAGTGCATTATAAGTAAGGCTGCATATGGAGTACATTATAAGTAAGGCTGCATATGGGGTAGTGCATTATAAGTAAGGCTGCATATGGGGAGTGCATTATAAGTACGGCTGCATATGGGGAGTGCATTAATACGGCTGCATATGGGGGTGCATATAAGTACGGCTACATAGGGGGTGCATTAAAATAAGGCTGCCTATGGGGTACATTATAAATAAGACTGCCTATGGGGTGCATTATAAGTACGGCTGCATATGGGGGGTGCATTATAAGTAAGGCTGCATATGGGAGTGCATTATAAGTACGGCTGCATATGGGGTGCATTATAAGTACGGCTGCATATGGGGTGCATTATAAGTAAGGCTGCATATGGGGAGTGCATTATAAGTACGGCTGCATATGGGGGTGCATTATAAGTAAGGCTGCATATGGGGGTGCATTATAAGTAAGGCTGCATATGGGGAGTGCATTATAAGTACGGCTGCATATGGAGGTGCATTATAAGTACGGCTGCATATGGGGTGCATTATAAGTACGGCTGCATATGGGGATGCATTATAAGTAAGGCTGCATATGGGGTGCATTATAAGTACGGCTGCATATGGGGGTGCATTATAAGTAAGGCTGCATATGGGGTGCATTATAAGTAAGGCTGCATATGGGGTGCATTATAAGTAAGGCTGCATATGGGGTGCATTATAAGTAAGGCTGCCTATGGGGTACATTATAAATAAGACTGCCTATTGGGTGCATTATAAATAAGGCTGCCTATTGGGTGCATTATAAATAAGGCTGCCTATGGGGTGCATTATAAATAAGACTGCCTATGGGGTGCATTATAAATAAGACTGCCGATGGGGAGTGCATTACAATATAGAGGCTGTCTGTTGGGGTGCATTATAATACAGAGGCTGCTTATGGGGGTGCATTACAATACATAGGCTGTCTATGGGGGTGCATTATACTATATTGAGGACTATCTGGTGTATTATGCTATATGGAGGCTATCTAGGGGGCCATCATACAGTGTGGAGATTACAGTGGCGGGGCCATCATACAGTGTTGGAGCCATTAAATAGTTTGGGGATATTAAGGGGTCAGTATATATCGAGTGAGGGGCATCATACTGTGTATAGGGGAGCTGTACAGGGGGGAGACTCAGGACATTAAGTGTAAAGTGGGTACTTATTGTTATAGGGGAACTCTGGTTACTGTGACTATCAAAGGGGCACACACAGGGCATTATTACATTCTAGGGGACAACATGTGGGCACTGTTTTCTAGGGCCCATGCACCTGGCATTACTATATTATAGAGGGTGCTTTAGAATTTAGAGGTCACACAGAACCACACAGTAGGTGCAGTAATAGGGACACATAGGGCAGCAGCGGCTAAGTATTGGGGTACCAAGTGTAGTAATAGGGGCACATACTGCAGCAGCGGCTCAGTATTGGATATCAGGAGTAGTAATAGGGACACATACGACAGCAGCGGCTCAGTATTGGGGTATCAGCAGGATGAGGAGTTTGTGCAGGTTGAGAATAGTCCAATTGGTGACCGTGACGGTGCTGACAATATGAGAAGTGAAACGTGTCTTTGTTGTATTCTCTGTAGTTGAGTCCTGGCTGGAGGAGTTGTCATGTCGGTCTGGGCCAGATGGAAAAGACATGAAAAGTGAACGATTCCATCAGAAAGAACGTCAGCGGTAAGTCATTATCTGTAACTCTGCTATGATCTCTTATATGTTCTGTAGGACTGGTGTTATTTACCACTGACCATATGGCGGTGATATCAATATTGGTCTTTTTATATATAGATTAATTTTGGCAACAGCGCGGTCATTTGCTGAGGTTCTCTGGTTAGGGGCCCACTCAGATGTTTCGCCCCCCCCTAAACCGAAACCCTAGCTACGCCTCTGGTGAGCGCCCAGGGCAACGGACCGAGCTGCGCTACCCGTGATATCCCCCATTGAAGTGAACGGGCTCGGTGCCGAGTACCCCAAAGCCCTGGTACGTGCGACTCATCTTTGGCGTCACGAACAGGATCCGAAGCTTACTATATGTGAGTCCTGTGTGCCTATGTGGACTGTTTTTGTGCAGAAAAGACTGTGTGCAGTTTTTGTGACTTTTGGCGCCATTTTCCGCCATATTCGCGCCCTGAGGCGCTGGTGAAGAAGGTGGGCGTGCTTTCGTGGGCGTACCCCCCCTGTGCCGCGAAAGTGATGGGCGCCCTGTCTAAGTGCTATTATAATGTCCGAGCCTGCCCCACTGCAAGGGAGATCCGCCTCCTCTTCATCCTCTATGCTAAGAAGAGAAAGCGAAAGTCCCGCCTCCACGGAAAGGACCAGATTGTTCCAGATGGGAAGCACAGTCTGGCCTGGAGTGAGATGGCGGAAGGACAGGAGACGCTGTGTGGGGGAATGGCGGTGCGCAGACCCGTTCCCCTGAAGAGCTGCTGCCTGTGCCTGAACCGTCCCCAGGTCGGGCGGATGACCGGAGAATGCAGAAAGTGGAGGAGGTGGATGCGGCGCTGAGGGACATGGCCCGACACCGCGCAGAGATGGAGGCGATGGAGCAAAGCTGGCGTGCCCTGAAACAGCGGCTGCTGTGGGACCCACTGCTCTCCCCTCAAGATGCGCAAATGCCACCCGCGCCACCACTGGACCCAGCGGCTGATGAACAACCGGAGGCCGGCCCCAAAAGTGCTGATCCTGACTCCGCCAAGGACGCGGCGGGAGGGAAGGAGGCTGAGGAGGCCCTGCCCGGACCGAAATACCAGCCAGGCCTGGAACCAGAGGCCGCAGCGGAATGCAGTCCCCCGGTGGGGACGACGGAAGGAATCCTGCCTGATGCAACGGAGATTGATTGGGAGGAGATGGAGTACCTGGACGACGTGGAATACGCCGCCCAGAAGGAGAACGAGTGGCGAAGCCGTGAGCAGGAGCAGCGACAGCAGCAGGAGCAGCGAGAGGCGCAGCAGCTTCGCCAGAGGTACCGGGAGAAAGATCTTGCTGACAAAGAGAACGTCAGGCGAGACAAAGGTACGCTCCGGGAACCACGGCGCCAGGGGGCCATTAGAGACTTCAAACTCCATGGGGGCTGGGGTTCATCCATGAACCAGGCCTGTACCAGGAGGTCCTTGTTAATCGCAGGGATGTGGAGTCTCACCTGCCAGAGGGGCACCCGGGAAGGGATCTAATTATTGGGGATATTGTCACCTACACGCGGCACTGGGGTATTAAGGGGTGGTATGCCCTGAATGTCTCCCGAGTCAGCGACCCCGTCCCTGAAGCCGGAAACGTACCCCGTGTCTCAGCGTCCCAGGCTCCAGCCACAGCAGCACTCGGTCGCGCGCCTGCATCTTATCCTGCGTCCTATTCTGCAACGCAACAGGCTAGTGCGTCCCCAAATGAGTCACTGCGAGCACCTGCATCCCAATTGGAAACGCTGCAGAGCATAGCGACTGCAACAGCGACCCCTATTGAGCCAAATCTATAGTTAGAAGAGGCACCTGTAAGGCCTCCAGCAAGACGCAAAGTAAAAATTGAGACGAGAACTGTGGCTACCCAGACACCGGTAGCAGGACATGATCTCTTGGTGATGCATTCCAGAGCGCACCGCATACTTCCAGCCCCAGGTGTGGAAGGTGCAACCATATTCAAAGAAGACCAGTAGGACACAGACAGGGTTTACTGAACTGTAAAAAGTTAAGAAGAATTGCACTTTATTGAATATGTAGATGATGTCTGAAGTAGTATACCCCAGTTGGGTAATGTGTCGTGTAAAGTAGTTATGATAGAAATGTGATTTTTCTATAAATGCTGTTTTTGAAGGACTGCGTGGCTGAGGACTTTGCCAGCCCAAAAACTGTGTTGTAAATAGTTAGCACTTCGGTGCCCCATCTTGGTTTTACGTAAAGCCATTCTACCTCAGAAGAAAAACCCGTATGGTGTGGCCTTGAGTGAGGTTTGCAGAAGAGAAGTCCTGCAGCCCACCCAGGACCACCGTGGGAGGTTTGGTACGGGTCCTCCACAAGAATCCTGTATTTATTGTGTGAAAGTATTTTGATATTTTCTATTTGCCATTTGTACACATTGTAACTTTTGAAGTGTCCTTACCTCCCGCAAGGGATGAGTTATGTTTTGTTGTTATTATAAAAATTGTTTTTCTTTTTCAGCCCGGGAGTGCTGATATTAACTAGGGGGGGATGTGTAGCCCAGCTGCGCTTGGTGCCACATGTTCCCAGGAGGATGCATGGAAGGTAATTCACAATCACCCGATATTCATTCACACTTCACATTTCCCTATAGTGCCACCAGAGGGAGCCCTTTAGAGTATTTAAGGGTGTGGGGAGACGCAGCAGTAGTCATTCTGTAGATTTCCTGTCAGAGACATTCTAGCTCAGACAGACGGAGATTCCTGTCAGATGAGACGGAAGCAGCGAACAAGCTAGTTACCTCAGAACGTGCTGACTGATAGTTCCCTAGGGAGGTGGAAAGTGACTCTCGGAGTGTGCACAGATCAGTCTGACGGAAAGTCCTGATAGCTACTTCGGACAGAGCCTAAGAAAGAAGTGAAGGAAAGGGAACTGCAGTATTTGTAACACCGAGTCAACTGAGGTACTCTTAGTGAGCGAGCGTGCCGACGCTTGGAGAGCAGAGAAGAGAGGAAAGCTGACATCTACTGCTGCCTGTGCTTATGTTAAGGGTGTGAGTAGGACGACAGGCAAGTGGAAAAAAAGGCAAAGAGAGAGTGACTGAGGAGAAATAGCAAGGATAGCTTACCTCCACTCTGCACTACCGGACACCGGGTCCGAGCTTGCTAGTACCTTCACGGCTAGTGGGAGAAACCGGAGACCCTGCTGGACTTCAGGTCGCAGAGGGGCCCTTCAGTGCTGATACGTAACCGGGGTCAGGAAGAACAGGAGTCAGGCCTGATCAGCCATAGAGGACTTAGTTCTGTCCGCAAGAAGGCTCTACCACAATGTCAGCCGGGCGTAGCTGTTTCACACAGAGTTAAACTTTGTTTTATGCAAGTTAGAATCTCACACACATCAAGAAGTAAGGAGGCCTTACACCTACTCAGTGATTACTGGACGTGCATCCTCCACCCTGAGCAGCTTCCCGGGACGTGCCTGCAAATATCACCAGTAAAGGTACGGAAAGAGACTCATTGTGTGTGTCTGCCTTATTGCCTGCACCCTGCACCGCCATATACCTCGAGGGATCAGTCTTACCTGTGGAAGACTTAACACCTTGCTGCCCAGTAACAACCCCTCAGAGGATTCACCCTGCAGCGCTGGTCACCCTGACCAGGAACCACAGGTGGCGTCACGAACAATTACTATTATCCCCTGTAAATACCCCCCTTTAGTGAGCGCCCACGGCAACGGATCGAGCTGCGCTACCCGTGATATCCCCCATTGAAGTGAACGGGCTCGGTGCCGAGTACCCCAAAGCCCTGGTACGTGCGACTCACATGCGGTCACATGCTGACTAGACAAGTGTGGCCTCAATTAAAATGAACGGAGCGAGGCCGGGCACGTCTAGTCGGAATGTGGCCAGAAGCATATAAATCACATGCTTGTGTTGACATGACCGTGTACTTTTGCCACCGATAAGGGAGAATCTTAAAAGTGTGCAGTGCATTCGTTGTGAGAATTTAGAAGCTGCAATGTCAGGATTCAGCTCTGCAGGTTCCAGCAGTCATCACATGGACACTTCACTCATATGAGATTTTTATACTTATGGTCCTGTGACAACGAGCTTCTCTTCCTGCTTCTCTCAGTTTTTCACTGAACATTGAGAGCATTAGGGAGAGCAGCTCGTCGGTACATGACTAAGTGTGCGAATCGCATGTGTGCGGGGGGGGGAAAGGGCGCCGAACCGAATTCTTGCCCCGGGTGCTAGAAAACCTAGATACCCCTCTGCGCCCAGTTCTGGGCGTTCATATCCTCCCTCGCTCTAATTCCAAGCGTACTCCCGGCGTTTGAAATCTGTGTGCTGTGTCTTCCTGATATGACGCGCGTCCGCGTAATTTCCGGTCCTGTGCATTGTGGGGGAGTATTGGGTGTACTCGCTAGCTTCAGAATGTGCAGTGCGCATGCTCCGGAGCCGACCAGTACACCCAATACACCCCCACACTGCACAGGACCGGAAATGACGTGCTGCACCATCATACCAGGAAAAAACAGCACACAGATTTCAAACGCCGCAAGCGTGCTAGGAATTGGAGCGAGGGAGGACATGAACACCCAGAGTGTCTGCACTTCCAGAGACCACCCTACTTAGCATAGGGACATGTAAGATATAAAATCATTTTTCTCAGCGATTACAGGACAGTATTAGGTCAGACTATACAACATTGCAACAAAACTGTAGTGTGCGAAATGAATAGGGAAAATGTGAATTTGGGTGGAAAATATTTTGGCATGGTGGGGCCCATTGGAAAGTTCGCACCGGGGTCCATATATTTGTAGTTACGCCACTGGACTTAGCCCATATTAAATCACGCCTGTAGTATAGATTTCACTACTTTAGTTTGCTATAAAAACCATTTCATTGCAGATGTAAATGCAGTGGCAGTGGGCACGTGTGGGCATTATTCACCCCCTCAATTAGAATCCTCATATCGTGACTGACTGCGCTCTCTTCCCCAGAGCGAGTGCTGCCTGAATTGAATCAGCAGGTTTGCATGTGTGCACTGACACTGCAGGAGCAGAACAGGCACGCACACAGTGTCAGTACAGGCACGCTCTCATCCCTCTGTCCCTCTGTCCTTTCTGCAGGGATCACGCACTACTATGTGATCCGGCGAGCAGTGAATGAGCGCTGCAGACAGGAGAATGCATCCACACTGACACTGTCTGCTCGTGGCCCCTGACGCGTGCTCATCCTCTGTCCTGTCTTCGGGTGAGTTTCCACGATCAGTAAACGCTGCGTGTTTGGCGCTGTGCGCTGGCGCAGCGCCAAACACGCAGCGTCCAGATGTTACAGCATAGTGGAGGGGATTTCAAGAAATCCCGTCTCCACTATGCGTAACAACACGCAGGTGGCAGACCTGCGTAAACGGACATGCGGCGCGTCTTTTCAGACCGCAGCATGTCCTCGCGTGTTGCGGCGACGGTGCGTCGCCGCAACAGAATTTCACACAGGGCTATGTAGCCCTGCGTTCTTTCCGGAGGTGTTCCGGAGGTGTCCTGAACACCTCCGGAAAGAGCGCGCGTCAGAAAGGGGGCGGGGCTTAGACGGAGCGGAATTTCCGCTCCGTCCAAAGCGCTGTGGTTCCGGACCGTGGAACCACAGCCTTCATCTGCTGCTCGCAGCACACAGGAACACACAGTAGCAGGCAGCCAGAGCAGACCCACTAACATTGCAGGAGCGGAGCATGCACACTGTGTCACTGCAGGCGTGCTCTCATCCCCCTCTCCTGTCTGCAGCAGCCTCTTTCTGCATACATTATCTCATAGTAGTGGGCAGCCATAAGAGAGTGAAGAGAGCAGGCATGCCACTGACACTGTGTATGGAGTCAGAACAGTGCACTGAGCGCTTAGCCATGCCAAGGGTGCACTAAGGGACCTCATTTACATATGTAATAAAATGTTTTTTTTTATATAAAACTAAAGTAGCAAAATCGATACTACAGTTATGATAATTATAGGCGCTAAGTCCCCTATATAAATGTATAGGTGGTTTCATTTGAGTTTTGGGGGTTGCAGACTCTCTTTGAGGCCAGGATCACACATGCGAGGAATACGACCGAGTCTCGCATGTTAATGCCCGATACTGCCGCCGGCCTCGGGAGTGGAGCGTGCGGCTGCATAGCAATACATGGAGCCGCACGCTCCACTCCTGAGGCCGGCAGCAGTGCCGGGTATTAACATGCGAGAGTCGGCCGTATTCCTCGCATGTGTGATCTCGGCCTAAATGTCTTAAGTGGGAGAACCCTTTTACAATTGATACACAACATTTTTCTTATGCACTTTATGTGCATAACTCCATAAATATGCACAATTTGCATTTTGTAAATTCACGTTATTAGGGGTTAAGCATCTAATCTTCCCAGTAGCCTGGGACTATCTTAGATGCCAGAGACAGCAGGAACTGACTGCAGGTTGTTCACCATCTCATTTGCCCACGCAATACAATAAGCCGGACGTGTGCAACCTGTCAGTTTCTTTTCTCAGTAGCTCTATTGTACTTATCAGCTCCACGCATTCAGATCCCAAAGCTATATCAGCAAAGCACACACCACTGAAGCCTATTGCATAAACTATCCCTTTTATTCTGGGCCTGAGAGATAATGGTGTTATGCACAACAATCAATGAATTTTGGAAAATGTTCGGATCGCTTAAGCAGTGTCTTATGATGTCAACACACAAGTTTCCAGAAGAGAATGATAGAAAATGTATTCTTTTTACTTATTTGACATTATTAGGAAGCTCCTAACATTGTGGTAGTAAATTTTATGAAGTTTATTTATTTATTTTACTCTCTTATATAGCACCATTAATTCCACAGCGCTTTACAGATATTATAATCACTGTCCCCATTGGGGCTCACAATCTAGATTCCTTATCACTATGTCTTTGGAGTATGAGAGGAATCTGGAGGAAGGACATGCAAACATGGGGAGAACATACAGTTATTTGTTAAGTTTCCAACCATACCAAAGCAGGGCTACCACCAAGTCCTCCATAGTTCCATAATTTACTTTTTATCTAAAGTACTTTATATGATTTCTTAAAGGGTTATTTCTATGATACCTCAGGATAGGGCCTAACTTATTAATCCCTATGGGTCCAACCGCTGGGACACAGAAAAATCCTAAGAATAAGACTCTAGACCTGGGGAACCATGCTATGCAAAGCCCTGTATTGAAAGGAGTGGAGATGCGCATGCTCAATCTCTTGTCCAATTATTGTTTATGAATCTGCCAAAAATAGATGAATACAGCGCCCAGTGTTCGGACCCCCAGTGATCAAGCAAGTTACTCCCTATCCTACAGTGGATCAGGGATGATAATTTACTAATTTTTGAACAACCCTTTGATGTCTCCTTAGATAGGACAATTTCTATTCATAAATGAACACTGTGTCACGAGGTTACCGCAAAAGTGTGGAGCCAGAAGACCGCAGCATCTGATTTCTCGTACACCGGCGCTGAGAAGCACTTTTCCTTTATATTTCTTCTAGCAGAACAGGGGTTAATCAGCCATGTTGGAAATCCCTGTGCTCACAGCTGAGCTCGGTTAGCCACTCCTTTTCTCTTTAAAATCTGGGCTCTGATACAAATCCTTGTCAGAGCTAGCATTTGGTGCATGGCTAATGGAGTGAGAGGAGTTCTTATTAGAAGAAGAGTTGAAGGAGTTATTAGTGACTGTTGCTTGGTTTGTATGTGTGGTAACTCCCTATCCTTCTTTATTTTGGTTTATTCCTCTACATCCACGCCCCGCATTCTTCTGAAATATGTGAGTGAATATTTTGTATGCCTGGAGTTTTCTGTTAACCCTTCTTTGTGTTGCTTTGTTTGTCGGGTTGGTGTACTACAGTGCACAGTAGTGCCCCCTCTTCCTTGGGTGGGGGAAGAGAACAGAGGAAGGGCTAACTTAGGAGATAAGGCAAGGGTGGAAGCCCCGGCATCTTCACCTTCAGAAGTATCCCAGGAAGTAGGGCGAGCTAGGGCGCTCACTAGTGTTAGGGACAGGGAAGGAGCCTCTATTCACGCGACAGCTGTGACGTACTGATAGGCTAGATGCAAATCAATTGCAACTTATTTATGGCCTGTCCACATGGGCCTACAAAACTGTATGGAGAATAATCGTTAATACCATAGTTTTACCCTCTACAGCCTGCATGTTGCCGACAGCACATCCTTTTTTACATGGAGAGATCTGCTACCGACAAAGGTGATTTAATGGCGTGCACTAACAATCCAAACAGCCGTCATAGTAGTGTTTTGGTCGTTAGTTGGCTGATCGGCAGCTTAATGCACTGTTGGGTTGGGGAATTTTTCATTTTAGAAAAATAATCATTCTCTTTTAAATTTTCTTTGTACAACCAACTGGACTCTGTTCAAGCAGCAGTTAACACTGCAGTGATTCATTTTCTTTATTAATTTTTTTCTGAGAATATAGCTGGAGCCAGTTCTGTGCTTAGGTTTCTGTGTAGAGTCCTGGTCACCTCGCCAGGAGTTGTTTTTACCTAGTAAATTATTTAGGCACAAATAATAATTATTCCTCTGTGAATTTTACCTGTTTGACGTAAGACGTCAATGTCACATTACTACATCTGAAGTATTGATGTGTCGACCCGCCACCACAATTGTGGGTTACCAGGGCAATGGGGTACTCAGAGCCGAGCCCATGGAAGTCTATGGGGATTTTGTCACAGGTAGCTGTGGCTCGGTCTGTGGCCCTGGCGGTCTGGCGTATGTTGGGGGAATATTTACAGGGGATAGGTTTATATACAGTTCGTGACGCCACCTGTAGTCTTCTGGTAATATGTACCAGCGCTGCTGTAGATCTCTGAGGGGATGGTGATGCAGCTAGATGTCGGGTCCCCTACAGGTGGGACTGGTCCCTCAAAGTCTATGGGATTTGTGAAGTCGGGTGCAGATAAAGAACACAGTCTCACACGGTCAGCGTCTTTCCATACCTTTACTTGTAAGATGTTCAGGCAGGTCCCAGGGAGGCTGATTCCAAGGAGGATGTATTTCGAGATAGCAGCTGGGCAAGTTAGGGGCCTCCTTTACTTTCAACACGGTGATGAGTCCAACTAGCATGAAGCGTAGTTCCCTCCAAATAATCTGGTTCTTCTACCACCATGCATGAAGCTATGGTGATGCTTCGGTCCCAGTAACCGGTTAACAGTGCAGGACTTCTGCAATCCTGAAGCACTCACAATATCTACCACTGTGCCTTTCGCCTTGCCCGTGCTGGTAGCATAAGCATCCCTCACTTCACAGATATATATAGCAGTCAGTTCCTTCTTAGTTCCTTCCAGAGCTTGCTAGCAGAATACCAGTAATACTTTTAGGCAGGAGCACGTCTCTGAACCTCTACCGTCCTCTAGACAGGCGTCTGAATTCTCTGCAGCTCACTCCTCTCCTCCTGCACAGACTTCACACTCTGACTGAACACTAACTGTCTGACTGACCAACTGACCACTCCCTGCTGATGTCACTAGCTTATGTACCTGTGGGCGTGTCAAAGTGCATGTTGGAATGAATGTTCATTTAGCATTAAACTGCTATCTCTCCACACATCCTCCAGGGTACTGCGTGTGCCTTCACACCAGGGCTACACATTCCCCCATGGTAAAAGACAGCACTCCCGGGCTGTAAAATACAAGAAGACATAAAATTTTGTTTATGCAATAACAATAAACATTAACTTCTTCCCATCCGGGAGGTGAGAATATCTTGAACGTTGCATTAAACATAGAAAAATACACAAAGTATTAAATAGACATTTTTCATATTAACGGTACAAACTACTTTCACTTTTATAAAAACTTATATACATCTTCTCAGCTGCGGTAAACCCTGTCTGGGTCCTACCGTTCTTCACATTTCTTTATTAACTTCTGTTACACTTTCCATCCCGGGGGCTGGAACAATGCGATGATCCCTTGATCCCAGCACTAACAAGTCGTGACCTGCTATCTGAGTTTGAGTCGCAACAGTCTTTGTATGAACCATCAGGGGCGCAACGAGTGCTTCCACTTTATGCGACGCTGTCTGCGTTACAGTAATAGCCACTTGCTTTTGCGATGCAGAAACAGTCGCTGTGCGCGTCGTCATGTACACTGCTGATTGCGATGTAGAATGGACCATAGATTGCGATGTAGATTGGGTCGCCGATTGCGATACGGAGATGCACGCAGGGGCGATGCCGATGCACAATGCTGGTGTGATGCAGAGCAGGAAGCAGGTGTGCGCAATGGCTCAATTGAGGACGCACTAACCTGCTGCTGTCGCTGCTCCATCACAGACGGCTGGTTTTCCTCCGGTGTCCCTACCGGGGATTGATCATCTGCTGCGGCCTCCTGGCCGGGCGGGCGTTCCGGAACTGGCGGTACCTCCTCAACCTCCTTTGCCTCCACCGCTCCATCGGTGGGATCAGGATCGGTACTTTTGGGGGTAGCTCGTAGTTTCTCCTCAGCCTTCCTCAGCAGGGAACTTGGGGATTCAGGAGACGGCATTATGCTTGTAGGAGAGAACACTGCGTCCCACAGCAGCCGCTGTTTCAGGGCACGCCAGCGTCTCTCTGTCTCCTTCATTCCTTTTCGGTGGAGACAGGACCTTCGTCGCAGGCGCTCTGATGTCAGAGCGTTCACTTCCTGTCGCAGGACCTGCCGATGAGTCAGAGCCGGGGGCGGAGCCAGGCAACAGCGCGCTTTTACAGGTACGCCCACCTTCTTCTCCAGCGCCTGAGGGCGCGAATATGGCGGCAAAATGGCGGATTTTAGCGCCAAAAATAGCAAACAGTCTTTTTCACTAAAACAATTCCATAGGCACACAGGGCTCGCAATTTCGCGAGTTTCGCATCCTGTTCGTGACGCCAAGTTGTGTCGACCCGCCACCACAATTGTGGGTTACCAGGGCAATGGGGTACTCAGAGCCGAGCCCATGGAAGTCTATGGGGATTTTGTCACAGGTAGCTGTGGCTCGGTCTGTGGCCCTGGCGGTCTGGCGTATGTTGGGGGAATATTTACAGGGGATAGGTTTATATACAGTTCGTGACGCCACCTGTAGTCTTCTGGTAATATGTACCAGCGCTGCTGTAGATCTCTGAGGGGATGGTGATGCAGCTAGATGTCGGGTCCCCTACAGGTGGGACTGGTCCCTCAAAGTCTATGGGATTTGTGAAGTCGGGTGCAGATAAAGAACACAGTCTCACACGGTCAGCGTCTTTCCATACCTTTACTTGTAAGATGTTCAGGCAGGTCCCAGGGAGGCTGATTCCAAGGAGGATGTATTTCGAGATAGCAGCTGGGCAAGTTAGGGGCCTCCTTTACTTTCAACACGGTGATGAGTCCAACTAGCATGAAGCGTAGTTCCCTCCAAATAATCTGGTTCTTCTACCACCATGCATGAAGCTATGGTGATGCTTCGGTCCCAGTAACCGGTTAACAGTGCAGGACTTCTGCAATCCTGAAGCACTCACAATATCTACCACTGTGCCTTTCGCCTTGCCCGTGCTGGTAGCATAAGCATCCCTCACTTCACAGATATATATAGCAGTCAGTTCCTTCTTAGTTCCTTCCAGAGCTTGCTAGCAGAATACCAGTAATACTTTTAGGCAGGAGCACGTCTCTGAACCTCTACCGTCCTCTAGACAGGCGTCTGAATTCTCTGCAGCTCACTCCTCTCCTCCTGCACAGACTTCACACTCTGACTGAACACTAACTGTCTGACTGACCAACTGACCACTCCCTGCTGATGTCACTAGCTTATGTACCTGTGGGCGTGTCAAAGTGCATGTTGGAATGAATGTTCATTTAGCATTAAACTGCTATCTCTCCACACATCCTCCAGGGTACTGCGTGTGCCTTCACACCAGGGCTACACATTGATAGTGAGCATGGCTTCTTTGTCATTTGCAAATTGATGCTACCCAACATTTGGAAGAAATCCAACCCTGCTGGAGTCACTTTCATTCATTGAGTTTGGCAGTGGAACATTAGTGATCTTATTGTGCAGCCACAAGTAATTGAATATAGCAGCTTATAACCGATCACCGCCAGTATTATAGATAGAGACTGTTGCAATTTTAAAGAGACTTGGACACAGAATAGCAGGGTAATATCAGATTTGGCTTCAGTGGTCAATCTCACCCAACATTTATCTATCATTAGAGATCTGGTCAAAAGAAAACAGAGCCGACTGCTCCTGTTGACAGCTGCTCCTGGGGCAGGGTGTCTTGTCACAAATCACCAATATAGAGATCTACCTATCACACACTACATGTGTTCTGAATTCACATCTTAGTTTTTTTTGGATATCTGCACTCATTACATAGGTCTCATTTTTTCAGATCACTGCACCAAAATGCTCTATTTAATCCAGGTATTATTACTGTATTTCAGATTTTTGCTAGCGATATCCTATTTTTAGACGATAAATTACGGTAGTTAAAAAAAAACCACTGCTCTTCAACAAACAAATTGCAATTTACGTAATTGGGCCAGCATGTACCCTTTTGTGTATTACAGTCTATTAGTAATAGCATATTTACTGCTTTAATATCTCGGCTCAATATTGTGTTCTATAAATTGTACATCTCTAATAAGTGTTTTCATGTAAAGCACAAGCTATTCCATTAGACCTTAGGGATGTGCTATTTTCATGTGAAAGTGTCTGTGGAAACATTCAGGAAACTGTTAGTGACATAAAAGGAACTTTAAATCATTGTTATAAAAAAAGCAAAATAAACATGTGGACCTTCAAAAAACAGAGCTTCCTTTTCTTCAAACACCAGATATGCAGAATAAAAAATATTGCCAAAATAAAGAAAATGTAATATGTACAAAACATGTAGTACATACAGTCATGGCCAAAAGCGTTAGCGCCCTTGAAATTGTTCCAGAAAATGAAGAATTTCTCCCACAAATTTATTGTACTTACACATGTTTTGTTATACACATGTTTATTTCCGTTGTGTGTATTGGAACAACACCCAAAAAAACAGAGAAGAATAAGCAAATTGGACATAATTTCACAGAAAAGCCCAAAAATGGGCAGGACAAAATTGTTGGTACCTTTTCAAAATTGTGGGTAAGCATCTTTGTTTCAACGATGTGATGCTCGTTAAAACTCATCAGTGGCAAGTATCATGTGTGGGAAAGATGAAAATCACACCTGAAACCAGATAAAAAGGGAAAGGTTGACTCAATCTTTGCATTGTGTGTCTGTGTGCCACACTAAGCAGGAGAACAGAAAGAGGAGAAGAGAACTGTCTGAGGACTTGAGAACTAAAATTGTTGAAAAATATCCACAATCTCAATGTTACAAGTCCATCTCTAGATATCTTGATGTTCCTTTGTACATTGCAACATAATCAAGAAGTTTACAACCCATGGCACTGTAGCTAAACTCCCTGGACTTGAACGGCAGAGAAAAATCGATGAAAGATTGCAACGCAGGATAGTCCGAATGGTGGACAAGCAGCCCCAATCAAGTTCCAAATAAATTCAAGCTGTCCTGCAGGCTCAGGGTGCATCAGTGGCAGTGCGAAATATCCATCGACATTTAAATGAAATTAAACGTTATAGCAGGAGACCTAGAAGGACCCCACTGCTGATTCACAGACATATAAAAGCAAGACTGCAGTTTGCCAGAATGTACGTAAGCCAAAATCCTTCTAGGGAACGACTTGTGGACAGATGAGACCAAGATAGAGCTTTTTGGCACATCACATCACAACACATTTGCTAAAAATAAATTGAGGACTTCAAAGAAACAAACACAGCACCTACAGTCAAATATGGTGGAGGTTCAAAGATGTAAAGAGGTTGTTTTGCTGCCTCTGACACTAGATGCGATGTACTGCCCAGTGTGAGAAAGCTGGGTTTGCATCCTAGATTATGGGTTTTCCAGCAGGACAATGACCCCCAAACATCCTTCAAGCAGCAACCAGAAATGGAAGGAAACAAAGCGCCTGATAGTTCTAAAGTGGCCAGCAATGGGTACGGATCTAAATCCCATTTAACACCAGTGGAGACATCTTAAAATTTCTGTTCGGAGAAGACACCCTTTAAATATGAGAGACCTGGAGCAGTTTGCAAAAGAAGAGTGGTCCAAAATTCCAGTTTTGAGGTGTAAGATGCTTAATCAAAATATAGCTTACCCCTTTAAGCACTTGAATCAAAAAGACATATGACCACAATCACAGATATGATATATATATATATATATCTCACCAAAAAACAGTGCTCGGACCGCTGTACATATACAGTTCAGTGCCAAAAACACATGGAGAGCATATAGAGAAAGAAGGGGCGCACAAAGAACTATTAACCAAAAGGGGATACTTTATTGAAATATCATATGCATTAACAATATAAAATCATTAAAAAGCAGGAAAAAACAAAAATATATTCAAGTGGTGAGCTAAAGTGTGGCACCACCGCCATTACAGGAACGTTATAGTGAAAAGACAGCAAGTATATTGTTTATCGCATAAGCAGGTAATCTTGTCAGGATATTGCAGATCCAGCGTAAACATAGACTAAAGTGCTAAAGTGCATGTACACAAAACACCAGGAGACCTGATTGGATTAGTATATATCGTTATGCTGTAAAGTAAAGAGACATAACTACCTGTATATCAGCGATGGTGCCACTTCCCCAACGCGCGTTTCGTCGGAGTGCCTTCCTCAGGGTGAAGTCAATGTAGTGCCCAGTGTGAGAAAGCTGGGTTTGCATCCTAGATTATGGGCATTCCAGCAGGACAATGACCCAAAAACATCCTTCAAGCAGCAACCAGAAATAGAAGGAAACAAATTGCTGGAGAGTTCTGAAGTGGCCAGCAATGGGTCCGGATCTAAATCCCATTTAACGCCCGCGGAGAGATCTTAAAATTGCCATTCGGAGAAGACACTCTTCAAATATGAGAGGCCTGGAGCAGTTTGCAAAAGAAGAGTGGTCCAAAATTCCACTTGTGAGGTATAAGAAGCTTGTTGATGGTTATAGGAAGTGGCTATTTATTCCAAAGGGTGCGAAACCAAATATTAAGTTGATGGTGCCAACAATTTTGTCCGGCCCATTTTTGGGGATTTGTGTGAAATTATGTCAAATTTGCTTTTTTGTTGTTCCAATACACACAAAGGAAATAAACATGTATAAGAAAACACATGTAATTTCTGGGAGAACTACTTCATTTTCAGGAACAATTTCAAGGGTTCCAAAACTTTCGGCCATGACTGTAAGTGGAAAGTGAGACCAGTGGATCCATAGTTAGGAAAAGGGTGTGATCCACTTGATCTGTAGATGAATTATACACACTACTATGTTCTTACATCTGTAGCACATCTGTCACTACTGTGCTAATTGCCCTGACGGATTATAATTCACCTGTAATTGCGAGTCACAGGAATAACAAAGCTCCTTTACACATGCATTTTAGCGTGTTTTTTTTCCTTTCAAAATAAACATGAACTTCAAGCTTTACCATAGCATTTTTTGGTTGTTTTTCAATTCATTACATTGAATTACATGTTGAAATTTGGATGTTTTTAAGTCCTCTAAAGAAGTTTATGCAAAAACACTTTAAACATACCACACCAAAATACAATACTATATATCACTGTGCCCCCCACATCCATAAAATGTTCCAGTTAAAAACTCATTGTATGTAGTGCATTTTACACTTCACTGTCATGTAACATCTAGCTACGGGATTATTTGGCATGAAAAAGCATGTGAAAAGCACAAAAAAATCATCCGTAGTAGTTTTGTTTTATCATTACATAACGTAATGCTGGAATGAACCTGTCACACGGATTTATGACGGATTTATGACGTTTTACATCAATTAAGGAATTTACTCCAAAGACCCTGTGAAAACATCACAAAACATTACCAGACCCCAATCAGAGGGCAATAAAACGTTCACACTCCTTATCTATGAACTGTTCCAATATTTATGTTCATCTCTATCTCCCATAATTATTATTATTATTATTATTACACATTTATATAGCGCCATTTATTCCTTGGCGCTTTACATATGAAAAGGGAAAATATAGACAGGTACAATAAACGTGTGCTAGACAAGGGACACACAAGTACAGAAGGAGAGAGGACCCTGCCCGCGAGGGCTCACAGACTGCAGGGATGGGTGAGAATACACTAGGAAAGGGTAGAGCTGGTCGTGCGATGGTTCAGTAGACTGAGGATCAATGCAGGTTGTAGGCTTCTAGGAACAGGTGGGTCTTCAGGTTCTTCTTGAAGGTCTCCGTTGTTGGTGAAAGTCATAATGTTAGTTCTGCTTTACGTCACTTGACTTATCTATTGCATTGTTTCTGTGCTGTGTTGTGTATAAATATGTGATTCTTCAGATTTTGTATTAGTCTTTGCCTGATGAAGAGACCTGAGTAGTCTCGAAAGCTTGCAATTTGTTATCATCTTTTCAGTTAGCCATTAAAAGGTATCAACCACTGAGGACTCTCAATTTTAAATATTTTTACATAACGTTTGTGAGAAATAGTAAAAACAGTTATCAAGTATTATGGAAATTGCTTAAAAATTAAAATCTCTTTTTAATGTTGTGAATATTCTGTAAAAAATGGCTTTTTACAAAAAGTCTCTGTATACCCTAGCCTTAGGCCTCGTTCACACATCCGTGTTGCATGTGTGTGTTGTATTCATTTTTTCCACAGATACAACACATACTCATTTAATCTTTGGGGCTATTCACATGTCCGTGTTGTTTTCACAAACCCTGCGTCCATGCAAAACTCATGGAGTCATGTCATTTTTTTCCGGTATCACTGATTAAAAGAGCCAATACAAGTCTATGGATCCGTGAAAAACATGTACAGCACACGGATGGCATCTATGTGCTGTCCGTATTTAATGCTGCAAAGGATAGAAGAAGCTTTGTAATTAATGTATTTATCCATCCATTAAAAACACAGATGACACACTGATGGTAAAAATGGACACACGTACCATGCACTGATGACACACTGATGGTAAAAACAGACAAATGATGACACACTGATGGTAAACACAGACACACGGACCAAACACTGATGACACACTGTTGGTAAAAACGGTTCCACGGACCATGCACTGATGACACACTGATTGTAAAAATGGACACACGTACCAAACACTGATAACACACTGAGGTAAAAATGGACACACGTACCAAACACTGATAACACACTGATGGTAAAAATGGACACACTGACCAAACACTGATGACACTCTGATGGTAAAAATGGACACACTGACCAAACACTGATAACACACTGATGGTAAAAATGGACACACTGACCAAACACTGATGACACTCTGATGGTAAAAATGGACACACTGACCATACACTGATGACACACTGATGGTAAAAACAGACAAAAGATGACACACTGATGGTAAACACAGACACACGGACCAAACACTGATGACACACTGATGGTAAAAATGGACACACGTACCAAACACTAATAACACACAGATGGTAAAAATGGACACCCTGACCAAACACTGATGACACTCTGATGATAACAATGGACACACTGACCATACACTGATGACACACTGTTGGTAAAAACGGATCCACGGACCATGCACTGATGACACACTGATTGTAAAAATGGACACACGTACCAAACACTGATAACACACTGACGGTAAAAATGGACACACGTACCAAACACTGATAACACACTAATGGTAAAAATGGACACACTGACCAAACACTGATAACACTCTGATGGTAAAAATGGACACACTAACCAACACTGATACACCTGATGTAAAACAGACAAACTGATGACACACTGATGGTAAAAAACACGACAAATGATGACACACTGATGGTAAACACAGGACACACAGACCAAACACTGATGACACACGATGGTAAAAATGGACACCTGACCAAACACTAATGACACCAGATGGTAAAAATGGACACCTGACCATAACACTGATGACACTCTGATGATAAAAATGGACACACTGACCATACACTGATGACACACTGATGGTAAAAACAGACAAATGATGACACACTAATGGTAAACACAGACACACGGACCAAACACTGATGACACACAGATGGTAAAAATGGACACCCTGACCAAACACTGATGACACTCTGATGGTAAAACATACACACGATGCACTTAAAAGGGAGATTGTTTTATTTATTTAATTATTTGTATCCAGTGATGTTTTGTTTTGCAGGTCAGGTGACGCTTTGAACACCTCCTATTTATGATCTTTTGTACCCAGCGATCGATATCGCTATGTTGTTTCTCATGTGACATCACTGAGCAGGTCAGGTGACGCTTTGAACACCTCCTTCTGCTAAGGTGGTTCACAGTGTGACGTTTGCGTTCCAGCTTTGCGGTTCAAAGAGACGGCGCACCGGAGTGACGTCATCCACTGATCACCCTGGCGTTCTATTTAAGAACCCACGTGGTCTAAATGCGCGCACCTGCCCGACAAGATGCTGCAAGTGTGACGGGTGACCAGACCTCTAACAGCTGACATGATATGGCAAACTCTCCCCTGATGAAAGAGCCAGAGAAACACGTCGGGAGTATTTCAGCTTTCCTAGCCACATAAATCCCACCATGTCAGGGGTAATGTATGGTATTGCTTAACCCCTCTCTGCCATCAGACGTACTATTCCGTCCATGTGACCCTGGACCTAATTCCTATGGACGGAATAGTACGTCATGGGCGATCAGCTGCGCTCCCGGGGGAGCGCAGCTGATCGCCGCCGGGTGTCAGCTGATTATCACAGCTGACACCCGTGACTGTGTGTCAGGAGCGGTCACGGACCGCTCCCGGCACATTAACCCTTGGCACACCGCGATCAAACATGATCGCGGTGTACCCGGGGCACAGGGGAGGATCGCGCAGGCAGGGGGCTCCCTGCGCGCTCCCCTGAGACCCTCAGAGCAGCGCGATGTGTCGCGCTGTTCCGAGGGTCCGTCCTCCCTCCAGGTCCCCGGATCCAAGATGGCGCCGGGGTCCTGCAGGGAGGCGGCTTCCTCAGTGCCTGCTGAGAGCAGGCGCTGGGGAAGCCTGCAGCGATGCCAGAGCGATCGCTGGTGTGACAGAGTGCTGTGCACACTGTCACACCAGCGATCTGATAAAATACTGTGATGTCCCACCCTGGGACAAAGTAAAAAAGTAAAAAAAGTAAAAATAAAAAGTGTAAAAAAAAATCATAAAAAAAAAAAAATATTCCCCAATAAATTCATTTTTTCCTGTAAATAAAAAAAAAAACAATAAAAGTACACATATTTGGTATCGCCGCGTCCGTAACGACCCCCCTATAAAACTGTCCCACTAGTTAACCCCTTTAGTGAACCCCTTAAAAAAAAAAAAAAAAAAAACGAAGCAAAAAATCCATGCTTTATCATCATACCGCCGAACAAAAAGTGAAATAACACGCGATCAAAAAGACCGATATAAATAAACATGGTACCACTGAAAACGTCATCTTGTCCCGCAAAAAACGAGCGTCACACAGCATCATGAGCGAAAAAATAAAAAAGTTATAGCTCGCAGAATAAAGCGATGCAAAAATAATGATTTTTTATATAAAATTGTTTTCATTCTATAAAAGCGCCAAAACCTAAAAAAATATATAAATGAGGTATTGCCATAATCGTACTGACCCGAAGAATAAAACTGCTTTATCAATTTTACCACACGCGGAACGGTATAAACGCCTCCCCCAAAAGAAATTCATGAATTGCTGATTTTTGTTCATTCTAACCACCCAAAAATCGAAATAAAAAGTGATCAAAAAATGTCACGTGCTCAAAAATGGTACAAATAAAAACGTCAACTCGTCCCGCAAAAAATAAGACCTCACATGACTCTGTGGGCCAAAATATGCAAAAATTATAGCTCTCAAAATGTGGTGATGCAAAAAACTATTTTTTGCAATAAAAAGCGTCTTTTAGCGTGACAGCTGCCAATCACAAAAACCCGCTATAAATAGTAAATCAAACCCCCTTTATCACCCCCTTAGTTAGGGAAAAATAATAAAATTAAAAAAATGTATTTATTTCCATTTTCCCGTTAGGGTTAGGGTTGCGGCTAAAGTTAGGGTTAGGGTTGGCGCTAACGTTAGGATTAGGGTTGGGATTAGGGTTATGGGTGTGTTAGGGTTAGGTTTGTGGTTAGGGTTGGGACTAGGGTTATTGGTGTTTGGGGTTAGGGTTGGAGTTAGAATTGGGGGGTTTCTGCTGTTTAGGTGTGTAGCCCTGGTATTTAAGGTACACAATACCAGGAGGATGAGTGGAGAGGTAACGGTTAAGGGCTCTACATGACATCACATATACTTCGGACACACCCAGCAGGGGTGTAGAGGGGTGTTGTTTTTAGCACAAGAGAGTCGAGTAGTGTCTCCTGAGGTGAAGGGAGGGAGAAGGAGTGCCTGTCTGGAGCACCAAGATTCCTGTCGATTCAGAGAGACAGTGCAGTAGTGGAGGCTAGTACAGGTGAGCCAGTTCACCTTAGCCTAGTCAGTGCTGAGATTGAGAGTTTGAGCAAGTCGAAAGGCACAGTGGAAGGAAATCAGAAGTGCTTTAGGATTGAAGTATCCTGCACATTGTCACCGGTCACTGGAGACCGAAGCATCACTATAGCTTCACGCATAGTGGTAGAAAAACCAGAGGCTTACTGGACCTTAGGTAACAGAAAGCAGCCCTTGAAGTGTCAGTACGTAACAGGGTCAGGTGGAATAGGAACTTTGAGCTAGGCCAAGCATAGAAGAACCTAGTTTCATCACTGGAAGGCTCCACCACAAAACTGACCGGGCAGTACAGCTTTGAAATAGCTGAAGTTTCAGGAGTGAACTACGCTTTATGCTGGTTGGACTCATCATCATTGGAAAGTAAAGGAGGCCCCTGCCTTGCTCAGCCGTTGCCTCAAAACTCATCCTCCATCAACCCCATCAGCCTCCCTGGGACCTGCCTTACCATCTTACAAGTAAAAGGTATGGAAAGACGCTGACGGTGTGAGACTGAGTTATTTAATTGCATGCCTGCACAACCCCACCATAACCATCGACCTGAGGGAAGAGTCCCACCTGTAGGGGACCCGACATCTAGCTGCCTCACCATCCCCTCAGAGATCTACAGCAGCGCTGGTACAAATTACCAGAGACTACAGGTGGCGTCACGAACTGTAAATATATCTATCCCCTGTAAATATTCCCCCAACATACGCCAGACCGCCAGGGCCACAGACCGAGCCACCGCTACCTGTGACATCCCCATAGACTTCCATGGGCTCGGCTCTGAGTACCCCATTGCCCTGGTAACCCACAATTGTGGTGGCGGGTCGACACAAAACTTTGGCGTCACGAACAGGATCCGAAACTTGCAGCATTGCGAGCCCTGTGTGCCTGTGGAGTGTTTTGGTGAAAAGGACTGTTGCTATTGTTTGGCGCCAAATACCGCCATATTTGCCGCCAGATTCGCGCCCTAAGGCGCTGGAGAAGAAGGTGGGCGTACCTGAAAGAGCGCGCAAAGTCTTGGACACGCCCCCGGCTCTGACTCAGCGGCAGGTCCTGCAACAGGAAGTGAACGCTCTGACATCAGAGCGCCTGCGACGAAGGTCCTGTTCCCACTGCTGTGCCTGTGAAGTAGCAGCATCTGAAACCGGTAGGCTCCGTTTAACCAAGGGGGCGCTAAGATGTCACAACAACCGGCTGACAGTGCGGCCCCGGCCGGAGGCCCCAATCCCGCACCGCCTGGTATTGTAGCGCCAGATGGGGGTGCAGGTCCAGCACCCAGTCCGGTAGTCCCGATCATGCCACTAACGCTTCCATATATGCCAGGGGCGAAATGGCTTCCCCAGTACAGCGGTGAGCCAGGCACATTAGCAGGCTTCAAGCGGAAGTTATGCAGCATCCTAGAAATGTACTCCATGCCTGAGAGACAAAAAGCTGCTGTGCTAATAGGGCAGCTAACTGGCGCTGCTGAGAGGGAAGTGGAGACTTGGGATACCGTTGATCAGGAGTCGGTACCTGCGATCTTCCTTAAGCTGCATGCCATATTTGAAGACCACACAGAAACGGATCTCCGGATGGCCTTCTATCACTGTTCACAACAGCCAGGTGACAGCATCCGGGACTACGCTTGCCGACTACAAGGAGCCCTGAGAGCTCTTAAGCAGATTAATAATTTAAATGCTATCGATGAGAATAAAATGCTGAAAGAACAATTTATACAGGGATTGAGATCCCAAGAGGAACGCAGAACTGTAAACTGGTGGTCCTTAGATCATCCGGATGCTACCTTTGATGCCCTAAAAGACATGGCAATAAAAGGGCTGCGGCCCCTGGGCAAACCTGAAGTGGCAAACCAACATCATCAGGTGAAGTCACTCTGGAACCGGCAGTACCCCCCTTTTCCCCGCTAGTGGCAGAAACCAAAACGCAGACGACACCCCCTAGTGAATTGGATTGTCTGCGCTCAGAGGTGCGCCAGCTGACTAAAAATCTGGCTGCTGTGATGAGTGCCCTGCAGCTGCGGAAAGAGGAGGAAGGGAAGATCTTGTTAGCTGACTGCCCAGAAGACGTCCCGTGGATGCACCGGAGAAGAAAGAAGACGTCGCCCCCCCGGAGGAGGACAACGCCACCCCCAGGAGCGACCTCTGATCAACACCCTCCTCGTCGAGAGATCATCTGTTATCAATGCAACCGGAAAGGTCATATGTCTCCACAGTGTCCTTTAAACGGCAGAACCTGGGTCCAAGGGCCAACACCCAGGAGAATACCCGTCAGGCCCCTTAGACTGGAACCGCAGGTATGTGGGTGGGCGACCCTACCTGTCTATCATCTTAGATGGTATTGCAGTTCCGGCATTGTTAGACACTGGGTCCCAAGTGACCCTAATACCTGATGCCCTATATACTAAGTTCTGGTCTATGGACAGTCTTAAACCCCCGAGCCCTGACTTTACCGTGTATGCTTCTAATGGTCTTCCTGTAGAAGTACTCGGGACAAAATGTGTAGATGTAAAGGTGGGCAGAGAGAGTTGAAAGACCAGGGCTTCTGGTAGTAAAGACTGCAAATGAGGAGAACGGTTTAAATATAATTTTGGGCACTAACATTATCGGTAATTGTTTGGGAGAAGTTGTGTTCTTGCTCCAACAGCTCGCTGAGATTGCCCGACCAAGGCAGAAAGGAGTAATCCAAAGAGAGATCCGGGCCCTGGTGTGTCAGCAGCAAGCGAAGCTTACAGACGGCGAAATTGGTAATGTACGGGTCACCGACTCGGATCCTATTGTGATACCCCCAATGAGTGAAATGATCATCTGGTGCAGGGCAGCCATAGGTCTGAGAGGACAGAATTACCAAGCTGTAGTAGAACCCCACCATTCAGAACATAGACCTACACTTATGACTGCTAGGGGAGTAGTAGAAGTGGTGAATGGAAGAGTACCGGTACGGCTTCTCAATTGGGGAGATGATGAGGTAAACTTACCCCGTTATGCAACCATTGCTAAACTACATGCTGTCGACAATAATTCTATTCTCCCGGCTGAGTCCTTAGACTCCTGTCAAATAGCGGAGGACAATGACCCAGCAACTCAGGTGGCGGAATGGTGTCAGCAACTCCATGTTGGGACGGACACCACTCCCGCTCACCAGAAGCAAGGGGTATTACGGGTGGTGCAAGAGTATGCCCAAGTGTTTAGCAAGCACCCACTTGATTTTGGGTAATTAAGGGAGTCCAACATCATATCCCTACAGGCAGTCATCCTCCCATCAAGGAGCGGTACAGGCCTATACCCCCAGCCCATTATCAGAAGGCTAAAGAAATGTTGCATGATATGAAGAAAGCCGGGGTGATAAGGGATAGTTGTAGCCCCTGGGCAGCCCCTCTAGTTCTGGTTAAAAAGAAAGATGGTAGTATGAGAATGTGTGTGGATTACAGGCAGGTGAACCGCATAACACACAAGGATGCATACCCGTTACCACGCATAGAGGAATCATTAGCTGCTCTGAAAACGGCTAACTACTTTTCTACCCTTGATCTGACTAGTGGTTACTGGCAAGTGGCTGTGGCTGAGGAGGATCGTGAGAAAACGGCTTTCACCACCCCAATGGGGCTCTGTGAGTTCGACAGAATGCCGTTTGGGCTCAGTAGTGCCCCAGGAACATTTCAGAGAGTGATGGAGAACTGCCTGGGACATCTCAATTTTGAAACCGTGCTGCTATACCTAGACGACGTCATCGTGTATTCCAAGACTTATGAGGATCATCTGAAGCATCTGGCAGAAGTATTCGAGTCCCTGTCCAGGTACGGGATGAAATTAAAACCCTCAAAATGCCATCTACTCAAACAGAAGGTACAATACTTGGGGCACATCGTCAGTTCGGAAGGAGTAGCGCCGGACCCAGAGAAAGTCACTGCCATCCAGAAGTGGCCGGAGCCGAAGAACCTTAAGGAAGTGCGACAGTTCCTGGGACTAACGGGTTACTACAGGAGATTCGTGAAAGATTACACGAAGAAGGCAGCTCCTTTACAGGACCTCCTAGTAGGACAATCCCTAAAGATCAGAAACCCTCCCTTTAATTGGGGTAAGGAACAGGCTGAAGCATTCCAAAAGATGAAAGAGATCCTTACAGGTGATGAGATCTTAACCTATCCTGATTACAGCCAACCGTTCCTGTTGTACACCGACGCCAGTAATGAAGGGTTGGGAGCAGTTCTCAGTCAGAAGCAGAATGGCCAAGAAAAAGTCATCGCATATGCCAGCAGAAAACTCAGGCCAACTGAAAGGAATCCGGAAAATTATAGCAGCTTCAAGCTGGAGTTTCTGGCGCTGGTCTGGGCCATTACTGAAAGATTTAAGCATTATCTGGCCTCCAATCGGTTCACTGCGTTTACAGATAACAACCCCTTAACGCACCTGGAAACCGCCAAGCTGGGTGCCATGGAGCAGCGATGGATGGCTCGGTTGTCCAATTACCAGTTTACTATCAAGTACCGGGCAGGTCGAAAGAATGCTAATGCTGACGCATTGTCCCGAATGCCGCATGACTCTGATACGGAAGAAGAATCGGACGACCTGGAAGAAATTGAGCTACCTGCGTTCCATCGAAATGGGGTAGTCCACGAGCATCGAGTCAACAGAAAGCAGTATGGTGCAACATTAAATCCTTTACCCCATCACAGCTGGAAAGAGACTCAGGACAGTGATCCAGTGGTCAGCCGCATCAAGGAGTTGTTAAGACAGGAAGGCTCCTCTTTGGAAAAGGATGCACCTATGTCAGCCAAGCTCCTGTGGAACGAGAAAAGCAGGTTGTTCCTATACCGTGAGAAGTTGTGCAGGAGATACGTCAACCCCAGAACCCATGAGATGGTCTGGCAAATCGTGGTCCCCAAGGCAGACGTCCCAATGGTGTTGGAAGCATACCACGATCAAGCAGGACACTTTGGCTGAGGAAGCTGGAGACCTTGTTGAGATGCCGGTTCTACTACTGGGTAGGGATGCGCAGCTCCATTGAGAGGTGGTGTCGGAACTGTGGACCCTGTGGTCTCAGAAGGAAGGACTACGGTAGTCAGAAGGCACCCCTGCAACCTATCCGGACGACTCTCCCCCTGGAGATTGTGGCCCTGGACCACGTCAAACTGTCGCCAAGTAGATCTGGATACTCATACGCCCTGACCATGGTGGACCATTATTCCAGATTTCTGGTGGTTGTTCCAGTTAAGGACCAGACCGCAGTGACGGCCGCGAAAACCTTTCAAGCAAGCTTCTGCAGACCGCATGGGTATCCGGAGCAAGTATTAACCGATCAAGGACCTGCTTTCGAAGCTGATTTATTCAAGGAATTCTGTCACATGTACGGGTGTAAGAAAATTAGAACAACGCCATACCACCCTCAAACCAACGGTCTTTGCGAAAAAATGAACCATATTGTCCTTGACTTGTTGAGATCCATACCGTTGGAAGACAGAAATCGATGGCCGGACTTACTACCTGATTTGGTTGACTTGTATAACCATATACCTGTAAGTTCCACTAACTGCACTCCAGCCTATCTTATGAGAGCAAGGCCCGAAGACTACCAATGGATTTAGAACTTGGAGTGGTAGAACCGGAGGCAGACGACGCCATTGAAAACTGGGACATCAATCGGCAAGAGCAGTACAGACGAGTGCAAATCTGTGTAGAAGAAAGTCTCAACAAGGCACGGGAGAAACAGGAAGATATTTACAACAGAAATGCTCCTGCCAAGCCTTTGATGCCTGGAGAAGTGGTGTTAAAAAGAAAAAGGAAAATGCACAAATTGGATAACCAGTGGGAACAAGAACCCTACGTTGTACAAGATTCTAAATATGACAACAGAAAAGTTTGTATCATCAGTAAGGACGGAGAAGAACAATAACCACTGTGTCCAGAACCATTTGAAATTGTGTCCAGAACCCTTAAAGCTTTGTGAAAAGAACCCTGTCATCAATCAAGAAGAAGGAAAGGAAGAGGTCATACACACGGATCTGGGAGATTTTCCTGCGGATTGGCCTCGACTGGGAGATGCTGTAATAGTTCCGGTGTTGCAGTTTTATCAGCCACAAGAGGAAGTTCTACCTCCAGTTGTGCCCGTGGTGCCAGTTGAGTCCGTTCAGGAGTTACCCATTCCAGCAACACCTCAACCTACGGAATCTCAAGAAGGATCATCAGAAGCAGCGCCCCATACTATGGGATCCCCTGGTGAAGCTGACTCCACACCGCCCAGCCATCAGTACGCTTGCCAGATCCATAGAAAGATTGAGGCAGTTCTATAGTTTGCCGTTACGCAGTGCAGACAGATCACAACTTAATATACCTGAAGCTACTCCACGTAGATCAGAGCGAATCACAAAAGGGAAGATACCCATTCGATACCAGCAGTAATTATAACAAATTAATGTGAATATTGTAAAAAGTATATATACATATGTGTCTTTTCCTTATGGTGTCTTATAATGGACCCAGAGGCTGAGGACTGAGCCAGCCCAAAAACTGTATCTTGTAAATAGTTGCACTAAGGTGCCTTATAATGGTTTCACACGAAGCCTTGACTTACCTCTGAACATAAAACCCGTGTGGTGAGGCACTGAGTGAGGTCTGCATTCATATGTCCTGCAGCCCACCCAGGACCCACGTTGAAGGTTTGGTGCGGGTCCTTCACAAGAATATTGCCGTTTATTTATATGAACATGTCTATTTAATATTTTGTATTTTTCTATATTTAATGTTTTGTTGCAACGTTCAAGAAATCCTTACCTCCCGGATGGGACGAGTTAATGTTAATGTTTAATGCATAAACAAAATTGCTTTTTTGTATTTCACAGCCCGGAGTGCTGTCTTTACCATGGGGAATGTGTACCCTGGTATTAAGGTACACAATACCAGGAGGAGGTGGAGAGTAACGGTTAAGGACTCTACATGACATCACATATACTTCGGACACACCCAGCAGGGGTGTAGAGGGTGTTGTTTTTAGCACAAGAAGTCGAGTAGTGTCTCCTGAGGTGAAGGGAGGGAGAAGGAGTGCCTGTCGGAGCACCAAGATTCCTGTCGATTCAGAGAGACAGGCAGTAGTGGTGGGCTGTACAGGTGAGCCAGTTCACCTTACCTAGTCAGTGCTGAGATTGAGAGTTTGAGCAAGTCGAAAGGCACAGTGGAAGGAAATCAAAGTGCTTTAGGATTGAGTATCCTGCACATTGTCACCGGTCACTGGAACCGAAGCATCACTATAGCTTCACGCATAGTGGTAGAAAAAACCAGAGGCTTACTGGACCTTAGGTAACAGAAAGCAGCCCTTGAAGTGTCAGTAACGTAACAGGGGTCAGGTGGAATAGGAACTTTGAGCTAGGCCCAAACATAGAAGAACCTAGTTTCATCACTGGAAGGCTCCACCACAAAACTGACCGGGCAGTAACAGCTTTGAAATAGCTGAAGTTTCAGGAGTGAACTACGCTTTATGCGGTTGGACTCATCATCATTGGAAAGTAAAGGAGGCCCCTGCCTTGCTCAAGCCGTTGCCTCAAAACTCATCCTCCATCAACCCCATCAGCCTCCCTGGGACCTGCCTTACCATCTTACAAGTAAAAGGTATGGAAGACGCTGACGGTGTGAGACTGAGTTATTTAATTGCTGCCTGCACAACCCCACCATAACCATTTGACCTGAGGGAAGAGTCCCACCTGTAGGGGACCCGACATCTAGCTGCCTCACCATCCCCTCAGAGATCTACAGCACGCTGGTACAAATTACCAGAGACTACAGGTGGCGTCACGAACTATAAATATATCTATCCCCCGTAAATATTCCCCCAACATACGCCAGACCGCCAGGGCCACAGACCGAGCCACCGCTACCTGTGACATCCCCCTAACTTCCATGGGGTCGGCTCTGATACCCCATTGCCTGGTAATCCACAATTGTGGTGGCGGGTCGACACATAGGCACATCAGGGCTCTCGAAATGTGACATGGCGTCTGATCTCAATTCCAGCCAATTCTGCGTTGAAAAAGTCAAATGGTGCTCCTTCACTTCTGAGCTCTGCCATGCGCCCAAACAGTAGTTTACCCCACATATGGGGTATCAGCATACTCTGGACCCCAAGAGTTATTGTGCAATTTTTGGCCTATTTCTCCTTTTACCCTTGGAAAATAAAAAACTGGGGGCGACAAAATCTTTTTTTTGTAAAAAAAAAAATGATTTTTTTGTTTTTACGGTGTATTTTATAAAACTTCTGTGAAGTACTTGGGGCTTCATAGCGCTCACCACACTTCTAGATAATTTCCTTGTGGGGTCTATTTTCCAAAATGGGGTCACTTGTGGGGGGTTTCCACTTTTTAGGGCGCATCAGGGGCTCTCCAAATGCGACATGACGCCCCAGACCATTCCATCAAAGTCTGCAATCCAAAACGTCACTACTTCCCTTCCAGCCCCGACTTTGTGCCAAACAGTAGTTTTCTCCCACATATTGGTATCAGCGTACTCAGGACAATTTGGACAACAACTTTTGGGTCCAATTTCTCCCTGTTACCCTTGTGAAAATAAAAATTGGGGCGAAAAATCATTTTTGTAAAAAAAAAAGGATTTTTTATTTTTTACGGCTGTACGTTATAAACTTCTGTGAAGCACTTCGGGGTTCAAAGTGCTCACCACACATCTAGATAATTCCTTGTGGGGTCTATTTTCCAAAATGGGGTCACTTGTGGGGTTTTTCCCACGTTTAGGCGCATCAGGGGTTCTCCAAATGTGACATGACGCCCCCAGACCATTCCATCAAAGTCTGCAATCCAAAACGTCACTACTTCCCTTCCGAGCCCCACGTGCGCCCATACAGTAGTTTACTCCCACATATTGGGTATCAGCATACTCGGGACAAATTGGACACCAACTTTGGGGTCAATTTCTCCTGCTACCCTTGTAAAATAAAATATTGGGGGCTAAAAAATCATTTTTGTAAAAAAAAAAAAAAGAATTTTTTTTTTTTAAACGGCTGTACGTTATAAACTTCTGGAAGCACTTTGGGGTTCAAATGCTCACCACACATCTAGATAATTCCTTGAGGGGTCTAGTTTTCCAAAATGGTGTCATTTGTGGGGGTTTTCCACTGTTTAGGCAGATCAGGAGCTCTCCAAACACGACATGGCATCCAGCCAATTTCTGCCGTTAAAAAGTCAAACGGCGCCTCCTTCCCTTCCAAACTCTGCCATGCACCCAAACAAGTGGTTTACTCCCACATATGGGGTATCAGCGCACTCAGGACAAATTGCACAATAACTTTTGGCGTCTTTTCCCTTGGGGAAAATAAAAATTGGGGTGAAAAGATCAATTTTGTGGAAAAAATATAATTTTTTAATTTTACGGCTCTACGTTATAAACTTGTGTGAAGCACTTGGGGGTTCAAATTGCTCACCAAAGATCTAATAAGTTCCTTAGGGGGTCTAGTTTCCCAATGGGGTCACTTGTGGGGGTTTCCACTGTTTAGGCACATCAGGGGCTCTCCAATGCAACATGGCGTCCAATCTCAATTCCAGCCAATTTGGTTGGAAAAAGTCAAATAGTGCTCCTTCCATTCCGAGCTCTGCCATGCGCCCAAACAGTGTTCCCCCCCACATATGGGGTATCAGCGTACTCAGGACAAATTGGACAACAAATTTTGTGGTCCAATTTTCTCCTTTTACCTATGGGAAAATAAAAAATTAGTGACTAAGAGATAATTTTTGTGGAAAAAAATTGGATTTTTTATTTTCATGCCCGGGCATTATAAACTGTGTGAAGCACTTGGGGGTTCAAAGTGCTCACCAAAGATCTAGATAAGTTCCTTAGGGGGTCTAGCTTCCAAAATGGGTCACTTGTGGGGGGTTTCCACTGTTTAGGCCTCTGGGGCACTACAAACGGAACATGACCCCCATCAATGTTTGCATTCCAAAACGTTACTGCTTCTTTCCAACCCTGCCCTGCGCCCAGTTTCCCCCCCCACATATGGGGTATCAGCGTACTCTGGACAAATTGGACAACAAGTTTTGGGGTCCAATTTTCCTTGGGAAAAATCAAAAAATTGGGACTAAAAAATCATTTTTGTGGAAAATTGTTTTTTTTTTTTTTCACACCCAGGCATTATAAACTTTGTGAAACACTTTGGGGTTCAAAGTGCTCACAACAGATCTAGATAAGTTTCCTTATGGGGGTCTAGTTTCCAAAATGGTGTACTTGTGGGGGGTTCCACTGTTTAGGCGTATCAGGGGCTCTCCAAACACGACATGGCGTCCAATCTCAATTCCAGCCAATTTTAGTTTGAAAAAGTCAAACGGCGCTCCTTCCCTTACGAGCTCGCCGTGTGCCCAAACAGTGGTTTTCCCCCACATATGGGGTATTGCGTACTCAGGAGAAATTGCACAACAACTTACTGTCCATTTTCTCCTTTTACCCTTGTGAAAATAAAAAAAAGTTTGTAAAAGATCATTTTTGGCTAAAAAGTTAATTTAATTTTTTCCATCCACGTTGCTTCAGCTCCTGTGAAGCACCTGAAGGGTAATAAACTTCTTGAATGTAGTTTTGAGTACCTTGAGGGGTGCATTTTTATAATGTGTCACTTTTGGGTATTTTCTGCCATATAGACCCGTCAAAGTGACTTCAAATGTGAGGTGGTCCCTAAAAAAATGGCTTTGTAAATTTTGTTGTAAAAATGAGAAATCACTGGTCAACTTTTAACCCTTCTAATTTCCTAACAAAGAAAAAATTTTGGTTCCAAAATTGTGCTGATGTAAAGTAGACATGGGGAAATGTTATTCTTAACTATTTTGTGTACAATTTCTCTGTTTTAAGGGAAAAAAAATTCAAAGTTTGAAAATTGCAAAATTTTAAAATTTTTCGCCATATTTGCGTTTTTTTTCAAAAATGAACGCAAGGTATATCGAAGAAATTTAACCACTAACATGAAGTAAAAATGTCACGAGAAAACAATCTCAAATCGCAAGATCCGTTGAAGCGTTCCAGATTATAACCTCATAAAAGAGACAGTGGTCAGAATTGTAAAAATTGGCCCCGGTCATTAACGTGCAAACCACCCTTGGGGTGAAGGGGTTAAAGGGACCTTCCCCCATCTGATGACAAGCGGTGGTTATGATTAAGTGGTGAGATCTTTACTTTTTTTCTATACTAAGGATGATATATGATATACTATAATAGTGGCATTTGATTGGTAATATTTGCACACTACATAATTTATCATGTTTTTAGTACCTTATTTTTCTGCAACTGTGATGAACGTTTTTTTCTTGTTGTCTCTGCACACTATAAACGTCTAATAATTTGACATATGAAATTGCATTCAAATGATTCAGAAGTGGTCTTTTGATTTAATTTGACCTTTTGATCAAGCCGGGATTGAAAATATCTTAGTATATTTGATCTGCTACCTTACATCTTATTCGTGAAATATTTTGATTTTGATGGGGAATTATCGAGATCAATATTCCTCACACGTTGTTTTGATTTTCACAAAATAGATGGTGACTATATAGGTGTGTGATTTGTGTGCTTTTTAATCATTATATGATATATGAGAACCGTTGGTTCTTTTTTAAAGGAATTTAATAAAGGTTAATTTTATTCTGTATTCTACCTTGCTGACTATACAATATTTCATGATTGGTAGATTCCTCACAATTTACTAAAACATACACACGGACCAAATACTGATGACACACTGATACCATTTTTTTACGAGTGTGAATGAGGCCTTAAAGAGTTGATCATGTGTTTAGGGTTCGAGTTCCCGCTGCTGCACAAGGGGATCTCGAACCAGTCCCGCTGTGGTCCCCCATCCATCTCCGGCCGCAGTGACCTGCTCAGCAGAGACATTGGTCTCAGCGTCTAGCCCATTTAAACACTGTACAAGGCTTGTTGCGGTCTTTCCTGTTCCTCTATTATAACCAGTGCTGGAGCAGGCAGTTCGGGAACTAAGTCCCTGCTTTCTCCATCTGAGCATGCCCAGGGCAAGATCTCCCATTGGAGAATCAAGGGTCACATGCTCGGTTGCAGCAGCGGACTCCCATTGGTCCGCCAGGAAGGTCCTGAAACTACATGTGTTCTGGAATGGTTTCGCATTGGTCCTTTTCTGGTAGGTCCTGCAGTTTTCTACTATAAAAGGGTGGCATGGCTGGGCCGCCATGCGCTAGTATCAAATCAGTTATGCTTGTGCCAGTGTGGTCATGTATGCATGTGGTTAGGTCTGGCTGAAATAAGCCCCTAGAATACCGCACCCTCCGGTGAGGAGATTGTATGCACGTGTTCAGGGCTCGGCTGAAAACGCCATAGAATACCGGCTACTCCGTGAGGAGATTACTGCATGGGTTCTGATTGCATGACCCAGACTGCAATCCGCTTAGCAGTCATCTGTGTTCGCAGTGAGTCTAACAGGACACAGTCTTTTGTTACAAGCGGCTCTGTGTTAACAGAGACCGCTTATTCCGCCATATAGTGCTAACGGTGTTACAATCTGCGACTCTGCGGGATAACAGAGTTCGCTTACACGCCTATTACGCCATCTCACTAGCAGCAGCTCTGACTTGCACGGTGGACCCCGGGCTGCGAACGCACCTCTCCTTAATATCTATTAGGTGGTTCCGCAGGCCCTTATCAAGGTGTGAAAGAAAAAAAATTGGAGGAGATGCTTATGGTCTGTAGTTTGGTAGATCAATGATGTTCTGTTCTTACACATGATTGCCGGAGCCAATCGCTGACTGCAGGTGACGCCGGCATGCAGGACACATTACTGACCGCAGCAGTTATGTCAGTGGAGCATACAAAGGTCAGTATGGATCAAGTACAAGTAGAAATTAAAAGGTTTGATTGCTATTTTAGCCAATATGGCTAGTGGAGAGTTTTTCCTTAAAGGGATTTTCCATGTAGATTGAACAACCCCACTATAAAAAGTTGGTGTAATAAAGTTCAGTGTAATACTAATTGTAGGAACTCGAGGATCTGATAGCGTGGGGCAATGAACAATCAGAGACGGGTTTCTTTGAATGCAAATAATGTATTTGTGAAACAGCAAAACACCAAAAACAATATTCAAACAACCCGTAGTGACATGCAATGAAACGAGTCCATATATATACAAGTCCAGTTATATGAATCCGGAATATAAGTCCTTGAACCTCTATAGCGAGGGCGGTAAAGTTCTACGACGGAGTCCTCAACACAAATGTGACCACAAGGTAAGTCTGATGCACAGGTAACGTGCTGGATTTACACACTGCTGGTGTGTGAAGAGTCAGATCCAGGTATGCAGAAAACACAGGGGTCCAGGAACAAGTTAATCTCAGTTGTGGCTTAATTCAGTGAAGTCCAACAACAAGTTCATATGTCAGTAAGATTCCAGTAACATTCAACAGCTCTCACCAAGGGTAGTGCACGAAGGGGTTAAACAGCAACAGTTCAGAAACACAGTTCTTATCAGATGGAGTGAACCAAGGGTAAATTCCCAAGTCAACAGGTTATGATAACACAGTACCTGCACTTACATATGCAGAGAATGTTCCAAGCCACTGGGTAGAAACTGCTGTGTGAGAAACACCTGAAGAAAGGTTATGCACTTTCCTGGTAAAAATACACAAAAGATCTGTGAGGAACAAAGCAGCTGGGTTGCAGGGAAACGGAAGCAGAATACTCCAGCAGGGAAGCCAGCACCTGAGCCGGTTTTAAACAAACGAACAGGAAGTAGGGCACACAAAACAGCAAACTCCATTTTAACAAAGGGCAAAATCATTGACAAAGTACCTAGAAAAACCGGAATACTGACATTACTACTCCCCCCCTAAAGACGGCCCTCCGGACGTCCTGGACCAGGCCCTGTCCGGATCCCGATGAAACTGGAGCAATCTTCAGAGGCGCATTGATGTTACTTACTGGTTCCCAAGAATCATTTTCAGGAGAGTAACCTTGCCCATCTAACTAGATACGAAGCCGGTTTCTATGATTCTGGAATTAACAATAACCTGTACCACGAATTTGTTCTTCGCATCAACCAACAACTGGTGGAGGGGGAGGTACGATACGTCCCTGAAACGTGTTAGGAGAGACTGGTTTTAATAAGGAAACATGAAATACTGGGTGTACCTTTAAAGTTCCGTGGTAGCTTCAACCGACAGGCAACAGAGCTCACAATCCCATGATCTTGAATGGACCGTGAATTTCTGTCCCGGTTTCTGCGAAGGAACACCCAATTTTAGATTTTGGTGGACAACCAAACCGAGTCTCTACCTTAATACATAGGTGCTGGTTTCCGGAATCTATCGGCCGACTTCTTGTAACGCTCCTGTGCTGTGGTCAGGGAGTCCTTCAAAACTTCAAGATTACGTTGCACACCGTCACTCTGTCTTCAACCGCTGGTACCGAAATCGTAACCGGAGACCTAGGCAAAATACTTGGATGATAACCCAGGTTGGCAAAAAAAGCGTTACCTTCGTGGAACTGCTTTTGGGAGTTGTTTGACGAAAATTCCGCTAAAGAAGTAGCTTCAGCCAATCGTCCTACAAATGACTGACGTAACACGTAGATATTCTCCAAGTTTGATTTGTCCGTTCGGTTCTGCCCGTGGTCTGAGGAGGTAGCAGAAGACAAGCAAACATTATTGGAGCGCGAGAACAAAATCCTTCCAAAATCTAGAGGTAAATTGTATTCCCCGGTCAGAAATGATGTCATCTGGTACCCCCATGCAGCCGGAAAATGTTCTGGATAACTAGATCTACTGTCTCTGTAGCTGAGGGAAGACCCACACATGGAATGAAATGAGCAGCTTTTTAAACGATCTACTACACCAAAATAGTATTTTACCACCAGAGGGGGTAACTCCCACAAAAAGTCCCATCGAAATAGACCCCAGGGCGAGACGTACAGGTAGCGGTTTAAGAGACCAGTAGGTGAAACGCGAGGAACCTTGTACCGGCACAAACTTCACAAGAGCGACATAGTCATCACATCCTTCAAGCGGTAGGCCACCAAAAAAAACGAGTTAACATTCTGCGTCTTCTGTACCCCCTATGACCAGCCAATTTAGGAGTCGTGGACCAATTTGAGAACTCAAAGTCTTACAGCCTCTGGGACTAAATACATCGATCTCTAAGCCACACACCATTCCGAAGGACAAGATTCACATTGTCAGGTGGACGCAAGAAATACGTCACCGTCATAGGCCAGCTTGATCTCCTGCCACAAGTCCCGGTTCCGAGCACTCCAACGAAATTGGCCTCCGACAAGATGGTCTTCGACGGGGTCCCAGGCACGGAATCCACGGTATGGATTCGGGATAATGCGTCACTTTCCCATTACGTGAACCTGGGCGGTACGAAATAATAAAATTAAACTGGTTCAAGAACAAACTCCAACCTAGCTTGTCGAGGTGAAAGACACCTGGCAGACTTAAGGAATTCCAAATTGCGATGATCGTGAGTACTACTACTGCTGAGTTGCCCTGCAAATGGGTTCTCCATTCCTTAAAGGCAGAAATAATTGCCAAAAGTTCTTATCTGCCATCATTTAGTTCTTCTGCAAAGATAACCTACGAGAGAAGAAGGCACACGGGTGCAGCAAACCTTTGTCTCCGGTACGTTTTGAGAGGATAGCTCCCAAGCACAGTCAGACGCGTCCACCTCCACGATAAAAGCTGTGCAGGATCCGGATGCATCATATTGGAGCCGTGGTAAAACAACCTTCAGGCGATCAAAGGCTTCCTGAGCTTGCGAAGACCATTCAAACTTCTTCCCCTCTTGTGAGGAGAGTGATGGGGGACGGACAATTTCTGAAAAATTTGGAAAACCGTCTATAAAAGTTTAGCAAAGCCAATGAATCGTTTGTACCTCCTTAATGTTTCCTGTACCGGCCATCCAAGATTGCCGGATCTTGCGGACTCCATATTCAAATCCCTGAGGCGAGATAAATACCTAAAAATTGAATTTCAGAACAATGGAACTCACACTTTTCGGTTGATGTCAAATGATTATCTCTCAAACGTCAAGTACGGTTTTGACATGTTCCTGATGTTCTGTAAGGAGTCAGAAAAGATTAAGATGTCATCGAGGTAAATACCCACAATTGGTCCAATAAATCCCTGAAAATGTCTTGGCTAAATGTTGAAAAGCAGCAGGAGCGTTACAGAGTCCAATGGCATCACCAAATATTCAAAATGTCCCATACCGGCATCTAAAAGCTGTCTTCCATTCGTCTCCGGGCCGTATACGGAGTAAATTATATGCCCCACGAAGATCTAATTTGGTAATACTTTGGCGTGGCGAACTCTTTCCAACAATTCTGGAATTAGGGGAACGGGTACCTGTTACGAATGGTTACCTTATTTAACTCCCGGTAGTCAATGCAGGGTCTTAGAGTACCATCTTCTTCTTTACAAAGAATATTGGAGCTCCCGCTGGTGAAGAAGATGGTCTGATAAACCCCTGGCTAAATTCCATCTAATACTCCGTAAAGATTTTAATTCCGAGCCGCAACGGGTAACATGGCCGAAAGGAATCGCTGCTCCAGGAAGCAATTCTATGGGGCAGTCATACGGTCATGTGGGGGAAGTTTCTCTTCCTTT